>NW_006499563.1:2138866-2190788 GCF_000471905.2 Amborella trichopoda | reverse complement strand
TGGAAATATCACTATTTATTAAAAATAGACTATTTTTCAGGAAGACGATGTCACTTACCCACAATTATTTGAGAGGGAGCTTCCGATAAAAAAATTCGGTTCGAGAGAGAAGTTCACTGTGTTTCGACCAGAGAGAGAGATCTCAAAATTTTGTTTTAGGGTGGGAGTGCTCACATCCCCTATTTAAATTCTTATAACGTATTATTATATTGTTTTATTACGCTCTACCTCATACCTGAGGTGTAGCGTTAAAAAGCAGACTTTTATCGTACGAAAACCACGTCCGCTAAAGGACACTGTCAGCTGCAAGCAGCAGGAGGCAAAAGCAGGCAAAGGAAAAAAGTAAAGGCAAAGCAAAAGTTAATCCAAAGCAAAAGTTTTGAAAATAGTGATGGTCCTCAAGGACCATCATATTCAAACAGAACATCACCTAATTAAAAGCATATTTTCTCCTTTTTTCGTCTTTTTTTTTTTTTTTTTTCAAAAGTTTAGGATTGTTACAAACCTATAGTCCATAGACTAAGATTGTATTCTCATTACCTATTGGCTAGATTTAATAGCCCAATTATGAACCCCTGTGATGGACTGTGGGTGATGGGAACTACTGGATCAGTTTGAAAAAGTGAGTCTGGGATATTGTCACTAGTAGAGATTGAGTGCCTCAGTATTTTTGTATTTTTTTTTTAAACAAGTTGGATTTAATTCTCATAAAATTAATATAAAAATAATTAATTTTGTTATAAATGATTTTTAGAATATTATAATAAAATTTTGAAGGTCTCGAGATTTTTTATCCAAAATTGATTTTAAATAAGCTAGACTGGATTTTTTGATATTTAATTTTAATAGAGAAAATAAAAAAATAAATATTTTCTTAAAATCATTTTATGAGTTTTAAAATTATTAAACTATATGGGAGTCCATAATATTCTATGGGCCCCAACATTTTAGCCTATTTTGGAGAAAGTATGGGGCCCACAAGTGCCTCCATGAGTGGCATACCCCACCTCTCTCCATCTCTTTCGATTTGGTGTTGGCTTGTATCATAAGACATTCAATTGATTGAAACAATATATGAGGGTTTTTGAAAGAAGGCTAATTGGTTTTTCAAAAGAGGGATAAGGTTCTAACACCTTTTATTCGATCCTGATGGCTGACTTATGGATTGTATAGCTAAGATGTCTAACCCCATATGTCACCTTTGATCAATGGTCTATATCCAGTGTTTTAAAAATCGGCGAGTCAAACCGGACTCGCCCGGTTCGACTCGAGAATCGGCACAGGCCGTGTCGGTTCCAGCACCAAATCGAGAATCCGGTTCTAGAATAGAACCGCCGGTTCCGACCCAGTTCTAGCGGTTCCCAGCCGGTTCTAGCCAATTTTTTTTTAGAGAGAGAGCAAAACAACATATTTATTTGAAAAGGAGAGAGAGAGAGATTCTAGGGTTTGGGGGGTTAGCCCGAGCAAGTATCATCGCCATGACGGCTCAAACCGCGGGCAGTCTGCACAGCAGCGGGATCCCCTGCCCAGACCTTCTCTCGGGCAGCCATGGCGGATGCCACCAACCCCATCAATGAATCTAAGTCGTTCATTTCTGGAAGGGCAGCATCTCGGGCAGCCATGTTGGACACCACGAACCCCATCAATGAATCTAAGCCGTTCATTTCTGGAAGGGTAGCATCTCAGGTAGCTCTGACAGAGAGACCGGCAAGCGTAGCTGCTCAGATAGGAGCAAGTAGTGAGCAAGGAATTAGGGTTTGCTTCACCTTTTAAATGATAGCTGATGGCTTGGATTAACTTTTCTCTTGATATTGTATCCAGGCCGTTCTTTTGAAAATAACAAAAGAGGTGAGGAAGCTGTTCATATTGTTGGAGAAAGATTGACAAATCTCCATCGTCCATTGTTTGAGAAGAAAGGCAGATGCCCCATGATAAATTGGGAACTGGCTATTCTGTCTAATAATTCCTCTTGGGATTTAATACAATCAATGAGCCCCCGTAACAAGAAGGAAATGTTTTGAGCGTGTATGCTATATGCTCCTTCGGGAGCGTACTATACATTTACTTCCTCGAGCAAAATACTTACTTGATAGAATCTTTTTTTATTTGAAATTTTGGGATCCATTTAATTATCATGAGATGATTATTTTCAAGGAAACTAGTAGATTTTGAGTTTTGAATATCTAGATCATTTCTTGCAAAAATTGGATTGCAATCTTAGGATGCTATTTTTTAGGTGAGGTTGGTTGGTTAGTTCTAGATATCACATCTCTAAATATTGGATCTAAAAGATAATTCTACCTTTAGTATGATTGGGGTTATATATTTTTTACTCCCACGGGAGTAATTAGAGGTTCTTTATCTCTCTAAAATTTTAGGATATATTTTTAAAATCAGGGTTTTATGCGGCCAAGCTAAATTTTAAGTACATGTAATCTCTGACATGGATATCATGAATAAGAAAAGATAAATAAATTTTAAAAACTAGAAGCAACCATTCTAATTCAAAAACATTAGGACCACTAGTTTTTATTGTTTTTAGATGGAACACCTACTTCCATCCATCTTTAAGATAGAATGCTTTACACTTTTTATTGTAAATATATTCTATTAATAGGCAATTTTAAACATATATGTTAAGGAGGCATGATGGTTATCACTAATGTTATTTGCTTTGATATCTCAAGTTTGAATCCCCTCTTGGGCCATGTAATAGTTATCCCTTCTTGAGTTAATGTTTGTTCCCCTTGGACATATAATAAATTAAAGTGTTTTTTCCAAAATTTTTACGCATTTTATTAATTTTTACATTGATAACCAAATCTTTTATTTTATTTATTAATTTTTACATTATAAATCATGTAATGTATTATTTTTCTTACAGTTGTCAATAATACATTTTAAATTAAATAATATTATAAAATATTTTTAATTTGTTATTATTTATCTAATAAAATAATTATAAAATGTAAATTAATAATTATAATTTCAGTATATAATATTATAATTAGTTAGGTTATAATAATTTTGGATTATAATTAGTTAAGTTGTAATAATTTGGGTTTTTTTAGCGGATTAGGGTTTTTCGCCAAAATGAGATTTTCATAGCCATTCTTTCATTGATTTAGTCTACTCTTTATTATAGTCCATGTATAATTATATATTTTATCCATGATATTGCTATGATTTTATTTTTATGTAATGCAAATTAATACTTAAGTTTATATAGGGAAAGAACATCTCAATATTCACAAATTGATGAAAAAAATGAAAGTTAATAATGTAGTACCCTCATTTTTTATTGGATTCCTAAAAAACAACATTTATAAAGAATTTTAATAATTTTTTTCAGATTTTTTTAAAGCTTGAATCCAACCGATTCCCTATCCGGATCGGTTTTTGAGGTGCCCGATCGGGGTCACCCTTCCGCTTTTTAAACCATTGTTTATATCAAATAGCCATAAAGATGTGAAACCCTAGAAACACTAACCATACCCACAAGTCAATAAAATGTTTCAATGGGGTTGTCTCTCTCTCCCCATGGTGTGTTCTTTCTTCCTCTCTCTATCTCTCATACTCTCTCTAGACCTAGAAGGGGCATGCTCGTAGCTTTGATACATTGCTTGAGGGGGCACGCCCTATAGAGATAAAGAAGAAAGGCCCATACTTGTTTCATGTGCTCTCATATCCTTTGAAAGTTTTATAGCCAAAGCTTCCTAACTTGTGAGATCTAAGAAAGACCTTGATCCCATGCATCATCGGTAGAGCAGAATCGGTGTGGGATGTATCAAGTCCAATTGAGGTAATCTTTTGACATCTCATTTATTTTACCGCATTTTATATTTTTTATTCTCAAGTTCAAGTAGATGTAATTTTTTATTATGAAATAAAGAGTTGTTAAAGTGGCAGCAAGTGATAATCCATTTTTGAAGTTTTATTCGTTTATTTTAGTTATTATTGTAACATTAGGATTTATGAGTCCTAGCCAGTTTGAAAAAAGAAAAATTTTAAATTATATAAACCATGCTAGTTCACATTGTCCAATTTTAGGATGTCCAGGGGGGCATCTTGAGCAAGGTAGAAACATTGTTATTTCGTTTGGAGGAAGTTGTACTCCTACCCCATGCCCAGAAAGATTGATCAGCTAACTAGCATGATGGTTCGAGAATATATTTCATGATATTTTACAACTGTGAAACACAAAAGTCAACAGGATCCTTATTGAGCCATTGAAGGGCTCTACAAGCTTGCTTGCATGGTAAACCCGTTATTTACCAACCCCGACATTCACATTCTTGTGCAATTATATTTATCGTGCAATTCATGTGATCACCCCTTGCTTCAAATACCGATGTACTTGTTATGGTGACTCTAAAAAAAGTGAGTTCTTTATGATCATTTTCAATTCATCATGAGTGGCTACTATAAGTGTTAGAGTCCATGTTTCAACCTCCAAACTACAGGTGGCGATTAATTTTAGGGTACGGTTTGTATAGAGCTGAGGCTCTAAATGATCAAAGTAAAGAGCACCTTTAAATAGTGTTGAGAACTGTGGTTTCAACTGTAAATTTTTGTGATGGCTTTAACATATATTTGCATCTTTAATTATAAATTTAATGCTTAAAAAATAGTGTAGATCTAGCAGATCTATGAAAAATTGAGAATCTTGAAAATTGACTATCCAAAAATGCATTACATGATATACTATTTCCAAAACTTGAAATCCATTTTTTTCTCATATCCATCCATCTTGATGTCGAGATGATCAATTTGAGGATTGTTGGGTATCAAAACCACCTCTTCTAATGAAAGTTTTGAGGTGGGCTCTATATTGATTGTTTAGAGCCTTAGCTCCATATAAATGTTTTCCTTAATTTTATTATATGCCTCCTAATCAAGTCAACACATTAGAGAATTGACATATCTTGAGTTTCTAAAATCCACTTTGAGCTTGATCCGACTTAAGATGATGAAGTTATGGAATTTTAAAGGTGATCTCGAAATCATATTATACAGTTTCCATAAATGGAAGCTGATTCACCCAGGGTGCACCAGAATAATAATGTAACTGACCTTTTTTGGGTAAGTTGGCCACATAATGGTCAAGAAGTGTCCGAATGAGCTGAAATTTGACATATAGGGGTTTTGGGACCTTCTAAATCCAATAAAAGTAGTATGGTGTTCATCTGAAACCCCGGTGATAAGGCTGTAGTTATAAGGTACATTTTCAGCATGTTAGAGGCTGAATCTGAAAACTGGTTTTGCCTCTGATCTACCTTAATGTTGTCGGATCGCGACGAAACTTGGCAGGTGTTCTTAGAGAGTTAATTTCTACCTCCACATGCTTTTGAGACCCATCTATCGCCTTTAAAAAATTTGCTCCAAATCAGGGTTTATTTCAATTGTGCTTCTGTGGTCCGCGGGCATTTTGGTACCGGCGGGCCTAAGTCACGATTGGCTTCCTCCTTATTTGTATCGGGGATACAAGTGTCAAAAAATACCCTTAAACAATATCTTATGCACATCAACTGGGAAATGATCTACTAAGTACTTTTACATATCATCTAACCTAGTTATACTATTAGCAAGAAAAGTACAAGCATTACCCCCAATATAATCTAAAGTGCCTTTGTCCGTTAATCAAAGTTCTCCACTATAAATGCAATAAATAAATCATAATCACCAATTTTCTTGGCTCTTGCCTAAAATTTGTATTAACTTCCAGTCAACTCATTGTATATATAACATTTTAACATGGGCCTTGAAAGTGCTAAAAGCCAAGCTTGAAAGTTCCTAGGCTTGGTAGGCTTGTCTTGTTTTCAGGCTTTACGGTCGAAGCTCAAGTTAGACCCAAGCTCGAATTCTACTAATTCTAGCAATATAAGCCCAGCTTGAATATGCTTGTCGATACTTTTAGTCCTCTTGGACAGGAGACAATTTAGCACTTAAGAAGACTAAGCACAGTCTATGTTGTTTGAATTCTACCCCTACTTAAAATGCTTTGAATACTAAGCAAAGTCTACATTGTTTGAATTCTACCCCTTTTGAATTGACTAAAAGGCAAATTCTTCGAATGGGGAAAAATCAGTCGATAATGTAATAAAGATATAAAGAATCCTATCTCATTGAAACGCTATGAGGCCTAACCTAATTCGATTTTTGCCATGAAGACCGAGATTCATATTTTTGAAAAGTTGATTTATTTTGTAACAAAATGTTCAAGATATCACCAATTGATAACAACCAAACTATAGAAAAGGAATAATCATACCAATAATATATTGCTCATATATTTTTATATCTAAAAGTTGATATTAAATTTATAACAAAACACATGACATAAATTGGTAAGACTAACAAAATATTTATGAGTTTTTGGAAAGAGAACCGAAAGAGCAGCATCCAATTACAAATTTTTTAGGTTTGTACTAGAACTTTTCTACAAAGAATACCGTCATAACAAAATATTTCAGATATCATCAATTGATAGCAATCAAATTATAGAGAAGGAATAAACATACCAATAATACATTGGTATGATTTTTATATTTATAAAAGCTAACAACAAATTTACAACAGAGCACATGATATAAATTGGTAAAACTAACAAAATATCTCTCTCCAAGAACTAAAGAGTTTTTGGAAGGAGAACCAAAACAGTTACATCAAATTACAATTTTTTTGAGAACCAAAACAGTAACATCAAATTACAATTTTTTTAGGTTTATGCAACACTTTTTCTCAAAAGGGCAATATCCAAATAATCTCTAAATATCACATATTCTCAGCATCACAAAAATTTTAGGTTTAAGCAAGACCTCTTATCAAAACAACGACATCTAATACATTCTTAAGTGTTTTTTCCTTCTTGGGTATCTATAATTTTCCCAGTAAAAAAAATAAAAAAATTGAACATTACGGCATTTAACGAAAGTTTTTGGATATACTAACAATTTAGGTTATCTTTTTGGTTATCCATCTTTTTAGTTATCTTTTTAAAAACCAAAAAAATTGGAGATACCCAAGTCTTCTTAAAACTATAAAACATTGATTTCAAAATTCGATTTCAAAGGGAAAGAGA
Organism: Amborella trichopoda; assembly: GCF_000471905.2. Next base: position 2,183,707 of record NW_006499563.1, on the reverse strand, counting down.
GATGGGAAGGTTCTTGATACTACGATTTTTAGAAAGAGAATTTAGTATACCCAAAGTTTCTAAAAAACCAAAAAATTTGGGTTCCCTTAACATGTGCTTGATATGGGAAGTAAAATAACAACTTGGTTCACAGAGAACCAAAATTCGATTTTACACACAAAGAGGGAGATGGGAAGGTCCTTGATATCATGGTTTCTACAAAGAACTGGGAAGGTCCTTGATATCATGGTTTCTACAAAGAAACTGGAGGAATCAATGCATAAGGGCCAGTTTGGATTACGGCCAAATTTGCCTAAAAACGTGAGAGAAAAAAATTTGAATTTGCTCAAAGTTTTTTTAGGTTTCTCTTCATGCTTTTCCCCAAGCCTTCCCGCTCGAACTTTGGTTATCTCCTAGCATTTCTATGGGGTTGCTGGAGGGCGGTTGTACTCCTAGATTTCCTTCGCTTACTCTCTTTAGAAATTCAGGGTCGACGAGGTTACTAGAGAGCGGTTGTACTTCTAGATTTCATTCTCTTACTCTCTAGAAATTCAGAGTTTTGATCGATATCTCTCTCTTTCTCTCTAGAAATTCAGGGTTTTGCTCAAATATCTCTAGGAATCATTCAGGTTACTCTTAGATTATTCAGGGTTTTGCTCGATATCTCTAGGAACCGTTCGGGTCTTGAGGAGAGTGGAGTTTTTCTAACATATAGTGGTTTTGCACATGGAGATGTTTTATGAACTCAAAACATTTTTACAAACTCAAAACATTTACAGAGGAAGGTTGGTAAGAACATCTCACCTCTTTTATACATCCATCAAGTTACTCTCTCGCTAATAATACTATTGAACTTCTCCTTGCTCTTGCTTTCTGGGTTCTTCTCAGGGTTCTTCTCATTTTTTCTGTCTCTTCCATTGGCTTTTTGGGTTATTCTCATTCTCTCTGTCTCCTACATTCTCTCTGTCTCCTACATTTATAGGAATAAACTCAATCAAAAGAGGGAAGAATCAATATAATTAAATTATGAAATTGTGTAAATTGGGTTTGGGATTTCATATCAATTTCTTTAAAATTTCATATTTCGATTCATTTTTCTGCCGTTAAAACTTTTTTATGCGATGAGAAAAATAAAAGAAAAATACAAATTTAGAATTTATTGCAACGCATCCAAACATACATATCTGACAAATAAAATTTTCTTCTCATATTTTAATAGACATCCAAACAGTCTACCAACATAATAAAATAAAACGATAATGTTTCTCAATTGAGGAGAAAAAAAATTGTATTTTTTTAATGTGAATATTTTTTTCTTTGACATCCAAACTGGACTTAAATAATTAGGGTTTTAAGATAAATAATTAGGGTTTTAAGATAAAGAGTATGATGCTCTGTATTCAAAGAAATCAAAAGATTAAAATGTTAGGGTTTTTAGAAAACATACCTTATGTATCTAGAAATGTATCGTGCTTGAGAGGCTTGAGAAGGAAAATGGGTGAGGAGCATAGTCGATTTGGAGAGAAAGGGTTGCGATTGAGAGGCTTTACAATATATTTGCGGTTTGGTGAGTGGTCTTTTTTTTTAAATGTTGAGTAAGTAATCATATTAATATAAGGAGATAAACTAACATTACAATTACAAAAGACGAAAACTAAGGTGAGAAACCCTACTTCAAAGCAAGATCAAACAAAACTACTAAGGCACAACAATATCTGAGGGGTCGTTTAGGTACCTAAAAATGTATTGCCTGTGAAATACATTACTGTCGTAATACATTACTGGCAAAAAAAATTACTTGAAAATAGATTGTTCTTGTTTGGGTAGCATCTGGATGCAATCTTAAAAATACATTGCTATTGTTTGGCTACAGCTGGAGGAAATATAGGAAATGCATTACTAATCTTTTTATTTTTATTGCTTGAATAGTGCTTTGACCACTCAATTTAAATTTCTTAGGCTTAGAAGATATTAATTTGGCATAATGATTCATAAATTATTCGTTATTATAATTGGCAAAACTAACTCCTAATAACCAATGTTGTCATATTCGCTTCAGAGTCTTTTTCGGTTTGGTGCGAAAAATAAAGGATTTGGTGCTTCGGCCGATTCACAGGAAGAATTCAGACTTTTTTTAATTTAATATAAATAAATTAGATATTTATATATAAAATATATAAAAATAGTGAAAAAATTAAAAATAAACACTTCAAAGAAAATCTTTTATATAGATATTTCTAAGCAGATCCAAATCTGACCAAAGCTGCCCGAATCTGACAGAAGCACAACACCAGGCTTCACTTCGCTTCGGTCTAGGCTTAAAATCCAAAAGCTTCGGCCTCTTTGGCCTAAGCGAATTAAATTTGATAACACTGCTGCAACATAAAAGAAAAAAATAAAAGATATTAGCGTCCATTAAACTTGCATTTCACATATATTAAAATATGCGAGAATGCCTTTGAAAGAAATAGGGTTTCAAATGTCTTCAAGAAAAAAATAAAAAAATAAAGGGGAAATATCATCGTACCTTTTATTTTTTGGTTTTCATATATCAATAGACCCAAATATTCAAAATATATCTCCTAACCCTGTAACTAACTTTATCCACTTATAATTATTTTTTTAGCCATAACAAATATAAAAAAAACATGCTCATGCTAAACCCTTCATTTTTTTACATGATATATTCCCTACAAATTTCTCTTTATCTAACATTCACCTTCTTTGTCTCTCTAATGGGGAAGAGAGAGAGACACGGGGGGAGAGAGTGGGAAAATAGGTAGAGAGAGAGAGATTTAGGGAAAAATTATGTGAAGAGCGATAAATGATGGTGTTTAGAAAACATATGTTTTTTTTATATTTGTTTGGAGCAAAAAAATAAATTTAAAGGGCATAAAGTTAGGGGTTAAAAAATATAAAACTTACAATTTTTATGACCAGTTTTGAAACCTTTGTCTATTGAGATATAAAACTTAAAAATGGGGGGTACTAAGATATCTTACCAAAAATAAAACCTTAGAGTATGTAAAAATGGATCATTTGCAAGAATGAACTTGCCTTACAAGAATAGAACTCCTTTTCAATGGAGTTCAAATGACTTTCAATGGGTTTAATAGATGCAAAATCAGCAGAAACAACAACTGCAACTAGGTGGATGCTTCCTCTCTAGTGGCGGTGGCAGCTACAACATGCAACAAGGTGGATGCTTCCTCTCTAGTGGCGGTGGCAGCTACAACATGCAACAAGGTGGATGCTTCCTCTCTAGTGGCGATGGCAGCTACAACAGGGAAGTGGTAGAGGCTGCTACTGCTCCTCGACTGCGTGGTGGCGGTGGATGCTTAAGTTGCTAAGCAAAGGTGAAGTTGGCTATGGTAGTGGATGGCTTGGGCAGCAGTGGATCTGTTGGTAGCCACAATAAAACCATAGCAAAGCAACTTTTCCCGCCCAGGATAAATGCTGCTGAGTAGTCTAGGGCGACTCCTATCTTACTGTCTCATGGCATGGAAAGATTGGGATGGAGTGGGAATGCTTGAGATTGGACAGAGGGAAGTGACAAAAATATAGGTAAGGGGGAGAGAGAGACTGCTATCAGGCGTAGAGTGAGAGAGTTTTATTGAGTAAAGAAGGGAATATTGAAAGGGGTAGTTCAGTATTTAAATATTAACTTATGGAAAAAGTTTATCTAAGGATGCCCCTAAAAATTTATCAAAAAAGGTAGTTTTAATGTTGAAAAACCCTTTGATTGATTATCTCGCCATCAAAACATATGACTATGAAAAATAAAAAGATTTTAAGTCTCAAAAATATTGTGTATTTTACAACATATTATCTACACCATCCATTTTCAAGATTGTCATATGTTTATAGATCTATTTGATTTTAATCATTTTTAAAATTTAAAATTTTATAATTAAATATAAAAATAGATTTTGAGATAATCCTAATAACATTTTACATCAAAATTATATACCATGATCAAATTTGAAGGTGCATATGCATCCTTATGCAAACTGCACCCTTAACTTATTGGCCGGGTAAAAGTAAGTAAAAACAGTAATTGAGATAATAGTGTGATACTAACATATTTGACATGCATAAAAAAGAATGTTTTTTTAACCTCAAAAAACTTCCTCATGAGTATGCGAATAATGAAGTCCCACACCACAAATTGGTACATGGAGTTTTTCCGCATAAAAATACTTTGATCTTTGCCCATGTCTCTCTCTGATTTGAACCCTCCCAATCCTCTCTCTCTCTCGATGCCCTTCGCGCTTGGAGGAACTTCAATCATCTACAGGAACCTCGAAACTTCTTCCGCACAGATGAGAGAGATTGAGCCTCGAGCAAGCAAACAGGAAGAGTCATCCATGGAAGATCCTGAAGCGTCGTCAAGTGACACTGCTCCTCCCAATTTCGACGAAGAAGTCGTCGCTCGCTTAGAAGAAGCAGCGTCTCTTTGCTCTAAGGTTTGGCACTTGGCTCCCAGAAATTCCAGGGTTTCCATTCCACCTTCAAATCTACTGTGAAACTAAATTGTTTATAAACAGGCTCTGGTGAGTTATGACTCTCTGCAATGTGAGAAGGCCATCGATGTCTTTGTCAATTTGCTTGAAGGCGTCTCTGAAGCTGCCATTGCTAATCCAGAGAACCTTTCGCTAAAGGACCGCGCTTATGAGTGTCTCGATTTTACTTATCGAATTCTCTCTCCTCCATATTCAAACCAGGTTGGTTCCACTTTACTGTCACTGCCATTGTTTTCTTCAATTTTCGTGGTCCATAGATACAATGAGACTTGTATTGGAAGTTTTTTTTTTTTTTTCTGGTGATGGTGGAGGTTTGTTATTCTCTCATTGTTTCTATTTCCTTTGTTCATTTTGTGGGACTTTAATTATAATTGCTTTGTTAGATAATATTCGATGCATAATGTTCCCTTCCATGGTCTTGTTCCATGTGCTCATTTGATGTGACTTTTATCGTTATCGCTTGTTTGCAGATAATAGTGGGTGGTAATTTCTTTCATGTCATCCGTAGGTTTAATGAGACTTATATTACACTATAGTTGTTAATGCAGATGATAATGGATGCTTATTATTCTCTTTCATTGGGATGGTTAACCTGCTGATTAGTTAAAAATTTTATTGTGATTGCTTTTTGGGATAATATTGGATGCTTATTATTCTCTTTCATTGTCCTGGTTCAACTGTTGATTTAATGGAATGTGTACTGTAATTGTTTTTCGAGGTGATAATGGATGCTTGTTTCATGATCGTGGTTCATACATTTATTTAATGAGGTTGTCTTCTCAGATCATAATGAATATTTATTGTTCTCTTTGGTGGCCGTCGTTTATTGATTTAGTGAAATTGTATTATTATGGTTTTCTGAATGATTATGGATGCTTATTGTTCTCTTTGATGCCCTGTTTCATCTGTTGATTCAATAAGTATTATACTGATTTTTAAAATGATAGTGGATGCTTATTATTCTCTCCCACAGTTCTGTTTCATATGTCGAATGAGACTTGTTTCTTGATTACTTTTTCAGATTCTTGTGGATGCTCTTTCTTTAGAGCTGCCAAAGGCAGTTGCCAAGTTTGCTGGTATTTCTGAGAAATGCTTAGAGGTTGCGGAACATATAACTGATTACCTTTGCATGGCTTGTAACCCAAGGGACATGCTTTCCATTCTATGTGAGGTATTGTTAGTAATTGGAAATAGCTTTTTTCTATTTAGGCAGTGGAATTCACGTGGAAGTTGGACTCGTTGGCTTTTTTTGACTTCATATCTATTGTGAGATTTCTGAAATTTTTGTTTGTTCTGACATTACTGACGATTGTACTTTGAAGAACTTATTCTCATATAGTTAGCAATTTCTCAATAGATGGTCACACCTTATCATTTGGTAACACAAATGCTAGTTTGTATTGTGATTTTGATATTCAGACCCCTATGTATGTTGGACTAAGAGGATAACATTTTCAAATAAATATGAAGACAAAGACAATTCTTACAGTACAAAGTTACAACAGTATGACGACAGAAATATCTTATTTGTACATCAATAAAAATAATACACTTGCATAACCCATAATATGTCATCATCAACATCAGAGCCTTTTTCCAACTATTTGGGGTAGGCTACATGAATCTTGGTCCGCCATTCTTCTTGTCAAGGGCTATATCCTCAATGAGGCCATAGATCCCCATATCTTTACTCAATACTTCTAACCATATCCTTTTGGGCCCATCCCTTACTCTTTGAGCATTCCGCTTGAACTAACTCGCACCTCCTAGTAGATGCTGTACTGGGTTTGCTCACATGGCCAGCCTACTAAGTTTACTTTTTCTCATTTTATTGCCTATTAGAGCCACACCTAAGTTCTCCCAAATATATTCATATCTAAGTCTATCCCTTCTTGTCTTGCCACTCATCCATCTCAACATCCTCATCTCATCTACACTTATAATATAGGTACGTTATTTTTGATTGCCAAATATTCCGCCCCATAAAACAAAGCAGGTCTCACAGTCGTACTATAGAACTTCCCCTTCAGCTTCATTAGTATGTGGGTATCACATAAAACTCCGGTTGCATATCTCCACTTCGCCACGCAACTCTAATTCTATGTGCGACATCTTCCTCAATCTCTTCATTTCCGTGGATTATCGACTCAAGATATTGAAAATACGCCCTTTTTGGTATTTCTTGACCGTCAATCTTAACTACTTCTGCGTTTCTACTCGTATTATTACTAAACTTGCATTTCATTACTTTATCTTAGTTCGACTAATTTTAAAACCTTTAGATTCTATAACATTCCTCCAAAGTTCTTATTTTCTATTGACGGCTCTTTGGGTCTCATTGATCAAAATTATGTCGTCCGCGAACAACATACACCATCGTATCTCATCTTGTAGGTACCTAGTTAAGTCGTCCATAACTAAGACAAAGAGGTATGGGCTCCCTCAAACTGGAACATCTATCATATAAGTAAAAATTTGCTCACTTCAACTTATGTTTGATCCAATTTTTGGATGCTGCCTTGGAGTTTGGTCAACATGTAATCGGCCTTCCACCTAAAGCTGTTGATTCATAAGTTGGATGAAAACTGGTATTTTCAGCTTTCATTCAACCCACAAAGCAGCAGAATTTATGGGTAGACACACCCCAACTTTAATAATGAAATGGTACCCAGAAGTTTCATTTTAAACCTAAATGGGTTGTCACCCTAATCAGCTCCGAATATGGTTTGATGCCTCATCCAGATCAGGCCTTGGCAGCTTGGACAAATCTGCAACCTGTTCTGATGAAGGACCAGGTGAGTGTGATATCAAATAAGCTTTTATTGAATAAAAAGACTTTTTATTTTGATGTATTTTGTTCCATCATGGAATAATCGATTTCTGATCCAATTTTTATTGCAGTGAGATGATCTCCGCGATAAGGTATCGGGGATGTAATGTCAAGTATGTTGTAGGACTTAACCAGATAAGCTCACCAGTGGCAAAAGACGTAACCCTATACTTATCGTAGAACTAGATATGGAACTACCCCTTGCTTCCTATTGTCCAAGAAGAAGGGAGTCTTTTACAAACATTGAATTTCTTAGAATACTATGTGTGTAGTAGGAGACAACATGTCCAATCTAAGTCAACATAAATGAACTGAAGTTTTGTTAAACAAATCAAAATAACCTCCATCTAGGAGTTGATAGGATATATTCAATGATTGATGGTCTGTTGCCGAATATTTATCCTGCGCAACTGAACAAACTGACTAGTTGACTGCAAGCATGAATATATTTGTATTGATGATAGTTCAATTAAACGATCAATTCGTTATCCATGAGTAGTAGCATCTGAAAGAAAGAAGGAGATAAAGGTTATGCATGAGTAGAGAAGGAGACCAGCTTAATCTGCAGCGTATCATCCAAGTCTAATCATAGTGCACTTGGACGTCCTTATTATCTTATATAGATTGTCAACAATATATATTGTTAACAATACAAATATGCCAATGGCAATTACAAATATTAGATACGAGTACAAAATGAATAGGACCAACATAAATATCTTATTTACAAGTCTATCTTTGCATGCCATATCCTTACTACAACTCCTCAAGCTGTACATTGGCAACACTCAAGGATGGCATGCCATTTTGAAGTCTATATTTTTGCTTGGTCAGCCCTTCTGTAAAAATGCACGCCATTTTTTCATTGGTCCCGACAAACTTTGCAACTATGCTTTGTCTTCAATTTTCTAACTCACAAAGCGTTGATCTATCTGAATTTATTTGTTCTTTCCATGAAGCACTGGTTTTAATGAATTGGCTGTACTGCTATCGCACTTTAATTGTCATAGTGTATGACACTAATGCACAATTTAGGATCAAGAACCATATCATGTCTCCTTATCCATGCAATTTCAGAGGTGATTGCTTCCGTTGCATATGTTCATCTTCTATGATCTTGCCACTATCCCTTGCTTCTTGGTACACCAGGATGCCAAGTTGCTACTCATAAATGCACAACAACCTTTGACTAATCTCCTGGTACTTGAGTCCCCAACCCAGTCTGCATCTGAAAAGGTTACACTCTTACAGGATTCATATCCTTACGATTATTTTTGAAGTAAATTATCTCATCATTTGTAGTGCCTTTATGACCTCAATATCTTCTCTGAATGATCTCTTCTTGGATTATGTATTTATTGGCTTATGCATAGAATATGTTGGGTCTTGCAAAGGTTAGATACTGTAACGCACCACCTGTACCTCTGTATTCTACTAGATTTAAAATAAATTCACCAAAACTTTTATAATCTCTTAAACTCCTGTTCAAAACACAGCAGGTGAAGGGGCTGGTTGTGCTGCCTAAGTATCATCTTGTCTTTCTTTCTTTCAACTTATGTGCCTGGAAACGTTTTATCTTCCCTAGATCATTCATTTGAAGTGCAGTAGAGAGGACTTCTTCCATGTGATTCAGCTTTTTCATTTAGTTTCCCAAGAGTATAATATCATCTCTATATAAATTAATAGAGTGGTCATATCTCTTCCATCATGCTGAATAAACAAGGAGTGGTTCCATTGATTTCTCTGAATGCCTATCTCCTTAATGCCTTACAAAAGTTGTTAAACCAAGCTTGTGGTACTTGCTTTAACCCATATATCGCCCAGTTTAATTTGCACACCATGAGTTTTGGGTCTCTTGCACTCTATCTATATGGTTGGCAATTGGGTCTGGTCGATCCACCGACCCAATACGAGTCTGGGTGTGGATCCAAGTATTGTTCCAGGTGGGTCGACCTTGGTTAGGGTCTAAGTCTATCGTAGACCCTATGGGGTGGGTTGGGTCTAGGTCAAGGTTGACCCGATCAGCCGACCCAATATTTTCCTGTAATATATACGAAAGCATGCAACATTGTTTATGTATTAAAAAGTATTTATAAATGAAAGTAATTTTTTTTTTCTTTTATCAAATCCCTGGACTCGACATGGGTCAAGCTTGGGTCTGGGACCAGCTAGGAGACAGTTGGGTCGCGTACGGGTGACCTGACCTGGTTCGACCCATGAACACTAGTAACTATATATCCCATTAACCACTCCATATATAGTTCTTCTTCTAGATCCCTATTTCAAAATGCATTCTTGATGTGCAAGAGAACATACCCATTTTCACAATATGACTAAATGGTTCATCATAATCTAGTCCATATTCTTGATTATATCCTTTTGCAACTGGCCTCGCTTTGAACCACATAATTGAACCATCTACGTTACACTTTGTTTCATACATGCATTTGGACCCTACAAGAATCTTTCTTTGGGTCTTGGGACTGTTCGGTGTAACGCCGGTCTTAATGTACACAAATACTTAAACATTTCACTCAAGACACATGAATGCACATATTACGTACACATTCATAAACAAATTTGCAGCTGATATGGGCTGTTACACGCACTTAAAACTCAATTACAAGATTTGAAAAATACATCAAATTCACCTCATTATGGCCTCAACTCAATTGAAATAACACCAAGAGATAACTTGAATACATGACAATTTATACTCGGTCAAAATTTCAGCCACATAACCTTGTGCAACAATTACATCCAACTCTTTGAGACTTACATAAACTTAAACAAAAGCTGTCTCTTGCGATTATAACTCAAAGTGCAATGGAGTTTGAGTCCTTCTCATTTTAGTTGTTGTATATAATGCTTGTACTGGTCCTTTATGACCTAATTTTGATCTCACGTTTGGTACATTTTGAGGGGTGCTGTGATACCAACTATATTTACTTGTAAGGGTCCTCGAAGGCCTATCTTGGTTAGTGCACATAACGGATTTTGGGGGGTACTTCGACACTGTTCTTGTACATAGCTCCCAGCCTATGGCAGCCATTTTTTGAATGTAATACTTTATTTATTATTTCAATAGAGTCAAATAATTCCTCTAAGAAAAAATTTAAGTAGAATGTAAACCAAGGATCATGGACAATAGGAAGCTGATCTTACCTTAAGGAGGCATGGGGTCACCTCCGCAGGACTTCATACTCCTCATGCTCAATGCCCGTCCTTGACAGAGCAGGTACAAGGGTGAAGCCAACCAACCCAAAACTCCTTAAGACACAAGAGGGAACTGATTTAGTGTGTTGGATGTGTTGTAGAGATCCTTAGTTGTGGTGTGTGGAAATGTATTCAAATATGTGATCAACATGTGTAGTATGGTGTGGTATGAGGGGGTTCAAGCAAGGCCTTGGGAAATTAACAAATGAAGGTTAAGAGGAGATCAATACCTAGCTGTAAATGGACTTTAAGGTGGGCTTAGAGCAGCATATGGGAGTTTTGATGACAAAATCAATGGCAAATGGTGTGGAGCACATGCATTGTTTGTTCATATGAACATATTGTTTTGATTGTAAGCTATGTCACGAATACACACCATAGTGTACACCAAGGCTCAGTATCTCTCTAAGGGTGAGTGCGCCGCATACTTAGGGGTCTCTCATTGTAAATTTGGCACAATAAAAGTTAACCTTTCTCAGAAAAAAAAGAAGGCAGAATAACATTGCATTAGGAAGGATGAGAAATGCGGGGGTAAGGACCCCAATTTATAAGAGAATTTAGGGTTAGGCGAGTGTATAGAAGGTTCTCTTTGGGAGATGCAATGGGAGCCCTTGATCTAGGAGATCTATGGAGTGAGAAAGGCCTCATTCTGAGCCATCCATCCTTATCTAGCTATCATAGATCAAAGGATGGGATTTAAACACCTTTATCCCCTAGCCAATGAAGCCTTAATTTCTCTTCAATGTATCTAGTCTTGATTAAGTCTAGGTTAATCCATATTAATCCAATGACCAAGGTTAGCCTCTTGATATTTTCATTAATCCATGAGAGAGAGAGACTCCAAGGGTGGGGGCTGCCCCACATTTACTCATTTCCAAACTTGGTTATTATGTGGTTTTGTGAAAAATGGGTTAGAGTGCATTCTCTCTCTTCCTTCAAGTAAATCACATGGCCCACACACATAACCAATGGGAAATATCCTTGTGTCACTCATTTGTAAAGTGTCACTATGGGGGCCAAATATAGGAATGACTTAAGTCATTGGCTTGATATAAAAAAAGGCCCCCTTTTAGAAGAAGTGTCTTTTCTTCACATGTGCAAAGTGGTTCCCTATACTACTTTAAAATGAAACACACATATCTCCAATATGTGCATAACCAAACAAGGACTAAAAGTAGTGGATCGCCCAAGGTGTTGATGTCATGCTGATGTCAGCACCACATGGGGGGCCTTGTGGGTCCCATGGTTTGGCTATCTTTGGGCGCACATGTCGCCTAATGGCCACTTGACCCACATGTCTGCCGTATTGTCCTTATTTGAAATAAGTTGAAACAATTGGGCCAATTTGAGCCCAAAAAAATCAAATTAAAATTTCTAGGAATCCCGAAAGTTATTTTTGAGTTTACTTTATCATTCTCAAAAGGTTTGGAGGTTGAGAAAAATCCTAAAGAGAAATAAGGCACCTACGGGCTCCGAAACTCAATTTAACTTGGCTTATCTTGAAACCTGTGTTTACTTTCTCAAATCGACCCAACGAACTCATGACCCACTATCTTATGAGGGGCTCATGCTCGGTTCATCAGGCCGGCCAATTGGTGAAGGGATTCTAGAATTTAGAAACGGATTCAAGGTCCACCTCCGAGGACAAGTGAAGCACCATGAGTGCGGGGGTTCCTCTCATATGCACATGTGCACCTCCTTCTGGCACCTTCCCCTTGGAAGGAAGCTTCCCAAATTGCCGCTATCATATGCACATGCCGTGCGAAAGTGTTGGTCGAGGCTTTAGCCGTCGTCCTCATAGGCTAGCCTCCTCTCATAAAGGTTGCATTCTACTCTATGGCTAAACCACGACGATATCTCTAACCAATGACTAAGGGATAACCCCAAACCCTCTTGGTACTTGTATGGGCCTTACGCCTGATCTCGTGGGCATAGTTTTTCCATGACTTTGAGCTACTCACTCTGCCAGGTCCTAGACTGCCTAGGCGTGGTGAGTCATCCAAAACTAGGTACCTTTTGGGTCCTACTCTCCCACTGGTGCCAGAAATCCACTGTATAAATGAGGTATACCAAGAGGATCAAGGCCTTGAAACGCCATATACACGGAACAAGGACTATTGCCCATGTTCTACATTTATATAGTGATTGAATATTCTCATTCATTGCCTCTATCCATGTTAAATTCTTCTTTGCTACTTCATATAAATCATGCTCATGCTCATGCTCTTGCATAATTTCTATCAAGAAACCTTGATGTTTTATAGTACGGGGCGTCATAACTTATCCATCTTTCTATTGGATGCTATGTGCAATCTGATCTCCTGGGTTGAATAGGATCCCCAACATCTAAGGACTATGAGGTACATTTTTGATTTGATCGTTCTTGTGTGCTAAGGGATGTCTAGGCTCTTCCTCATTGATATGTATTTTGTGATACACAATTTTCATACGTGGGATGTCTTCCATGGGCTGCTCCCTTTTCTTTCTGCTTTGATAGACTATCAACTCTTCGTCATGCATTATGTGCTCTACTTTGATCTTCTTCGGATGAGTAACTTCTACTATCTACTGGTTCATCATGTAAATCACATTCATTGGCAATAGTGCATGAGGGATCAGTTTAGGTTCTTGGACAGCAATCTGAATGGGTCCTTCCATTTTTGGATGTTTATGAGGATAAGACATTCGGTTTTCATCAAAGTTCACATATTGCGAAATCAAAATTTATTGGTTCTTGGGCAATAACAATGATATACTTTGTGCATATCACTATAGCGGATGAATACACATATTTTAGCTTTTGGCATCAATTTATCCCTTTTGGACTTCCATCCACATGAACATAACAATAGCATTCAAAAATTTGTAGCATGCTATAATCCAGGTGTCATCCATGAAGAATAAAGTATGACGACTTTCTACTAGCATTCATGGTAGGCAACCAGTTAATTACATGTACTGCAGTGTGGACTGCTCACTTCACATAGATTTGGGAACCCTACTGGCATGCATCATAGATTGGGTTGCCTCTTTATATCTCTATGCTTTCTTTCCTCTGCACATTTTGTTGTGGTGTATTAGGATAAGAAAGCTCTTCCTCAATTCTATTATTGGAAAGGAAGTCTCTGAATTTATCAGTACTACTCCACTCCTTCGTCACTTTGCAATGATTTGAAATATGTCTAAACAGAGGAGTGAAATTGAACAAAGACACTAAAAACATTGAATTTTTTCTTTAAAAAGACGATTCAAGTGAATTTACTGTAACTATTTGGAATGAGATTTAGATTCCAAGTGAAAGTACTCCAAACATCAGAAGGTATTATTTCTAAAGGAAAATTGGCTCTTTTATTATTAACATTGAAAGGAACCTCACAATGTTTGGCGAGCTGGCAGCTTGAACAAATATTGACTCCTTTTATTATTTGAATTACATGAAATCAAATAGAATTTTTTTATATTGACAAGAGGGACTCTCCTACAATGGGCAAGTTGTTGGTGCCATATGAACACGTAAACTTTATTGGGAAAGAAAATTCAAGGAACTGGAAAGAGAGAAGACGACCTCATTTATTGACTATGACAATCCGTGATGTAGTTTCTTGATGATCAATATTGGAGGAAGCAAGTCTTTATTTACTAGGACAATCAATATTGGAGGAAGCAAGTCTTTATTTATACAACTTATTTAAAGACGTCATGCTACCATGGCCATCATTGATGCCACACATTGGTATCCTTATTAACATGACAAGACACAACCAGAGTTTAGAACTTGTTCGGACTCGTCATCAACTAAGTACAACTCTTCACACCATGAACCACTAGCAAAACATGGAAGTAAATACAATTGGGAGTAAATACAAAGAGCGACATGATTTTCTTTGGCCAACTATGACGCGGAAATAGGATTATGTTTGAAATTAGGGACAAGGAAAACAATTTTGAGATGTTTGGGACCTTTGGAAGACTGATGTTGACATTCCCAACATGAATAATGTGGCGAGAGGACCTATCTCCAATAATAATTCTTCCATTACCTAAGAAAGGGACTAGGGAAGAGAACATACCTGAATTTCTTGTCAAATGGTTGATTGTTCTACTATAAACAATCCATTCAGCTTCAGATGGAGATGTAATTTCGAGATTCTCCATAGATGTATTTAATGCAGCCAGTTGTGTTCCAATTTATGAATTCCACTTTCATTACTCACGGTCTTATGAACATATATTTAAAGCAACATACTAGTTGCTTTTGTATTGATGCAGCCTAGAATACTGCTCTCGAGTGTCTAGACAAGAAAGATAAGCTTAAAGTTTATAAGAGGAGCCACAAAAGGGTAAATTAGTTATTGAGTCTATCATTTTATGTCTTTTATTTATTTCTTGAGTATTTTTATTTGCTAAAGGGCATAAGTAGTAATTTGTAGAGGCTTTATTTTTTTTATTTACTTAAAGCCTTTGATAATTAATGGTGATGATTAGCTTAGTTGGATGGCTAGGATTAGTTCTCATTTAGGGTTTTCTTATAATGGATATGTGCTCAAGCATAATGAAGGATCATGTAATGGATTTTTATTCAAAACCCTAGAGTTGCAAATGTTCCTTTTTTATCTCTAGTTTTTTGAATCTTTCTCTCATTTTCGATCTTTGTTATCTTCTTCATTGCTAAACCCTAGCTCCAAGCTACTAGGTTTGTGCCAGGATGACAAGGATGGTACTGTAGCATGGAACTGTAGCACATTACTGCAGCATCAATTTTTGTGCCTTAGATCAACAACCATGTCTCCACATAGAGTAAAATGAGGAAAAGCAATAACCATAGTAGCATTTGATGCCAGTTCGCTAGAAGAGATTGCAGAGCTATGGAGATTAGTCGAAACCCTAGCTCTGCGTTTGGTATAGATGGAAGCCCTACCTCAAGAGGATGAGATCAAGGCAGATGAGGAATCCATAAATCCCTTCCCTGATCAAGCTCCAAGGAGAGGTAGTTGAACATACGGATAGGGATGGTAGGAGGTGGGAAACATGGTTCAAGGTTGAGATCCTTGAATGTTATGGAAATCTATCCTAGGACAACCATGGGGAAACTTTGTTCTCACTAAATGGATCTCAAAATCAGCATGTTGTGGACTCACTGCTAGTCTTTGACAAGTACCTAGAGTAAAATTTGGGTGTTGAGAAAGAAGCATGTGATCATAGTTCAATGATGATCCAACCGTAGAAAGGATCAAGAAGAAGATCCTACCATTGGAGAGGAATTTGTGGATGCTCCTATTTTTGATGATCAAGGAGTTGTTCCCAAAATATTGGAGATAACAGGTTTCTTACTCCCCATAGAAAGTAGTAAGGAGAATGGTGTTGACAGAGGTAATGATGACTATGCTCTTCTTCTTGGAGTTTTACCTGAATATGGAGTATCATGTGAGGTGTTCCCCAATGGTTTTTTGATTTTTTCCTATGAGCTTTTTGCTATTGAGTTCGATATAGAAGGTAGCCATTGAATGGGTGCTTATGTGATTCCTGATGTTAGTGTTTAACTTCAACCATTATTTTGTTTTGCGTGGATAACTATTATATTTAATTACTATGTGCGAATTGAAGGAAGTCACAGGGGTAATACATCATTAATTTTCAGCCGTTTCAAAATTCATGGTAGAGTTTTCTCTGATGTGTTCAGGACCAAGTGCGTTGTGCTCATGCATGACAAATATTGGCATTTCGTAATGGGCCCAAAATGTGGTTAATCCAATGTCTATGGGAAATGCGATAAAATGACACATCTTGATCTCAAGTCTCGTCATGGTAGGATTGTTCGCAATTTTGAAGAAGATCAATGACAATGCCTATTAGTTAAAGCTATCAAGCTATATTCATGCATATGATGCTTTTAATATCAAACATCTCATTCCATATCATGGTGATACCTTAGATGACAAGCCGCTGAATTCAAGGACAAATTCTTTTGAGGAATGGGGGACTGATGCAGCCTAGAATGCTGCTTTCGAGTATTTAGACTAGAGAGATAACCTTAAAGTTTACAGGGGAGCCTACGAAAAGGCAAATTAGGCATTGATTCTATCCTTTTATTTATTTATTTTTATTTTTTGTCTTTTATTCACTTAGGGGCATAAGTAGTAATTTCTAGAGTCTTTTGCATCTATTTTATTCACTTAAAGTTTTTTATAATGAATGACCATGATTAGATTAGTTGGATGGCCAAGATTAAGACTCATTATAATTTTTATATATAAGATCTGTAGTCAAGCATAATGAAGGATCACATTATGGACTGTTATTCCAAAACCTAGACAACAAGTGCTGCTTCTTTTAGCTTTGGTTTTTGAACCTTTTTCTAATTTTGGATCTTCCTTATCTTTTTCTTTGCTAAACCCTAGCTCCAAGCTACTAGGTCTGCGCCACGTATCGTGGTCCTGGGTTTCCATCATATTTACTAATAACAGTCAACAGTCGAATGGTTACGCCTTCCACCTATATGGTACATTATACAACTATTCCCATGAATGGAACGCCCATTATTATTGTTAGGTGGAGGTAGGATGCCATGCCCAGTGAAATTTCCATAAAACCCACCTCAACCATGATGGCCATGCCCTCAATTATTTCTTCCTCTACCTGTACCTCCACAAAAACCATTCCAAGGAGATGAATACTTTTTTGATAAACAAAACATCGTAAGAATCCACACTTGGTTGTTGTGTTGTCCTTTTATTAGGTAACATAGTTTCATGTTGAAGAGGTAAAGGACATAACCCAAAAGTGGGATATGGTGGTCTAGAGGTAACACTAGTAACAAAAGTCTCATATTGATCTCCAAGACCCTTCAAAGAAATGTATACTTCGTTAGTATCACTAATGAGATTCTGAATCATAGCCAGCTGATTACATATTCCTTTGATTTTGGCTATTAGTTGGTTATGGATTTATCTTCTTTTTGCAACTTAAAAGTTCTTGTCTCAAGTGCATTAGACTAGCCTGCGATTGCTGGGTATATGAGTTTTGTAATTCCTACCAGGGATTCTTTAGCAGTGTCTATATCAGGTACTTGTTCCAATATATCTTCTGACAATGTAGAATTAATCCACCCAATTAGTTGTTGATCCTTGACAAGCGAATCATCATATTCAGGGTTAAGGCTTTAAACTTTTTCTATCTTTCCTTCTGTACTCACTTCCTCTTTGGTGATGAACTACGGTGGTGCCTTGCACAATCCATCAATGTGACCCTCAATCGTATACTTTGACGAAAGGAATTATAACTTCAATACAATGAAGTTCGAAGAAAAAAGTTTGATGGTAAACTTGGGGAAAGGAATATGGAGGGGGGCTAGAATATTCTCTGGGATCAAATGAGTAGACAATAGTGGAAATAAGTTTTTTAAAAAAAAATGAAAAGGAGTTCTGTTCAAGCATGAACAATAACTGTGGTTTACTGTTCACATCAAAATATAGAATTTAGGGTAAGAAGAGATTTAGAGAGAAGAGATTGAGGGTTGAGAGTTCTAGGGTTTTACACCTAAGATTTCACACCAAAGGAACATAAGAGATTTAATGTGAAGAAGAGATTTAAGGTAAATAATTTAGGGTAAAGAAGAGATTTAGAGAGAGGAAATTGTTTAGGGTTAAGAGAGAGCTATTATCCAAGTCAAGGGGATATATCTAGGGTTTCATGCCAATATTGACTAACATGATCAATCTAAATAATGACTGACAAAGAAAGAGATAAAAGAAAGATTTTGATACCTTTGATCAATGGTTCACATTAATGGTTGAACTTTGCTTTGATACCATGTGAAATTATCGCCTCAAATACTTCAGAGAAAAAGAGACAAGTTGTGGAACATGAAGAGATGGATGGAGAGGAAACCAAAAGAAAAGTGACGTGAGCCTATAATTCCTTCATGAGTGAGGGGCTTCACTGTATGATATATATTTATAATGTTTCTGACCGTAATTAATTGAGGGTAGATAACAATACAAAAATCAAGAAATCACATATTTGTCCTTTACATTGATCTTAAACTAAAAATACAAGGATAAGTTACAGTAAAATACAAAATTATCTATATGCTCCTAACCAATTATGACTAACAATGGCAAGCTGAATAGGTCAAGATTGATGCACAATGGCAGGGGCTGAGGAAGGAGAACACTGCTAGGTTTTCTTGTTGGTGGGATGTTTGAATACCCAATGGGTATGTTTTAACAAGAAAACACTGTTAGTAAGTGGTTTGTGAGAAACCACTTTGGATTTGATGGAGAGGTGAAAGAGGAAGATGCCCCTCCTGACATTTTGTAGCACGTGATTGTAAAACCTTGGATGGATTTATTGAAACTGCACAAAAGAAGTGGGTAAAACATTAAATAGTTGAAACTATGGGTGCAACTTGATAAATTTCCCTTGATAAAAATTTGAATTTTTTAAACATCCATTAATTATTTATAATATTATATGGACTGCACTCTCGACCTAGAAAATTTAGTTAACTACATGCAAGGACCTCGATTTTTAACCAGATGGAACTCAGATGGGTAGAACTTATTGTTCGATCCCTAGAAATTGTTATCGAACTCACCAGCCTATTGGGATCTCGATCCCCTTACCTAAGGATCTTCTAGCCGTCCATGATATTTTGCTCTCAATCCGATCCCAGAATTGGTCTCAATTGCAATCCTAGTAACTATGTGTAAAAGTCCAGGATCCATGTCTCTATTGCCGAAGAAAAGTGAATAGGGGGAATCTTGGATAGGAAAATGTGTTGTTATGGATTAAACCCATTTATATACATTGTACAAAGGCCAATTACCAAAGTTCTCTTGAGGGTGACAAGGAGTTGGCCTTTACATATATGAAAGGACAAAAGTCATATCTGTTAGGGTATATGGTGCAGCACACTTCAACTTTATGCTGCTGTTTTTTTTTTTCCATTTAACTTTTTATATCTGTTTCTATAAATTGAAAAATTGTGCCTTCTGGTCTATAAAAACTTCATACGTATATCTTGATTAAAATATTGATTATGTGAGGTTTCCTTGTATTATATTTCTTAATTTTCAATGCTTTGACCTATATGAGTAGTCATTGTCCTGTTTGCTTTCTGTGAGTTCTTTACCTCTACTCGTTGATCAATATATTGATTTCCTTGAAGCTTATCTTTGCAAGTTCAATGATGTTTCCTTACTAATGTGAACAGGCTCTAGATTCCCTTAACAAAGAATGCAATGAGCCGGCATTTTTTCTCCCACTTTTTTGTGGGATTTCCAGAGGTACTCTTTTGATGTTATTTGAACCTAGCGTCTAAATTTCCTTAGACAATCCATTGTGTTTTAATGCATCATTTCCTTTTGAGTCCACTTTGTTTGTGAAGTATTCTTTTTTACAAAGTTTATGGATGTATTCATTGGAAAATGTTTTCGTGTAGCCTGGCTGCACCAGATAACATGTAGCCTCACCTAAATCTCTAGTTCTTTGAATGGGTGAGGGCTCAAAAAACTCCAAAATCATCCTTATCCCCTCCAAAAACAATCTTCTGGAAAAAAAGAAAAAATCACTTCGAACTCTAAAACTGCTCTATCTCCACCCCCATCCCAAAATTAGATCTGAACCATACATTACAATGGACGGTAGGTCTAGGATTTTGGAGCCTTTTAGGAAGTCTATTTCTTTTATTATTATTGTTATTATTATTATTATTATTATTATTATTATATTATTATTATTATTATTATTATTATTATTATTATTATTATTATTTTTAATTGTGAATGGTTGCAGGTACTTTCAGATCCCTGAAAATGAAAATTGGTGATTAGGCTGCAACTACATGGGTTTATAAGCACACCCTTATTAGTTTATTAGTTTACTTCATGCATAAACGTCTTGTGGGGTAATGCAACAAACTTTATAATGGTTTAGCTGTTGAGATTATTGACCTCATTTTTTGCATATGTATTTTAATTGCTAACAATAAAAGGGCAAAAAAAATCAGTTCATTTAGCATATGAAGTCACATTTTCCATGAAGTGGTGCAACAAATAACAAAGAAAGAGGAAGATGATGAAGAAGAGGGGCAATTAGTATTGTTATTATTTTGTGTGTGCATATGGAACGAAGTGTGCTTTATTGGTACAATGAACTTCTTTCCAGATATGGGTATGCATCTTTGAACTTTCATGTCGCTTGAATGCTTCTTTGATCATTGGGAGGTCATAGGTTCTTTACGGGGCAGAACCTGAGGTACATTATTAGGGCATGGTATCGTCTCTGCCCTAGAAATGATACTTTGGAAGGAGATACTTTGGAAGGAGATATGTCAAAAGAAATAACATTATTGAAGTAGAATAATTCCTAGAGGAATTAATAGTTGAAATTAAAGAAGAGAAGAGAACAGTTAGATACGTTCTAAAGAGAGAAAGAGAGGAAAGAAAATAAAGAAAAAGAGGAGAGAGAGAGAGGCGTGTGAAAGAGAGAGAGAGAGAGAGAGTGGCATGGTGCTCTATTGTGACTCCACACCTCTTAGTTATATTAAATTGTAACTTAATTACAGACTATGGACAGTGCTGCCCGTACTTAGAGAAATAAGACAGAAAAGTCCTAAACAAACATAAAAGACAGTTCTGCCCATCAAATACAATAAAGCTTAATTCTTTTATTCCCAACACTCCCCCTTAAGCTGGTGCATATATATCTATCATTCCTAGCTTGCTTGTGATATTATGTAATCTGTCTCGCCCAACAACTTTGGTGAAGATATCTGCAAGTTGATCTTTAGACTTCACATGAGGAGTCTGAATGATCTTGGAAGCAACCTTCTCTATGTTGAAGTGACAATCTACTTCAATGTGTTTAGGCCTTTCAAGAAATATAGGATTTTCCTTGATATGAATGGCTGCTTCATTATCACAATATAGAGTCATGGGAAGCTTACTCTAACCCCCAAGTCCAAAGGAACACGTTTACGTCACATGTACCATGAGCCATTGCCCTGTATTTTGCTTCAGCAGTTGATCTTGCCATCATATCTTATTTCTTGCTTTTCCAAGTAACCAAGTTTCCCAAAATGAAGGTACAATAGCTAGTTGTGGATCTTCAATCAGTTTGGCAACCAGTCCAATCAACATCAGTGTAAACTGCAACGTCAAGATGCCCTTGATTGGAGAAAAATATTCATTTTTCTGGTGTAGACTTGAGATATCTTAATATTTTGTATGCTGCATCAGGGTGTGGTTTACGTGGTGCATGCATAAATTTGGCTGACCACGCTAACTGCATAAGAGATGTTTGGTTGAGTGATCGTGAGGTGTATAAGCTTGCTCACTATTCATCGATACTAATTAGGATCTTTGAGTAGGGTGAGCTACATCTATATAGGAGAAGCATATGGCATACTCTGGGAATTTACAAGCTCATAACTTACCCCAACTATGCACTTCTCAGTAGGCTTGCCCTGCAAAACCACTCTTAATGCACCAAGAGAAGGATGCTATGTAAGCACCCTGGCCCTTCTAGAGACCATAACAGCCTCTCCGGACACACTTTGCTTAAACAACACACTTTGATCAACCTATTGTTGGTGATTTATTGTATCGCTTATGATTCCCGAGACTTAAGAGGACCACAAGAGGTTCTTGTCTTACTAATGAGTTGTGACCTCCTAGCATAGCAACTCCAAGGGTTGCCTATTGCACTCTTTATGAATGCTAAAATAATTGTTCATTAATCTTCTTTTATTGTTGCTATCAGCGATTGAAAAGTTCTCAGTCCGACTTGGTGATTATCTGAGTTGGATTGGATTGAGAGCCAGGCTATTTGGTGTTAAAGAACCTCTGAACCACCCGAGTTTCCCATTTTTTTAATATATATATAAATAAATAAATACATATAAATAAAAAAAAAATATGTATATATATATAAATAAATATATATGTATATGTTATATATAAAAATTATGATAAATATGTATGTATATATATATATGTTATATATAAAAATTATGATAAATATGTATGTATATATATATATATATATATATATATAAATAAATAATAAAAAAAAGTTCCACTGGTCCGACTCAAACTTGCCCGAGACAAACTAGGTGACTTGGGATTAGGAACCTAGAGAGTCCCTACCTGAGTCCGCCTTTTTTATCACTGGTTACGAGTCATTTATTTAAATGACGCATAGATTTGTCGATATCCCTTTCTACCAATTGCTACTATACTTTAAGAAAATGGTTGACACAAATGTGGTATCTGGGTTTGTTAGGATTCAAGTTACCATGCAGAAATCAAATTGTTTTTTTGATATTGGTCTTTCAGTGCAAGGAAGCAAGAATGTGTATTTTACTGTGGAGCATGCAACTCTTTGCCTACATTTATGGCAATAAAACCCTGTCTGTAAACAATAAAAATCTTCTCTACAAATTCTGATTCGATGTTGGACTTGTTTAATAGTCCTTCTAATGAAAAACCATAAGGTTTATAAACAAGTGCCGATATTTAAATTTATAATTCCTTGTTGTATTGTACTTATCACATATATGCTTGTGTTAGCTTTTGGTCTCCAGGCCCTTATATTAGTTTTATTCAGTAATTATTCGTTATATATGTTTCCCTAGCAGTTTTCTGTTGTATTCAAAGGCGCCACTTGGAGCAGATAAAACGAGCACTGCCTGCAATATTCTCTGTTTTGGAGTCTGCAACTTCCAAGTTAGGAGATGAAGTCAAGTATTCTTTGGAAGATTTGATGCAGAGAACGATGTCTATTGTGTTCTCTGTGCAAGAAGTTTGCAAAAATTCAGTTTGTGACATGCTTTTGGAAGGAAATTCTTTACCATCTATGTTTGGTTAGTTATAATGTTATCATATATTTTCCCTCACTTTTTTTTTTTGGTGGTCTTTTACAGGAGGGATGGAACAAAGAACAGCTTACTGCTTTACTTGGTGCTTGTGTGTTAGAACTTATGGTTGGCATTCTACCTTACATGGATTTGGCTTAGTGATGGTGGCATTGATTTTCTCCTGAGTTTCACCATTTTGAAGAACTTCTAATGGAAGCCTTTTGTCTTTTTCATCATTCCCTAGAATTGCCCTTGAATAACCTGCATCTTGCTTTGTTTTGGCTATCAGGCTATTATTTGCAGGGTCAGTGTTGCAGATGAATTTTCACGGGTATTTCCTTTTGTGTCACAACTGTCAGAGATCATTTCTTCTTGTAGATTATCATATCTTGGCCTATTAACTGGAAGTGAGTTTGATGCAATTGCCAACTTGACATTGAATGGTAAGTTTGAGCTTATCCTTCCGTATTTGGATCATTCTACCGACCAGGAATATGTGTTTGCAAATGAGTACCCTACATTCTGACTTATAATAACTTTTTTAGGTGTCATTGTTAAAATTTCTGAAATGCTAAAATAGTCCTTGACAGAAGTTAAATGTCCAAACTACCCCATCCAAATGATTGTGAATAGACAGTATACTCAGCTTCACCCTCCAGGTCAGTTGACTTTGCTTGTTTGTCCAGGGTCTTGGACTGTTCTTAGTAGGTGTCTCCATCAATTGCTCTGTCGAAGGAATATGTAATGTCTGGCTATCACCTGGCCTAGCCCTTTCATTATCGATGTTCTTAATCCTCACAAAAGATAAAGCAATGACTTATTAAATAGAAGAACCTCTGAAGAAAGTTCATAAGAGTGTGAAAACTTATTCACTAACCCTAATCAAGATATATAAAAGACAATGCAGTAAAACAATGGCATGTCAATGTGCACAAAACACGAAGCTATTATAGATCCGATATAGTTGATACTGTATATAACCAAGTCCAAGTGACAAACACTTTAAAATTTTTATACTTTGAAAATACGTGGACCTTATATCAAATATGACAATTATATACAATTTCCAACCACCAAACTTGGCTTCTCATACACTTAAAAGAAAAATTACAACTCTATAGGTCCCTTGACAAAGTCCAAACGCAAAATACTTGAAAGGAGATTGTAAATATACATGACAAATACTCAAGTGCTACAAAATACAACGCTACACAATTCCATTGCCAAATTATACATCACATTGAAATTACATCAAACACCTCAAATGCTGTGTCCTTCTCGACCAAAACAAACACTTACAAGTGCACATTAGATTTGATCATGGGAAGCCAAATAAGCGAGCTATTCTGCTAGTTTACGGCCAAGGTCTTAGCTACATATCATGGAATGACTACTCGGATGCCACCAAGATCTAGGCCAATTTCACATCATCTCAATGGGAAACAATTATCATTTAAACTACATCTTGTGGTAGAAAACAACATAACAGAGGCTCAAGAATTTGGATCCATAATGTGGGAAAAACCATATGAGAAAAGCTGCTCAAATGACTATCAATTTGGTGAAGAATTTAGTAGTATGGTCATGGGAAAAATTTGGCATAGTTTCCCATTAAATTTTTGCCAAATTAAATTATCGAGGGGGTGATTTAATTGACTGATTTGGTTAAAAAATATTAGAGAAATCATCACAAGATTTAAAAAATTCTCAATCAAAATCTCTCCAAAATGAGCTCAAACAACTAGGAATCAATGGCTCGTACCCTATGATGAATTTGAACTCAAGTACTCGTGAAACAAGGAGGCGAGGTGTTATGATACCTTGCTATAAATGGAGAATTACCGCCAACTTTGGTGAATAATTCCCCCAAAATGAATAACTAAGGAACTAGGATATCACCTCCAAGCTTAAGATGGAGCTTTAATGCAGCTTCAAACTTACTTTCTCTCACTTAATTCTCACACTTTTCTCCTTTATTTCTCACACAAGAATGTTCTCACAAATGAAGAGGGAGAACAAGGAAAATCATAAGGGGGTTTACCATTCTCTTCTTCTTTTCTTTCTCACTTAAAAACTTAATGTGGTGTAGAGAGAGAGCCAAAATGGGTGGTGTTTCACTTAGAGAGAGAGAGTCAAATGGTGACTTGGCACTTATGAGAGAGAATTCTACACATGAGTGAGCAAGATGTCTTTTTATAAGCTTGAGTAGTAGATGCTTCTAGATGAGTTAATTTTGGCAATTGAACAAGTTATCCATGGTATGAGAGAGGGCTCGATCCTAGCCACTCATCACTCATCATTCCATCTTGATTAATAGATGAGATTTAACACCATTATCCTCCTAATAAACCTTAAAATCATTGCAAATTTCCCATCATTAATCTTGAACTCAAATTCATACCAAATTCGATTTGCTTCCATAATTGCCCATGTTAACTCACTCAATTAAAATGAGAATATATAGGTATAGGTTATTCCTCAAGCAATTAGGCAAGCCTTCTAGAAGCAATTTGAATTTGAAGTTTTCCTCCAATTTCATGTGACTTTGGTGTGCACGGGTATCCAGTTAAATTATGTCACATAGGATAGGCAGTTATATGCATAATTCCATATGGACTTAAGGTTTCAGTTATAATATCCAACCCTATACCCTTGGGAGATCTCCCTATGTGCATATAATCAACAATCCCACGCAATAAACATGTGCTCAAATGTATTCTTCAATTTCTCAAAAATTCACTTGAAATTACACTATGAAGCACTTTATGACAAATAAACAAAAGACAAAAGGGTCAACCATGATGGTCCCCACGTCATCTTTATGAAGGCTTGGCGTGGACCCCTTCCCACGTGGCACCCATTAGCCATTTGGATGTCTTGTGTGGATTATAAACTCAAAAAAATCCAGAAATTTTTTAAAAATCCCCAAAAATCCTCCAAAGCATTTTCCATCATATTCACACCATTTGGCATCATATTCATTCTTTATGAGATAGAACATTGGGGCGGTCAAGAAATAATATGTCCATAGGATGAGTGTAGATGAGATAAGGATGTTGAGATGGATGAGTGACAAGACAAGAAAAGGATAGAATTCAGAAGGAATACATGTGAGGAAACTTAGGTGTCGTTTCAACAGGCTGTAAGATGGAGTAGACTTAGGTGGGCTAGCCATGTGTAGCGTAGACCTAATACAACATTGGTTAGGAGGTGTGATTTGGTTTAAGTGGAAGGCTCTAAAAGAGAAAGGGGAAGGCCTAAAAGGCTATAAATAGAAGTAATGAGAAAAGTTATGGGACTTTTGGTCTTACTGAGGGTATGACCCTTGATAGAGAAGAATGGATGAACCTGATTCATGTAGCTAACCCCAAATAATTGGGATAAGGCTTGGATGATGATAATGATTATGATAATAATATAATTATCAATGAGGGAAATTAGGATCCTAAGAGATGAAGTGGCATCCGAATACTCCACTCAGCTTGACTTGGAATCCAAAGTGACCTTCTCAGAATGACCCAACAAACCTATGACCCCAAGTATCTGGTAGGAGCTCATGCTTGGTTTATCAAAGTCAATCCAATTTGTGGCTTGGGACCCTCAGGTTGTAGTGGATTATAGGTGCACCCTTAAGGACATGCACTCTTGTGGTTGCGAGGGTCCTCTCTTGGCACATGTGCATTTCTCTTTCAGATGGATCAACATGGAAGAGTGACTTCCCATTTGAGACTATATATGCACATGCCATGAGAAGGTTCGAGGTCAGGGATTTAGGCTTATGTCTTCTCAAAGCCTTAGTTTTCTCATACAAAGCAATAATTACACCAAATACTTGAACGCATATCACCATAATTCTATCACAACCAATCTTAGCCAACATGGCATCAATTAATCCGACCTTGACTAGAGGTAACCCTCAACTCTCGTGGTGCCTCACACACATACACACACACACACACATACATACACACAACCGGCCTCATGACACTTGGGGTTATGTGACTCTTGGTCCCAATGCGTCAAGACTCTAGTCTAGAGTTACATCGACGATATCGCTCTAGTTCACTCCCACTGTAATCAAGAGCTATGAACATGTTGGGTTCAAGGCCTTGAAATACCATAACTCGAACAATAATACACTGCATATCCTCAACAATATATGTAATTACCTCTTTACCTGTAAACTATATGTCCCTGGCTTTCAAATTTCAGTTGTCTCCTCAACATTATAAATGTTAAATTAATTTTCACTCCAAAATTGTTAGTTGTTCTTTAGGACTTGTTGATTTCTATATGGTATTAGGGCAGGCAGAATCTGCAATGTTTAAATTCACAATTGAACAAAGTAATTGAAACAAGTAAAACTAAAATCAGTTTTCAAGTTAGGAAGTCGAGATCAACATCAGTTCAAGTAGCAAAAACCAGATTTTTATCAAGGGTGATAAATTGCATTATCTGCTGTTTTATGACATCAAAATGTAAGTTGAAAAATTTCTCACGAGGTTTGTGCCATGTCTACATCACAATCATTTCAAAGGAGATGAATAACACCATCCCAGCTCAAACTGCAGAAAATTCAAGGTTTCTATCAACAGGACTTAACATCCTTTGTGATTCTTAAAACGATTAAACCTTTTTGGTCATCCGAAAATCACATACTTATCCTTCTTTTGTCCAGAATTTTGTATATGTATATGTCCATATATTATAAATGAAATACTTAGATTCATTGATAAAAAGTAGAAAAACAACCAAATCTATAATCTATTTTGAAGCTGAAAAATTTCCACTAGGTTCATATTCTCCTTCCAATGTCTTCTAGAAAACATGCTTTTCGGGCTAACAGAAAACAAAGTGAAAGCAATGATTAGAGGTATTTATGTCATTTAAACTTGGAATCTGAGGGATTCTTTGTTTTCAGCTGTTGTTGAGCACTACTGGTTTGCATATTTTCTTTGCTTATATTGCTCTTGCACTCGATTTACATAGAGCAAGTTCGTTCTTGTGGCGCTTCGCTTTTCCTTTTCCTCTTTGAGCACTTTATACATCTGATTGATGGCTGCGAAGGGTGCATGTGAGAATCGTGGCCCAAGGGGTAGGAATGCGGTGAATGCCGTGACTGTTGAGATGTTACAAGGGATGCAAGAACAGATCCAGCAACTTACCCAGTTGGTTATGGCTGTGATGGGCAATGATCATGAAAATGGAAGTGAGAGAGGCTTTGGTCGAGTTTGGGGGGTAACGAATAATTTGGATCATCTTGCTCAAAGAGAAAATGAGAGCTCTAGCCATGAAAGTTGGGCAGAAACTGATGGGTCTAATGGGCGGGATGTGAGAGCACAATGATGGGAAGATCGCATTGTAAGTGCTTTACAAAATAACGAAGAGTATGGTGTTCATGTTCAAATTGCAGAGTTTGATGGGGAAATGGAGGCTGAAGAGTTTCTAGACTGGTTGAACAAGATCGTGAAATTAGGGGTAAGGGAAAGGTTAGAAGATGGGACAAGATGAAGGACAAATTGAAGGCTCAATTTTTGCCGTGGGACTATGAGCAAACTTTGCATCAAAAGGTACAAAATCTGTGTCAGCTGGAGAAGACTGTGAAGTACACTTAAGAATTCCATTGACTCACATTATGGAGTAATTTGGGGCGAGAGTGAACCCAAAGAGTCAGCCGGTATGTGAATGGTCTATGGTTGGCGAGAAGACTGTGAAGTACACTTAAGAACTCCATTGACTCACATTAAGGAGTAATTTGGGGCGAGAGTGAACCCAAAGAGTCAGCCGGTATGTGAATGGTCTATGGTTGGTGATACAAGATCAGATGGGACTGCATTGACTCTATAAAGTAAATGGTGCATATCAGCTTGTCTTAAAGGTGGAAGCCCAACTTACCCACCAAACCTCTTAGGAAGATGGGGAATAGTGCAACATCTAGCCGTGGAAGCAATGTCACTTCTGGTGGGCGGGTAGCAGCCCCCATATGTTCTAACAACCATGCAGATCCTAATAATGGTAGATGCGGTCAAGGTCAAGGCAATTTACAAGGGGGAATCAAATGCTTTAGGTGTTTGGAATTTGGGCTGCGGTCGAATGAGTGTCCAAGAAGGAGAAATGAAGGTCAAGCCAATCTAGCGGAAGACCATGATGTAGCAATTGAAGAGAACTTGGAACACAATGGAAGATGAAACTCAGCCTGGAGAAGTTCACGCGTCTCTTGATATTGAAGTGGAAGGACTTGAGGGCGGCATGGTTGGCGAAACGCTTGTCATCTGATGATCTATGTTGGCACCGCTGGTCAAAACAAGTGATGATTGACTTCATAAAAATATTTTTAGAACCCCCTGTACAGCTGGAGGAAAATTTTGAAAACTAATCATTGATAGTGGGAGTAATGAAAATATGGTGGTTCAAGAGATGGTAGACAAGCTCAAACTCAAGACTATGAAGAACCGACAACCTTATTGTATTCTTTGGTTCAACAAGGGAACGAGGTAACTGTATCTTCAAAATGCCTAGTAACTTTCTCAATTGAAACTTCCTTTGAAGAATCAATGTGGTGTGATTGGTCCCCATGGAGTCGTGCCACATCTTATTGGGTCGTCCTTACAATATGATCAGAGACTGGTTCATGGGGTTCCTTTGAAAAGAAAGGTTCCCTACTGGCACTTTGAAGAACAAGAAGGTAGGTCTATGCAAAGTACTACACAAGTTTGGAGAAACTTCTTATTAAATTGAGCTTCTCCAAGACCTAACGTGGCTGATCTTTATAGTTGTCTTGGTAAAATGGAGCTCGAAATGGAGTTCGTCAAAGGCGAGTTGCAAGATCAAATTCCGAGTACATCAAGAGAGAAAGTTGAAAGGGTGATTAAAGTCAGAGAAATCAAAACTCGAATTAGCACTTACTATCGATATCTTGTCAAGTGGGTGGGGAAACTTGATTCTAAATACTCATGGATAAATGCAGAGAAATTCATGGAGATAGATGCCAAGAATGTCAAGCTGCAAAAGGGAGGACTCTCATGGAGGCAAGTTCCTTTTAAGGGGTGTAGTATGATGCAAAAAAAATAAAAAAAAGGTTGGGTTGAAAACCCGATATGGCGGCCCAACATTCCTATTCTTTAGTTTCTTTTAAGTTGTTTAGTAGATGGGCGGGGGGGAAGGGGGGCGGTGCGGGGGGTGGGGTTTAGAATTTTTTGGGATTTTTGGTGGTTTATTATTGATTTAAGGGTTATGTCTGATACTATTTGAGACTCTTTTGGGATTTTAAAGGAGGCTAAAATTATACTTATTTTTAATTTCTATTCAATTTTAGAGGATGTATATTTTGATTTTAGTTTTAGGATTTTAAGTTTTTTTTGGGATTCCAAGGTTTTCTTATATTTTCTTTATTTACTATTCACGAGTACTATTCATGGTACTGTTTACATGTACTTTTCATGCGTTGCTATTCATGCGTTATTGTTCATAGGGGTATTTTTGGAATTTTAGTATTGGTTTAGGAGTGATTTAGAGTCTTAAATGTTTACTTGGATTTCAAGTTAAACTAGGATTTCATAGGCTTATAAAATGTTGGATGGCATATTTTAGGAGGCATATGTTATGAGAATGAATTTTATTTTATGAAAGAAGAAAGTTCTTATTTAGGCTTGATTTACAACTATTTTCTTTCTCCATTATTGATGATTTTACTTGTTTAAGGTTCAGGAAAAGGGTGGATTTAACTTCCTACCTTTTCCTTCCTGCATCAAGTGGTATCAAAGCATGGTTCGAGAACGGCATGAGATTGCGATGGCTTGTCGAGGAGGTCTTAACCATAGGGACACCAATCTGACCCAATTATGCATCAACAACTTGATGGAGAGGGTTACAGAGCTATTTCTGCGCAAGCGGGGCCAAACAACAAGATGCCTTAAATGAAGAGAAATCTACGTGGATAGATCCAATCGTAATGGTTTTTATGGAGAATGGCGCGAATAAGAGTCCGACTCAAAGTTGGAGTGAAATGATGAAGTTGCCTTCAATGACCCATTCTATGCATGCGCTCCGCATTGGGAGCCTCATGTTCAGGAGAATAAATCATGGAATTTAGTTGATCTAAATGATTTGAAGGAGAATGAGGTTGACTTTGGCGTTAAGTCATATAAAAAAAAAAATGTAGATTGAGATTTGCCACCAATTTTCAATACATATGTAGATGATGAACAAGATCTTGTAAGAAATCCAGTCTATGATGATGATCAAGATTATGTGGGTGAACCGATCTTTGACGAAGAAAAAGATGAAGATTTTAAGGATATCAAAGAGGTGGAACATTAAGGAGATCTTGGGCATTGGAATCAGAGTAGTGCAATGGAAGTGTGGTCAACTCATAATTTCCAAATTGTGGCCCTGATTTCAGAGAGTTATGAAATAGATGTTGAGAAAGCCTCTAAAGTACAGAAATTTAGATTTGGAGTTTCCTACGATTTTCAATGGGAGCTCAAGAATAGCTGAATTGGATAAATTTGTATCAATTCTTCAATATACATATTAGAATCCATTACTTATGGAATTTTTTTTACTACAAATAGTATTTGAGCTAACAAAGAAGAAGAAGGTTAAATAATGCAGTTTTGATGCTGAATTCATCTTAGCACATTTCAAAACTCGAGGACGAGTTTTCTCCAACTAGAGGAGAGTAATGGAGGGAAAAATTATACTTATTTTTAATTTCTAATCAATTTTAAAAGATGTATATTTTGATTTTAGATTTAGAGTTTTAAGTTTTTTTTGGGATTCTAAGGTTTTGTTATACTTTTTGTATTTACTATTCATGGTACTGTTCATGCATACTGTTTATGCGTTACTGTCCACAAGGGTATTTTTGTAATTTTAGTATTATTTTAGGGGTATTTTAGAGTTTTAATGTTTATTGGGATCTCAAGTTAAATTAGGGTTTCATAGGCTTATAAAAGGTTGGATATTATATTTTGGGAGGCATATGTTATGAGAATGAATTTTACTTTATGGAAGAAGAAAGTTCTTCCCTTGGCTTGATTTACAGCCATGTTCTTTTTCCATTATTGCCGATTTTACGTTTTTAAGGTTCAGGAAAAGGGTGAATTTAACTTCCCACCTTTTCCTTCTTATATTAGATTTACTTTTATGTGACGGATTATGTTGGATATTTGTCAATCTTTTAACTTTGGGTAAGATTTTAGGGTTGACATTAGATTGAATGAATGACTAGGATTTTGTAGGAACTCTTAGGTTTCTTTGGGTGTTTTAAGTACTAGTTCCATGGGAGAAAGAGGGACTTTTGGTTTTGGAGAAGATTTTTCTTAAGAGCAAGGCTCCCCACTAGCTAGGGCTTGTGAGACTGGATGTGAGGACGTAGAAGTTTGAAGCTCCAGGTCACTTCAATCACCTTGTTGCAGCTAATCGGTGCGCAAGGACCAATCATTCCTTTGATGAACTGCTGTACTCCTTTTTTCAGCAATGATTAGAGGTATTTATGTCATTTAAACTTTGAAACTGAGGAATTTTTGTTTTGGGATGTTGTCAAGCACTCATATTACAGGTTTGCTTATTTTCTTTGTTTATATTGCTCTTGCCAGTGTTTCAAAAAGCGCTAGGCGGGCGCCCAGAACCTGTGCGGCCCAGGTGAATCCAAAAAGGATACCCATTTGAATTGAAAAAGGATATATAGTATAAAAACTAAAAAATAGGTATTTAGGGCACTTACTTTGAGTTTGATTGCTCGATCTTCAAACTTCCACCTCAAAGATGCTTATAAGGTAAGGACTCAAAACAAAAAGAATTTTCGCCTCTGGGCAAGGCGCCCGTCTAGGCGGTTTCGTACCGCCTAGGCGAGGCGCAGGCCCTGGGCGCCCACCTTGGCAGGTTCCAGGGTCTGCCGCCCAGATTGGCCGGCCTTCTGGACCTCTTAGGCGCTAGGCGGTCCGCTTTTTGAATCACTGGCTCTTGCACTCAATTTACATCAGTTCTCTAGTACATGCAAGTCTCATTTACCGTCATTTAGGAATACAGTGAATAATAAGCTTATTTCTTCGATCGACTCTCCTTTTCTCTGTGGCCTTAATTTAATAAAATTTCTTAGTTCAGTCCATCAGGCACTAGTTTCTTCATTTACTCATCAACATGTACCTTTCCTGATGCTTATTTTTTAAGTTTGCAGAGGATGAGGAT
Source organism: Amborella trichopoda (assembly GCF_000471905.2). The sequence goes on along the minus strand of NW_006499563.1, from coordinate 2,150,109 downwards.
TTCATGAAGTGTTTTTCCCATGTGAGGCTTGGAGCTTCTCTAGCAGGTTTGTATTGCCTCCTTGCTAACATATTCTGAGTTTTTTTTCAGAATTTGGTCATTATAGAATCGGTGTTGATTCACTAACTATTGTTTAGAATGCCATGAATGTATTGTGTGTGCTCAGTCATATGGGGCTATATTTATGATGAAGTTGCAAAAGCTGCCGGTGAAGATTTTGGGAGTGTTAGGAACAGAATTCAAATTTGTCAAAGCGAAAGATGGAAAGCACTTTGCATATTCAGAGACTTGCTTTCCTCTTTGCTTTACTCATTTAAACTAAAAAGTCATGCCATTGACTTTATACTTAGCATTTTGGAGGGCAATTTTCCTAAAAAATGCTATGATCAAAGTGCTGAGCTTTCCTCCAGCATGACTAGTCTCTTTGCTTTGCTACAGGTGGGCTTCTAGCTTTATTTTCCATTTCATTATTTTTTCCTTCCTTTTCTGTATGTAAAAAGGGGTTACAATACATCAAAGAGCTCCATGCCATTAGGCTTTGAGTTTTCAACCCATCATAAGATATAATTGTTTTCTTACATTGCAATTGGCAAAGGCAAATTTCAGGCTGTTCAAATAGTCATGGTTTATGCTCCAGATCCAGTGTTACGAAAGAAAGCTTTCACTGCTCTAAAGTGGGTAAGCATTTGAGAACTGCCTAAAATGGCTGCTGTTCTTCAATATGCATTTCTCACATGTGCTCTACTATCTATAATGTGGTTTTGTCTGAACTTCTTTAAAACTAAATGTACTCTTGTTCACTAAGTTGTATGAATAAAAAGGTTATTTGGCAGTTGTGATAGCCTGTTGCATTGTTTCAAAATGCGGCCCTCCTAGTGCCTACGCAGGCTAGGGGGGCCTGGGGGCATTGCCTAGGCATGTTGCCAGGAAAAGGCGGCACTTCTGGGCATTGGCTTCCGAGGCACCTAGCTCTGGGCGTGTAGCTAGGGACTGCGCCTGCCCAGGGGCGAAAGGGGTTTTCGTCCTTTTCCTTCTAAATAAGGGGGGAAGAGAGAGGGGGGGGGAGGGGGTTAGGTTCTTATGTGACCTAAACGCCTTTTGTGGCTTTTCAGAGTAAGAAAAACTTGAAAAAAACCACATTTCCCTCAGAATCTTGAGAACTCCAAAAAAAAAAAAAAACTTAGGCTACCCAGATTAGCAGCTGCCTAGGCCCTAGGCAGCCGGGAACCTCCTGGCCGCCTAGGCACCATGCGGAATTTTTTAGAACACAAATCCGTGGTTCATGCTGTTTGTAGCAAAACGATTGTGTTATTCTTTTAAGGGAAAATAATGTATATATCTGTTATAGTTATCGTTATTACGGGATTACCTCCAAGTTTATGTTATTACACCTATAGCTATTTTTTCACCATCCTGACAATATTTTTTTAAAAAGATGGAAATGCTAATTTTCGGTTTTTCAAAAACTGAAAATTTTTATATTTTTGGTTTTGTCAAAAAAATTTAATAATTTTCAGATTTTGAAAATCTGAATTTATATGAAAAGGCAGAATAATCTGAGATTTTCTTTTGCGTTAATTCATTAAGTTTCAAACACTGACCTTGAAAATTGGATATTTCTTGAGAATTAATTAATTCCAGTGATTTTTAAGCAATTCTTTGGACTTTTTCGTGAAGATGCGATTCACATAAGATCACACCAGTAAGCAGCGGTGAAGTTACATTTTTTTTTTCTGGCTAAATTACCTCTTATATTCAAGGATTTTTACAGAACTTCCTCTCTATTTCCAGATGGATTAAAGCTATGTTTCAAAATCCACATTCTGATGTATGAGCATTGGTTCAATGATTTTTTCGGAATTGCCTCTTTATTTGCGGAACGGCTTTGGGTTCATCCTATTTTAGTGAATTGATTTGTGTTTGAAACTTAATGCAGTAACACAAATGCGAAATCTTGGATTATTCTGCCTTTTCATATAAATTCGGATGTTCAAAATTTGAAAATTATTAAATTTTGGTTTTTGAAAAACCGAAAATGGGCATTTCCGTCATTTTTTTAAAAAATTGTCAGGATGATAAAAAATGGATATAAGTCTAATAACGGGAACTTGGAGGTAATCCCTTAATAACGGTAAATAGAATGGATATATACATTATTTTCCCTTCTTTTAACAATTTCAAAGCAATTGACAATAACATGAAGAGAAAGACAATGCACATGATTTATGATTGTGGTGAAAGATATGATAATGATTTGTATCATTGATGTTCTTCTCTGTCCAAGTGACTTTATGAAAAAGTAAATCCCATTCATTTGTTAAAGTTTCTATCAGGTTCTTCGAGAGCTTCCACCTAATCAACGTTTTGACATGTTTAAAGCTCTTTTCACAAACAGCGAGTATCCATCAATGGTAAGATTGAATGTTAGTGATGTTGCTTTATAGGGATATCATTTTTGTCATGGTAAACGTTTTTAATTCTTTCTATCCAGACCGCATTGCTATTAGATCTTGTCAGAGAGGAAGTTTTGGATGAAGCCACTTCCATGAATCGTGAGAAGTATTCTACACAAAATAATGAAAGCATCAAAGGTGATGAGGACTCAGTTCAATGTTCACCCTTTTGCAGTCAGGATGTTCTAGAGCTGGTAGAGTTGGTCTTGAGACCTCCAAAAGGGGGGCCCCCTGAGCTTCCCGAGCAATGTGATGCGGTAATTGCCATCTTGTTTTTGATCTATAAATATGAGTTCTAAGGTTTTGTTCTAGCCAGAGTTCTTTGGATGAATAAATTAGTCCTATTTGCAGTAGTAACAACTTGCATCAAAACAAGTTCCTTTGTTGCATCTGTGGATAATTATTTTACTGTTTTATGGTGGATTGAGTCTACTAACAGAACTAGTAATAATCTGCAATTTTCTTTTGCCTTGCAAAAGTCGTCAATTTTGATATCCTTTCGTTTTCTTCCTTTTTCCTTCTTTATTGAATATTTATACTAGCAGCTATGTTGAGCTTCTTCAATTTATTGCATATTAAATGGAAATGCAAATTGAACAAGAAGTGCGTGACATCACTAGCATGCTTTTGCTATCTGCACCTTGTGCATGGATGGAAATTCTAGCTCCTTACTAGTTTTGATTTTTCCACTCCTTGATGTGGGTGCAGATAGCAAAAACATGTGCACAAAAAGAAACTCTGTAGGAAATTGTACCTACTAAAAAGAAGTATGTGGTATACTTTGCTAGGTATTCTTCTTTATGCATATGGCTCATTTATTCTTGTTTCTAATGATGCAGATCTCATCTGCTCTCAATTTGTACAGATTTCTTGTAATGTTGGAAACATCAGGTGAAGTTAGGGTCTCTTGGTTTTGGAGCTGTATCTAGTTTCTGTTTTGAGTTTTGAAAACAGAGGATTATAAGCTCTGCATGCTTGTGGCACACTTGCTTTGCAAATCTATTTCTGAAGTAATCTTGTTCATGCTTAAACTCTGCAAATTGGCTTTATAATTTTATTTTATTTTCAAAATTAGAGTCACTGAATATTTCTGCATTTAGTTTCTTGGAGAACACACAATATTTCTTCTTTTGATGATGTAAAACACACAATATTTCTTTTTTTGATGATGTAAAACATACAATATTTCATTGGTCCATAACTCCATATTTTCAGAACAAGTTTGTATAGAAATTTAAATGGTGTAGCTCTGTGTTTCTTGTATTGCAGGGAAAGCAAACTACAAAGGTGTGATTTCAAGAAGCAATTTGCAAAAGGCTTACACAGAATGGCTTCTTCCTCTACGAACTCTAGTTTCAGGTACTTTAGCTGAAAATGAGAAGGACCGCAGTGACATTGCTATCAGCATTAGCTGTTCCATAAATCCTGTTGAATTTCTTCTGTATCACTGCCTTGAATTAGTAGAAGACTGCCTAAAACACTCTAGAGCATGATTTAGTTGTATTCATGGGCTTAGAATTCCATAGAAATTTGTTGAAGAAGGGAGCAGTGGCTCTTGCACCATCCTTTGGATGTTCCCTTAAATGTGTATATCATTGAGCAGTGGCTCTTGCACCATCCTTTGGATGTTCCCTTAAATATGTATGTCATCCATTGGAAGATCATCATGATCATCATCATCCTCAGAATATTTTCCCAACTATTCGGATTTGGCTACACGAATCCTGATCCGTCATCCTGTTCTATCAAGGGTCATACCTTCAGTAAGGCTACGTTGGAAGATGAATGAAAACCAAAGTGACTTCTTTCATGCCTCATATGTTATCTCAGGATTCTTTACTCTATTATGGAACTGTGTGGCTTTAGATCATTGTTGCATGTGATTGAAATGGAGAGGTTGTAAGGTTAAGTTTGTAAATGGGTTTGATAGCACATTGTCTTGGGGGGCACTTCGAAGTTCAAACGTTCTTGCCCTGTGTTGATGCTTAATTAGATGGCCCATTAATTAGATGGGTTGGGCTTGTGCATGGGCTTGAATGTGAGCTCATTAGGTGAGGAAACATCACGAATTAATAAATGATCTACAAATCTGCAATTTCAGTTTCAGGCTTAATATTCAATGCGCCTCCTGCTTACTTCGAGAATTTTGAATCCTAAAGAAATATCATGGGTTCTAATCAACGAAGGAAGAATATCTGGTGTTTCTAGCTGATATTCAATTTCACAAAATATCAACGGGCAAGGACATTTTTGCCGATTTACAATTTCTACGCATCTTGTCATTATGGTTTCTTCACTCCATGTAATGGACCTTGCATTTATGTTAGGGTGCGTTGGCATGCGGATGCATCCGTAGCTGTAGAGGTAAGGTGCACCTTCAAATTTTTTCATGGTATGTAATTTTGATGTAAAATCTTCTTAGGATTATCTCAAAATCTATTTTTATATCTAATTATAAAATTTTAAATTTTAAAAATGATTAAAATCAAGTAGATCCATAAACATATGAAAATCTTGAAAATGGACGGTGTAGATAATATGTTGTAAAATTTACTATTTTTGAAACTTAAAATCTTTTTATTTTTCATGGTCATACGTCTCGATGTCGAGATGATCAATCAAAGGTTTTTCAACATTAAAACTATTTTTTCCGATGGATTTTTGACGTGCATTTGTAGTTCTACATTATAAGGTTGCATCTTTATATAAACTTTTTCTTTTGTGTTAACGGGGCCTTTTTCCCTCAATTCAGGACTCGAACGCAGCTAGACACACAAGCACAATTTATTTTTAATTTTGTATACAAATTATATGAATATGAAATTTGGTACGTGCCATCATCTTATTGGGACGCATCTATAAAAAATATTAAAAACAATTTTTTGATAAAATATAATGATTAAAATACCTTTTAAATCTTTTAAAGGTATTTTGTTCATTTTATTTTATTAGAAATATTTTTTTATATTTTTCGCTAGTGCCATTTAAATAGAGGATTGAAGCTCACACATGGCACCACTTTCAAATAAAAAGAGAGGAATGCAAAGGAAAAAAAAAGAAAAGAAAAAAAAAAAGAAAAAGAAAAAGAAAAAGAAAAAGAAAAAGAAAAAGAAAAAGTCCTTTAATTAAGCTACCCTATGACCATGTCCTATACTTCTAGGACTTCTTTTCCCCAGTAACTAACTGTACATGGAAAGCAGAATATTCTTATGAAATGAAACTCATCATGTTTACTGTGATATAATAAAACTAAAGTAGGTATGCTCTTTCTTATACAAGGAAAAACTATGAAAATTTTAAACTTGTCCACTACAAATGGAGTGTCACATCTCCAAGGCACCAGACAAATCTCTCCCTTGGTGGCAAGTTGTGAACGCAGACCACAGGCCAAGGGACAAAATTGCTCTCAAATGCGATATGATGTTTCTAATGTTCATATTTTAATATTTCTGGAGGAACTTTTATGCTCTTTTCATTCTTAGTTAGCCCTAGGATATGGGCCCCTTGCTCTTGTTTAAATAAAAAGTGAGCAATTTGTCATGTTATACGACAGGTTAAGAGACAATGTTAAATGATAAAATAAAATGAAAATTTCAAATGAGATCCTATTTAAATGCGACCAATTCTAAACACATTTATAAGCCTAGGTCGCTCTAAATGAATTTTTCTATTTTGATCCCTGAATTTGTAGCAAAAAAATTAAAACGACCAGTGATGAATTGTCCAAAAACAAAATCTACATAATAGTTTATTTTTGAGATTGAGTAGAATCATTTTTTTCTTTTCGTTTTATTTTTTTCTCTGGATTTATGATTGTATTAGATTCATGATTGTATTGGTGGAGATCCGTGAATTCTAAAATTTCAAGTCAAATTCCATGTCGGAAATGGATTTTTAAAGGAAATCGCAGTTGAATAAGTTCGTCAAATGGACCGAAACCCATTCCTAGTATGAAGAGCTTCAAGTCTCTCTTTTGCACATCTCATACATATTGGAAAAATCAAATGCATCTGGTGTGAATAACCTAAAGCATTTTGTGAAGGTAAGGAATGTCAGTGATGTGAAGGGAAAGTATATATTGTATATTTGGTTAATATGGAAAGTTTATATTTTAATATGTATATTTGGGAAGGGTAGATATAATATCTTGTATTTATGATAAATCTGGATATAATAATTATTTTTATATTTTCTCATTTATAATTTGTCTATAAAAGACAAATCTATATATTCATATGATAAGTCTATATATTCATATAATCAATGAACACAGGGAGTCTCTTCAGAAAAACCTGAGACTTTTTTTACATGGTATCAAAGCCAGATTCATTTTTGTTATGTCCATTCATCATCTGAGCTCGCACTTTTGATCTGAGCTCTCTACCAAGTCGTGTTTCGACTCTCTGACCTGTTTCTCTGTCGAGTCGTGTTTCGACTCTTTGATATGTTTCTTTGACGAGTCGTATTTCAACTATCTGATTTGTTTGATCTCCTTTGCCTCGTCTCGTATCTTCCGAATCCACTGTCTGTCATCAATTTCTGTTAAGCATCTCTTGACAGGTTTTCAATGTGTTTTTATTTTTCTGGCCATCGCATACTCCAACCATTAGTTTTTGCATCTTTTTCTACTTGATTTGATTTATTCTTCATGGATTTAAGCTTCCATTTTCTGTTGGGCCCCAATTTGAGGGTTTGTTCTGCCTCATGCTCTTATATGACAGATTTTTCTGCTCTTCCTCTCGTTGATGCCTATTTGTTTTCCCTCACTAAACGGTAAACAAAGATTTTTGGTTTCAAAAAGACAAATAGAGTTGGTGGTCCATATTGCTCTTGGTGGTCCACTATGTTTATCTGGTCTTACAATTGTTGGTGATACATATTGTTTCTAGTTCGACTGTGATGGACCACGTTTGTAAAATTTTGGCGACCAATTTTCTTTATTAAAAAAAAGAAAATGTGTGTTTGCCCTTATGAAGAGTAAGCCTTGTCTTTGAAAAACAAATAAGCCATTTGCCCAATCCCAATCATATCTGTTAGTGAACCCCTCTTAAAGTTTGTCTTGAAAAGAAGAAGAAGAAGAAAAATCTGAAACACCCCAAAAAAAACAGTAGTATGAAACACCCTAAAAAGTGTGAGATCTGAATCGCTCTAAAATGTCACCCTACTACTCTGATATGATATTGTCATTGCTATGAAACCATTATGAAAAATCAATCCCAAAAAAAAAACAAAAAAATCGTACACTATTTTGATTTTATCTTTGCTCTATCTCTTCTTCTTTGTAAGATCAAGTCTGTTACTCTATTACTCGATCTTGTTATTTGACTATCTGAAAATCGACCCAAAAAGAAGAAAAAACCTTTGAAATTTTCTTGTATAATCGAGTTTGTTGCCATGTTACTTGATCATGTATGTTCTAGTTTGCGAGCTGTTGAATTCGTCTCGGATCCACATTGATTTATGTTAGCTCTTCCAAGTGCATGTTATTTTCTCAGCTATCTCACTGTTTTGTCTAGAATTTCTATTTGATTGATTGAGCCTACTTTGATATGGCCCTTAATTCCTGAAACCATATATTCTTGAGGCTTGTTGATTTGCCGCTGCTTTCTGTACTTATTGATCAAGCAATTTGATTGATTGAGCCTACTCTGATATGGCCCTCAATTCCTGAAACCATATGTTCTTGAGACTTGTTGATTTGCCGCTGCTTTCTGTACTTATTGTTCAAGCAATTTGAGCATGGCAATCATATCTACTGGTCATGCTATACATCTGAAGATCCAACTACTAATTTCTACAATTAATATTCAAACTCCAGCTGCTCTCTTTCATAGCATCTTGAGTTTGAGGGGAAGTGTGAAAGCAAAATATATATTGTATATTCGGTTAATATGGAAGGTGTATATTTTAATCTGTATATTGTATATTTGGGAAGGGCAGATACAGTATCTTGTACTTATGGTAAGTCCGGGTATGGTATAGGAATATGCGATTTATTTTTATATTTTCTCATATGTAATTTGTCTCTAAAAGATAAGTTTATATATTCATATAATCAATGGACACATGTGTCTCTTCATAGAAACTTGAGACTTTTGTCATCTAATCGAACCTCAAAATTTACGGCCAATGTGCATCTTGTCTCTAAACCATTGAACTGAAACAATATTTTTGTTCGATTCCATTATGATGTAAAAGTGCGAATGTGGAAAGCCCCCACTGTAGGTAAGCCATTGCCACTACTAATCAATGAGACAAAGGAATCTCTCTCTCTTCCAATTTTCAACCGGTTGCGTGCTGTTGTTGGAGCAGAGGTTTAAGTCTTTGACTTAGGCCTCGAAACCGAAACAGACCCTGCGTTAGGGGATAAGCTAAAGTAGGGTTTGTTTTGATTTGGCCCTTTTTCGGCTTGTTTGGCATCGTCTATAGCCTACATAGAAGCGCATTTTTAAGTTTTTCATTTTTTATTTATGTATATTTCTGATGCTTTCCCGGTAGTCCATTGAAGAGCCAAAGCACTTTTACTCCATTGCCAAACCGAAGTAGGCTCCCAAGCTAAATTGACAACACTGGTCTTGAAACTTCCAATAAAATTTTCCGCAATTTAATTTCTCTTACACGTTTTGGTTTGTGTCCCATAAAAAAATACCTTCACGTGGTTAGGTGTGATAATATTTTCATACCAATCGGTTCCAATGCATCTTTTCACATCAATTGACAGTTAATTGGTGTGAAAATATTCCCTCACTTAATCACATGAGAGAATTTTTCACATTGAAAAATATTTTCACATGAACCAAATGTGATCTAAAATTTTCTGCGAAATTAGTTAGCTGAATTTTCCGGTGCTTTATGGGTGCCTCGAGTCCAGGACCCCTCCTCAAGGTTAACGACTGTTACAGTTGAGATGGGCGCTACACTGGGCATGACGGTCGTTCTTTTTCAATATTTTTTTCCTATTTTTTAAAAAGAAAAAAGAAAATCCCATTCCCTTTTCGTTCTTTCCTAATGTTGCCATTTAAGTTGGTAATATTTCGTGTAAATAGCACATATTGCCATTGTAGAGGCAGTAATGGCTTTGTCTGGGTCTAATATATTTGCCCGTTATTCGGCCATATTTGGGTAAATGCCCACGCCCGTTATGTACCAACGACAGAAATGAATTCCTAGGAAAAGACTACTACACTGATAGTTTCAAACAAAATGCAGTTCCTCAGCTCAAAGTAAAATCCACAAGCAATGTTCTTAAACTTGGCTCGAGCCCCGGACTCGCGCTTAACATGAGCGAAGTAACTCAGCCGAGTCGGAGTGGACTTGACTGAGTAGTGTATTCGGGCTTAAAAGGCCCCAAAAATATTGGGGCTTGAAGAGCCCTAAAAATTTTAAATTAAAATAAATATTTAGAAAAATATAAAAATAATAAAACCAATGAGAACATAAAAAAGTACAAAAACGCTAAAAAGGTATAAAAAATATGGATTTAAAAAATTAATTTGTGGTTTGAGAATTTTTTTTTAAAAAAGACAAAAAGAGGAACTCTAAAAATAGAGCATATGACCAAAAAAAACTAACAAATCGTGGCAAAATAAATTCAAATTACATATATAATTTCATAAATAGATTTCCACATTTTTACATAAATTTTTTTTTTCTATTTTTTTTTTTTCAAGCCGAAGTTGTATGTGAGTACTCGACTCGACAAAGAGACTAGTCCAAGTGACTCGACAAAGAGACTAGTCCAAGTGCATTTGACCGAGTTTTCAATCCCCACATCTGAGCAAGAAGGATAAATCATCTCAACTGTTTGTCGTTGACATTAGATGGTTGATGTAGCGCTACAATTTCATATGAGGGCATGGTACATGAAGCATGGATTCCTAATATATTTGGATATTGTCAAAATCCACCATTTGGATTGTTTAATGACTAGGATACTTAAAATCAGGAAAATCAAAATCATAGAAATAAGGCCTATTTTTCCATGATTTCATTTCCACACCAAAACCTATTTTTTTGCATTTCCAAGGCCCTTGGATTTCACTCATTGGCTCCCTCAACCCGAAAAATAGGGAGCATTTGGTAGGTATGAAAATTTTTGAGAGAGTAAGTACCTAAATTTTTTAAAGACAGAAACTATCTCAAAATTTTTAGAGATAAAAACTATTTTAAATTTTAACTTTTAGAGAAAAAAAGTATGTTAAAATTTAAGAGAAAAAAAGTATTATAATTTTAGAGAGAGAAAGTATGCTAAAATTTTAGAGAGAAAAAATATATTTAAATTTTAGAGACAGAAAGTACCAATTTTTTTAGAAAGATGAACTATTTCAAAATTTTAGAGAGAGAAACTATCTCAAATTTCAACTTTTAGAGAGAGAAAATATATTAAAGTTTTAGGAGAAAGTACCAATTTTTTTTAGAGAGATTAACTATCTCCAAATTTAGAGAAAGAAACTATCTCAAATTTTATGTTTTAGAAGGAAACTATCATATTTTAGAGAGAGAAAGTACATGTAAATTTTTAGAGAGAAACTATCTCAATTTTTTAGATAGAGAAACTATTTCAAAATTTTTAGAGAGAGAAATGATCTCATATTTTAATTTTTAGAGAGAGGAACTTTATTAAATTTTAGAGTACCTAAAAAGTTTTAGAAATAAAAACTATTTCAAAATTATTTAGAGAGAGAAACTATATCAAATCTTAAGTTTTAGAGAGAAAGTATTGTTAAATTGTAGAGAGAAAGTATTCTTATACTTTTAGAGGGAAAGTATTATAAATTTTAGAAAGAGAAA
>NW_006499563.1:2077447-2098206 GCF_000471905.2 Amborella trichopoda | reverse complement strand
TAATAATAATAATAATAATAATAATAATAATAACAATAATAATAATAATAATAATAATAAAATTAAGATATAATCTATTTATTTAAAAGTGAATTCTTTTGATAAATTTCCCCATCTTCTTTTAAAGCAATGACACACTCTATTTAGCCTAGCCTTTGATTTTAGTCCAAGTCTTAGCATGCTCTAGTGAACCTTGAAGCCAAAAAAGGTAAGTTTAGTAAATGGTTCAAGTGATATACATGACAAATACTCAAGTGCTACATCCATAGCAATAATGCATAGAAATTGGACTGCTTTCAGATTAAATGGCCTTCTCAATATTTTGATTTCTCTAGTTTTCACTACAATTTGGTTTCTATGGGAGGAACGAAATCACACAATTTTTTGGATGAAGGTATTAAGGAGAGAGGTTACAGATAAACGTTTTATGGGCTGGTGTAGTAGTACGAAAGGGTCTTCATCTTGTCAAATGAATGACAATTTGTCTCCCTTAGGAAGAGGGGGGTCTCGGTGTATGAGATATTGGGGATTTCAATATTGTTGAAATGATGAAGTTAGTCTGGAGGATCTTGGATAACCCTTCTTCGATATTGGCCCATTTCTTTGAACATAGATATTTTCGTAATTCTTCTATATGGGAGGTCGAAGCGAAGAGTGGGTGTTCTCATGCTTGGAAGGACATTTTACTTGGCTTAACACATTTCAAGGACAATGTTCAATGGTGTATTAGTAATAGATAGATGGTGGATTTTTGGGTGGATCCTTGATTAGCAGAATGATCGTTATTGGATTCTTATGGTGTTCAAGAGGATTTGGGGGACTTTGTTGAATGGAGGGTTTTTTACTTTATTAACAGTTCATCTCAATCTTGGGTCTTGCCCCCTCCTACATAATATTCATTGAGAAGTATATAGAGGGAGGTCGAGAGTTATACTCTCCTGTTACAACCCAAAAAGGATTCACTAGTATGGATTTATTCTGCTAATGGCTTGTTCTGAATCAATGCACCATGAAACTTTATTCAATATCAAGGATCTTCGCAGCCTATATTTCGTGCCTTATGGTCTTCTAAATGCCATCCATGGGAAAAATAGTTCTCATGGTTGGCCTTGAATAGCCGTTTACCCACTTCTTTCTTATTGCAACAATGTGGCATACAGTTGGACTCTTTATGCCCTTTTTGCAGTAATAATGATTATAATCACTGTCATCTTTTGTTTCATTGTGCCTTTTTGCAGGGTGTATGGAGTTCGTTAGCTTGGCGATGTGGGAAATGGTTTTCCCTTATATTTATGTTCCTAATATTCTTAGGAGATGGCTAGCTTTCAGGTTTAAATTTCATGGATTTCTCAATATTTAGACTTCCATCTTCTTCACTACTATTTGGTTTCTATAGGAGGAGCGCAATAAGAGGGTATTTGAGTCAAGATCCGAGAGAACAAATTGTAAAGCATATTACCTTACATGTTCAAACGCTAACGGAGGTTAAAAAATGGACCTTCCATTTATTAGAAAAGGCAATCATTGGTAATCTTAAGATAACTTGTTGTCAACCAACGACAGTATCAATCACTCCAATAGTGTGGTCATTTCCTGAGGCTCAGAACTACAAGCTTAATATTGATGGTGCTGCCGCGTAAAATCTTGGTCTAGCAGGTGGTGGTGGAGTTATCAGGGACAACGATGGTGGTTTCATTGCTGCAGTTGCAAAGAATTTTTGTATTACTTCTAATAACCATATTGAATTCTTAGCCCTTGAAGAGGCCATTCAGTTAGTTCTCCATAGGGAAACCTTTCCAATCTAGATTGAAAGGGATTCATCGCTACTTGTCAATGTCATTCAGAATCGATGTTGTACTTGATGGCGATTACAGATGATCGCAGATAATTACATAATCAGAATCTCTTCATCGCACATGTCTTTTGTGAGGCAAATATGGTTGTTGATGCTCTCGCTAAGAAAGCATCCCCTAGCCTCAACACTAGTTTTGGCGTTGCTGACCACCTAATTTTATTTCTTCTTTGTTATTTCAGGATCTGGTGCACTTGCCCTATTATAGGGCTATAAGATAAATGTGTTACTGTTTTTATTTAATTAATGAAAAACCAGGTAGAAGACTTCTCTCCCATTGACTTATCCAAAACAAAGGTATTAAGGAGAGAACAATTGCTAAGAAGGATCACTTCTCATGTTCATGAGTTAGTAGATGCCAAAGCTTGGGCTTTCCATTTATCGGAGATAGTAATTGTTCGAATTTACAGATTACATGGCGTCCAAAAAAAAAAAAAGATCCATCATCCCGGTTATATGGTCTTTTCTTATTTCTCAGTATTTTAAGTTGGATGTTGACATGTTTTCTTTTCAAAATTCAGGGCTAACAGGTGGTGGAGGTGTCATCAGATATGATGATGGTGTGTTTATTGTTTCTTTTGTCAAACCCTTTTTTTTGGGGTAAATTAGTGGGGGAGAAGACCCCCTACCTGGTTTTTATTAATTAAAGATAGAAAACATTACAACATACTATTTTACAACCCTAAAATAGGGTAATTGAGCCACATCATGGACTAAAGGAATGTGAAGAAAGTCTGGAGGTCTGGAGTGCCTAATGGTGGCTTCTGCAAACATTGTAGCCTTTTTAACAAGTACGTCAACCACCATATTAGCCTCACGGTAGACATGAACAATAGGCCATAAAAAATCCTCAAGTTTAGACTTGCAGTTAGTAGCTATGGTATGAAGTGCCCATGGAAATTTGTAGCTGCCTTGTATAACTTGAACAAGTAAGGTGGAATCGCTTTCAATTTGTAGGGAAGCAGTCCATTTGGATAGGTAAGTCATGCCTGCTTCTAAACCATGAAATTCTGCACAATTATTGGAAGCAGTACCAAGGGGAACATAAAAGGCAGCAATGAAGAACCCATCATCTCTTCTAATGACACCCTCACAGCTTGCTCTGCTTGGATTCTCAAAAGAAAACCCACTAACATTTAGCTTAAAATATTGCGGATGTGGAAATGACCATGCCACTGTTATCCTTTGTTGTCGCCATGTAAGATGCATATTCTCAGTAATTTTCTTCTTAGAGATATGATAAGTCTAGGCCTTAGTGTCTGCCAAATTATGAACATGGCAAGCAATCCTCTTAATCAACTGCTTACGCGTGAGTATCCTCCCTTGAAACATGTGATGGTTATGTTCCTCCCAAATCATCCATATTATTGTGAAGAAAAGAGAACCAAATGTTAGTGATGCCATTAGATTTGAATAAGAATGTTAAACTTTTCCTCAATGAAGTTGTAATGGAGCAAATTTAGAATAAAAATGTTTACCAAATCTCCATACTACTGACCTCCAAATTCCCTACGAAAAAATACATTCAAGCAACAAATGACAGAGGTTGTCATCATTAGAATGACAAAAATGGCATACAGAAGCAAGGTCGATGCCCTTGCACTGCATAAAAGAAGAAGAAGGAAGATGGTGATTAAGGCTCAACCATGAAAATTATACGATCCTGGAATGACACCTAGAAGACCATGATGTTTTGAAGATTAGTTGAGAAGGACCCTTTCATCGAATGAAATTCGGCCTCTTTTACCAAAAAATCTTCTTAGCGTTATTGTAGCATCCTTCACTTCCTTCAATACTCTACTCCATTGATTCCAGGTTCTAAGTGCAGGGCCCGTGTAGGGGTAGGGAGACACCAGGACTGTGGAGAGCCATATAAGTAGTTTGTAGCCTTCAGCTTAGCAAGACCTCCCAAGTCCTTCTGAATACAAGAACCATAAGCTTCTAGAAGGGGTCTCTCTAATAACCTTGGATTTGTCCAAAACTCAACTGTCATGCCATCCCCAATAACCGATCAAGCATTATCGCGCAAGAGAGACAGCCCCATTTGTCTGCCCTTCATGCATAGGAACAAATCTTTCTGTTGACCTCCCACGTTGAAGAATTCCTAAAATACATGTGCCTGAAGAAATAGGGTATAAGAGAGGACGGGTTAGCTAGAATCCTCCATGCCAAGTTCGTTATGCTTGCATTAATGAACTATGCAGTATCACGAATTCCAATTCATCCCTCTTCCATTGGTAAACATACATTTTTTTTTCACTTCACAAGGTGAATCCCCTTCTTAAGAGCTGTAATAGCCCATAGAAAATTTCGTTGGAGAATCTCTAATATATTACATGTGTGACTGGAGAACTTAGCACCGACTTCAACATTTGTAACCACTTTGCATAAGAGAGGGATAAGGCTCGCCATGTTCCTACTTTGCAAATGAATTTCCCCACCAAACTCTGACAATTATAGTGCTTTAAGTTGCCATATCTTACCGGAAGGGAACCCTCACCAAACCCCAATTCCTTAAAAATCAAATATTTGGCACTCATGGAATCGCCAAAGAAAAAACCTTGCTTTTGGTTATATTCAGTTTTCCCCTGTGCTATTTCAAAAAATAGACATAATAGAATTCATTTGTCTTGTTGCTGCTAGAGAAGCCTCACAGAAACTAACTGCATGCAATATAAAATAGATGTGATACCTTGCAATCACAGTAAGAAGGAAAGGCTACATGGAGTGTTCCTTGTAGCACTGCATGATCCAACATCCCACTTATGAAATCCATAGTCAACAAGTAAAGATATGGAGACAAAAGGGTCACCCTGTTGTAAGCTTCTTTTGTCTCTGAAATATCCCCTTGGAGAACCATTATGAAGCACCAAGAATAGGAGAGAAGTAATACAATGACGAATCTAAGATACAAAAATATTGGGAAACCCAAAGCATGCAACCTAACGGGAAAAAAAGCCCCAAGATACCCGATCGTAGGCACTACTTAGTTCTAGTTGAAAACACATCTTAGGATTGGCTGAGTTTTTATGACCTAAGGAAATGAATTCATTAGCCATCAATATGTTATCTCTCCTTCAGGAACGTGACCTGTCTGGAGTCAATCAGAGTATGCATCACCTCTCTCAATCTATTAGAAATAAGTTTGCTTATAATTTTGTTTACACAAACCAATTAGTCTGAATTCCTTCATAACACTAGGGGAATTGACTTTCAGTAAAAGGCATATGAATGTAGAATTGCACAATCTAGACGTTCTCTGATACATCTTCTCCTAATTTGGTTGGTAGACCAAGAAAACCTCCCCCTTACTGAGCCTAAAACAGTTAGTGCACAGTCGGCCAATGCATGTGCAAAGTCACATGAATCCTAAGGTAAAAACTCACTACTACCCATCCTTTTTGAATTATCTAGTATCATATTGAAACCAAGAACTATCCAAGAACCCCTGGTAGCTACACATATATTCCTCATCTGATCCCAAAGAACTGCCCTCTACCCAACCGTATTAAAATCATATACATTCAAAACTATTAAGATGCACCCACTACATTACTGTGTTGCCTGAACAATTATCATCTGATCACTGATATTCAACAGATTAACGAAAAATATTTAAGGATTCCATAAAACCATGATTTTTGATTTACCATCTACGTCATTTGCTGTTACATCATCATATAAACTAAGTTTTCTAGTTCAACTTGCAATCAATTCAGTAGGAAGTTTCGTTTCCAAAAGAAACATGAGCTCGATATTGTGACTATTAACTAACTCAACAATATCTGAGGCCCTACCAAGGCCTCTCAATCCTCGGACATTCCATAAGCTAATAGACATAGAATTAGTGGTTAGAAAATTTACTTATGGGGGAAGACTTCCCTCCACTAGTTGGCACCAAAACCTTCAAGATTCGTTGTGCCTTCATTGACGCCTTCTTTGTACCCCTGAAATGAGTCACAATATCCCTCACCACCACGAGACATATTGATTGATCTCAATGCTACATCATCATCAACAACACAAGGATTTTGGGGAAAACTTTGATGTGCCTCTCCAACATCAACTACACCAGTTTTTTGAGATGAACATTTCATGGCCTTTGATGACTCTACATCGGCAGCAGCAACCTCTGAGAACTCACATCCACAGCAGCAACAGCATGCACAATAATAGGACCGTCAACCAGAGGCAACTTTCCATGGGCAGCGACCTTTGTTCATTGCGTATCAGCAGCATCCTCTGCAGAGTTCATATTTGGAGTTCATATTAGTAGCATCCTTAATAATACTCACTCCGATAGCAACATGCTTCACATCGACAATGGCATTGATCCTCGCCTCAGTGTCAATAGAAACAACATTATTTGGATATCTCGGCACATCAGCAACGTCAACCATCACCTCTGTTAAACCTGCAGCAGCAACAATAGCCTCCAACTGATTCACATCAACAACAACTGTCTCTCCATGATTTGGGTGCGTCTCCACACACATATTCATGAAATTCAGATGTGAGAGAGGTAGAGCAGCATCACCGTCGGACAAGTTACCATCCAAGCTGTGTTTCTCATGTGCTCTCACCAATTGCCTCATGTGTGTGTCCCACAGGTCCAAAAATATAATCTTTTGAAATATCAGCAGTTAACAAATTGAGTGAATTGTGCAACAACTCAGGTATAGAATGAGGTGCTATGTCCACAGATTCAAAAGTGGACGGATTTACAAAATCAGCAGTTACCAAAACGTTGGAGTTATCAATCTCCTCATAAATAAAAGTGACAACAATTTCATCTTTCATCAAGCCTATCATGGCTTGGAAAGAATTTGATTCAATTGTTGTAACTTTTTCCTTATAAAGGAATTGTTTTTTGCCCTTAAAAACATGCCAACCATCCTCACCAGTTGGCAACTTGATCGCACCACCATCCATTGATAGCAGTTTGAGCTTTCACTAGAATTTTTTATTTGCACAAATGAATGACCCATTCTTTTGCAACCTGTGCAAGAAACAAGAATTCACTCATAGAAAATCTGTTGTTTGTATGATTTACCTTTAATTTTAAACCACACCTCATTCAATCGAGGTTTTTCAAAATCAAAAGCTACACAAACTCGTGGTTCGGTTCGAGTACAAAGGCTAGTAGGTTTGTACATGAAAATCGGTTTTCCTATTAATGCCATAAATACAGAAAGTAACTCAGGTTCCTAAAACACCATTGGAAGTCTAGGGAGTTTGATCCATACTGTGACCTATTTTCTTGTTTTCCTTGAAGGCATAACTGTCGAGTCCCACTCTTGCAAGACCAGACATTTTTTGTTCACGAACCATTGCTCCACGGTTCGAGCTATCCCCATTTCTTTCTTGCTCTGGAACCTAAAGATCATGATACCATCATCGAGATAGAATACCTCAAGATCATTTGTAAGGACCCAAATTATCCCGGTCGGTTGAGCGCACAACGGGATAAGTAGAGCGTAGGCGCGCAGTGATGGGAGCGTGCGGTAGAGCGAGCAAGCGTACGGCGGTAGGCGCAGTGAAGACACACAGCGATAGGCGAGAAGGAGAGAAGGCATGTGGTGATAGAGGGGGTAATGTTGCGTGCGTGCGTGAGCTGAAGCATGGGCCACGCCGTGTAGATGCAGCACATGACTCTGGCGTGTATGAAGAGTGTTTACCACTTGTGGTGCTTTGGGTGTCACTTGCCCAACCATTAGTGCCACTTGAATACCCATCTCATGAGAACTTAGTCACCCTGTCACCCAGGCCACTCATTCTTCCTTCATCTCTCTCCCTCTCTCTAAGGCAAGGTTGGGGAAAGTTTGGTGAGTAGCCATTGTTGGGAGGGTATGAGCTATGCAAGAAGAGTTTGTGAGAAGGCACCATTACGGTGCAGGTAAGTGGATCCATCACCATCGCAATGTAGTTATGAGAATGCATGTGTTATGTGTTTACAAGATGAATAATGGTAATACATGGAGTGTGGAAATTTCTTATCCCTTGTTCACTGTCTTGCTGAGATACTGATATTTTCATAATGAGACATTGATATTATGACCCCGATCCCTACACAATGGAGCAACCCATGGGTAGTATGATATGATATTTTTGAGATAAGGCACTGCGCAATGGGTTAACTATTGATAGTATAATTTGTTCCGATGTGGTAAGAGAATGGGCACCTACTGTGTGAATGATGGTGCCGTTAATATGCTGCTTATGTGATATGTGAACGGGCACCTACTGTGTGAATGATGGTACTGGTAGTTGCGATCTTTCCCTAACTCCCCATGATAGGATGGGATGTGAATGTGAATATTTGGGTGGGTTGCACCCCCCAAATCTTAATGGGCACTATGCATTGGCTCACCCAATGATAGTGTAACACTCTCTCGCCAGAAGGGCTTAAAAAGATGGTCGTGTCTTGCAAGGCCATTGCCTATCGAAAACCCCAAAGTGCGTTGGGGGAATATGCGTGTGTGTATGGACATTACGAAGTGGGGCATCCATTTGTCATTGTCCTTCCTCCTGGATGAGGGTAGAAGTTTAATGCAGCAAGATTGACTTAACCTGAGCAATGGAACTTCTGTTTCGAGCGTAGGCCTCTATAGTTTTTGCATATGTGATTCATGATCCTTGCTATTTATGCTTAAATTGAAGTAGTATATAACTCATGCACTGTGTATCGAATCACTTTTCTTATTATTATGTTTACACACTGAAAGGCTTTTTAAAGAGGATTTTCTAAAGATGATATGTGAATAAGTGTGTATAGCTTTCTATTATCACTGTTTATATAGTTGTGATGCAATGGTGTAGATCTACTTACTGAGTTATCAGCTCAGTCCACCTTATTTTCATGCATGTAGAGTGAAAGTAATAGCTCCTAAGCTGAAGGCGGAAACCTGTGGGGTGCTTTGGTGGTTGAAGTTTGAGTTGAAGAATCGCCTCTTGAAGCTTTCATAGTAGGTTTTGGTGGTCTTACCACTTGGATGTTCTTTTGTATGTTGTATTTGTGGGCCATTAGTGCCTTAAGAAGGATTGTAAAACTTTTGGGAATCCAGATGTTAATGAATTGGTTATACTTTTGGATATGCCTACGACCTATTGTGCAGACTTTAGCTTTACTTTTTTGTGTTGCTCTTGATTTCCGCAATTTTATGCGATTGAATCACTCCCACCTGAGTGGCATTAGCCACCTCACGTCACGGTCCCACACCTTGTCACCCGCCTGCCCACCCGGTACAGGGCTAGGGGGCGGGGTCGTGACATCATTATATAGTTTTGCAATATCATTCTCTAGTCTCCAAATACTTTTTAAGATGTTTTTCGTATGGAACCATTCTGGTCTCCTTCAAGAAGATACCCTAAGAGATAGTTCTCCCTCCAAGAAAATCTCCACAATAGGTACTCTATATGAACGCAACGCTTACCGTCAACAACAACAGTTGGGACTCTTTCAATATCAACAAAGTAAAAAATCTCGCTTTGAATTCCCTTCTCTCCAAATAGGAGATCAATAGACGTCCCTTTGCTACAAAACTATTCTCTTATGTCAAAGAATTCAAAGGCAGATATGTGATGAATGGCGGAAACTCTCTTCCCTATTGCTCTCCATAACAACAACCTCTCCATTGAACACAACATCAACAACATCATTCCTTGCATTAACAGATATGGGATGCAACATATTTGCCTCCTTGTCCTTACCAAAGATCTTAATCGCGCCTTTAATATTCGTAAAATCCACAGCCATGGCTAGAAGTTCCATGATTGTACATCTCTCACACCTTGCAATATCTCCAATAACATGCATTTGAGGGTTGAAACTAGTAAAACCAGTAGCAGCATCGTCAATATCATCATGACGAAAGACAACCGAAGAAACACCATCAACATCGTCATGATCAACACCAGTATCAGAGCATTCTGAGTCAAGGGGCTTTCTAGCCATGTGGGAATCCCCTTGGCTGGATTCTCCCACAAGAGCCATGTGACGATCACCCATCATCATGGACATGGCTGCAGAATGCCATCTCAGACATGGGCAAGCCTCATGCAACGAGAAAGAGCCAAGCCTGTTCAAACAATGTATCTTTCAAAGGCCACTTGTCAAACCTTTTGGTATTGCATCCAACAACTATGTGGAAAGCTATGCTCTTAAAGAGAGTATTGATTTGGCCATTCAACTTGATTGTTTTTCTCTGCATATCGAAATTGACTGATCCTAACTTGCCAATGTAATTAAAGGCCGATGTAGACCTCCATAAAAGCTTCATACGGTAGCAAAAAATTGCCAACACAAACTTTCAAACTGTATGTGGTCCATTTCCCATTATTATCATGAGGCCAACATGGTGGCGGATACTCTTGTCAAGAAGGCCATATCCTTCTCTGATGCTACAGTTTGGCACTCTAGATTACTGGATTTCGTTTCTCTTTATGCAATTGTCCTATTGTAGGATTGTAACATCATGAGCTGTATTTTTTTTATTTTTATTAATGACAATGGGGAGGGCGTCTATCCCATTGAGTTACCCCAAAAAAAAAAAAAAGAAAAAGAAAAAAGAAAAAAGCTCACAATGATCCATTTCCTTCAAACGAGAATTGCAAGGAATATGAAATCTCTTCGGAGCCAAGCTCCCTGAACTTAACAAATTCTTCGAATAAAATGTTTATGAAAATAAAAAACAATGTGAGAGATTAAAAATTATCATCTGAACAAGAGTTTAGAACAAACTCTTTTTTGCTCTATGCGAAGGTATTACTACCCCTTGGTGGCGTAGAAACATTGTGCCGGGAAGATGATGGAAAGCTTTGGTGGTCCTTCAAGGGCCTAGGGATGGTGGAAGAGGAGGTGGTTGAAGCTAAGCTGCTTTCACTCCAAGAACGTCTGATGGGGTAAGAGATACTGGCATTGTGATGAGCTGATTTTGAGCAAAAACTGCCCTTGGAATTGTGAAGGGCACAACTGCAGTTTTTGTTGATAAGGTCTTCTCTCAATTCCCATATCGGATTGAGATAAGCACCCCTCGAACACGTACCCGATTAAGCCTTCTAAGCCCGCCATTATGCCGAATGCTAATCCTAAGCTCTGATTTTGCTTGTGAGAGGAAGCTTCGCTGAGAGAGAGAAAGAGACCCTCTCCCTTGTAATCCACAAGTTTGAGAGAGAGAGAGCTATGCTTCAACAGTGATATGAAATTCGAACCAGAGGAGAGAGAGCACCTAGCTTCGGGAACCTGCCGAGCTTCAGGACTCGTGAGAGAGCCTAACTTCAGGAGTGATGCGAAAGTCTGAATGATTGAGAGAGGGTGGGCTTGGAGAGAGAGAGTTCACCTTTGAAATAATGAACCAGGAAGGAGCATATTCCCTTATATATTATGCAGTAGAAAGAGACATATAGAGAGGGTGGGGTCCGAGGCTTTCTTGTAGGGTTCAACATAGGGTCTAGTTGAAAACATTGGTGACAAAAAAGTGCTCAAAACAGGATAAGGTTTCTCATATGAAGAGAGTAGTGTGAGGACAATCTTCTTCCCCATTGCCCCTCAGAAGAGAGAGATCGGGAGTTTGAAACTAAGTGAGGAGGTATTATAGTAGGACTGGCAATGGGCAGGGCTCTAGACCTTTTATGGGCCAGACTGGACGAGAATTTGAACCTCATGGGCGTCATCGAATGAAAAAAGATGTTGGAAGCAGTGCTCGATTGCACGAACTGGCTTGAAAAACCGGTTGTGGGTTGCGTCCCGGAAACCGGCCCACAATGGGCAGGCACCTGCTACGAAAAAAAATGTGTTAAAAAAATTAAAAACTAAAAAATGTCAAGAAAATAATAAATATATGTTTAAAGTAAGATTGAACAAAACACATCTAAATAAAATTAAAAAAATAAATTTTGAAAAATCAATTTGCTCACTGAAGTTATTTTCAAAATAATCCAAAAGAGATGTACAAATGTAAAAATACGTATTTATGTCTAAAATATATTCAAATCGTTGCCAAAATAATAACACACATCAAAAGACATGTTGCAAATAGATTTATTATTTTTCTTGAATCTCTTATAATTATTTTGAAATTTTTTTAAGATCCTAAGTTGGACAACCAATATGGGAATGGTCCGGGCTCGCTACCCTGACGAGTCCCGGCTTCCAAGGGCAAGTCCTAATCCGATTAGTCGAACAGTGGTTGGGAGTTTGAAAGTAATTGAGTATGTATTATCGCAGGATTGATAATTCCATATGATTTTTGGGCCAGCTTGAACCATGTCCCATGTAAATTGGTCCCACTTTGCCTCTTCTTTTTAAACTTGTAGTTTGACTCGTGCTCTATATTCTTCCCTTTTTTTCACTTAAAACCCAAAACCAAGGAAGGTATGAGTAAAATGGGTGAGTCCATGCACTTGTCCTATACGCCACCTGCGGGACGAACGTATTTGACAGGGCGGCCCTTTCAATATAAAGTAAAAAAAGATAATTTTAATCCCACGAGAGTAGGATATCCATTTACTCTTACTTAACAAAAAGATATTATACTCCCATGAGAATAGGATATATCCATTTTAGGGAAGTAACCTCTTCAACTTGTAGATTTACCTCAATAAAAATTTCCTAATTGTGCCCTTTACAGGCCGGAAAAAAATAATATCCAGAGGTTGAATAGATACCATTCAATTTTTACGTAGTGACATCTAAATGTTAACTCAAATTTTATTTTTTTAAAAAAAAACAATTATTTAACAATTTTTTTTAAGTGGTTTCAAAAATTTCAAATTAAAAAATTCCACTTAAGTTGGTCCTCCGAGGGGGTAGAAGTAAACTATGCCCCCTAAGGAGCATAGTAGGCGTTGCTAAACCTAAAAAACCCAACTCACATGTTCCCCAAAACAAGAGAAAAAACCGACTAGTTCTGTGTGAGAGGGAAAGAAACAGTGGCCAACGTTGTTTACTGGTGACCTTTATTATCAAAGCCTTCAACGTGACATCTTTCAAACAATTTCTATAGACCACTGCAATGTCTTCTACAAAGAGATTTTTTATGCACTCTAGTTACAAAACAAACCCGTTATTGACCGACCAAGGTTGAGATGAGCCACTTATAAGTATTAACGTTGGCAAATGAGCAGTTGGATTTCTAACGCATTTGGCATGGTCTCCTCTTTTAGGTAAATTTATGGGTAAAATTTGTTTTATTTATGAAATTTAAAAATAGTTCCATATGTTTCATATTTTTATATTGAAATCCCACTCTATTGTAGCATAAACTGTATTTTTAATTTTTTATTATTAATATATTGGATTAAGGTCAAATTGGTAAATCCTTCTCATTACACCACATCTACAAAAAATATTTTAAATAAATAAAATTATATATTTTGAGCTGTATTTTGGTTATTTATTATTAGTTACTTATTTTTAAAATATTTTTTATATATGTATGATGTTGAACAACCTAGGCATTCTAAATTTGAGCTTACTTCGATATGTATAAAAATTAAAATTAAGATACAGTCTATATATTTAAAAGTGGACTTGAGTATAAAATATGAAATATGTAAAATAGGACTTTTTGATAAATTTCCCAGTCTTCTAAAGCAACGGCACACTATACCCATACCTAGCCTTGGATTTTAGCATGATCGAGTGAACCTTGAAGCCAGAAAAAGTTAAGTTTTAGTAAAGGGAAAAGTTTATATAGAGCCTAGGTTCTAAACAATCAAATTACAGCCTACCTCAAAAATTTTACTACAAAAGGTTGTTTTAATTTTCAAATATCCTCAAATTGATCATCTCAACATCAAGATGCATGGACTTGAGAAAAAAATGGATTTCAAGTTTTGGAAATAGTGCATCTTATAATGTATTTTTTGACCGTCAATTTTTAAGTTTCAAGTTTTTTTAGATCTGCTCTACACAATTTTTTAAGCTCTAAATGTATAATTAAAGATAAAAATATATTTTAAGGCTAGTCAAAGATTTCAAGAATTGAAATCACATTTCTAGACACTATTTGATGGTGGGCTCTAATTTGATTGTTTAGAGCCTCGGCTCTATACAAACTGCACCCTTTAGCAAATGACGTGAGTGATCCATTGGGTGATCCTAAACCCATGATCACCCAATCGACGAGTTGTGAGTGATGGAGGGGATTATACAATTTAATTAGCAAATTGGATGCCCCTTGGTCCAAAGATACAATGTAATTAATGAACTGTATGTCCCTACCTCTCATTGCTGTCCAACGAACTGATTGGACGGTGATAAATCACATCGTCATCGTTGTGACCATAAGACATGATCCTTACGTATACTATGCTCCAGCAGGAGCATAGTATGCCTCTACTCCCTCGCACAAAACACCTATTTAGAAATATTATTTCAGTTGGGAAACACATAAGTACTACTAAATGATTATTTTAAAAGTAAAAAAATTTGAATTTTGAGTTTTATGCAACTTAGATCTGGTATTTCAAAAATTGGATAGTCTCTATCCAATCGTGAGGCATTTTTTTTAGCATATAGAAAATTGATTTCGAATTGTTTTTAATTGAAATTAGTTTATGGGTTGCACAAATTACATCCACAAAATTTGAGATGTCAAATGTATCCTTAGCATGTGTTATATCTAGGGAGTAAATGAATAGAAAAAATGTACCCCTTTAAAAAATAAAAAAATAGAAAAAATGTACCCCTTTAAAGTTGAGAGAAAATATTCTAAGATAGAAAAATAGAGACATTGAATCCAGAAATCCAAAAGAAAGAAGGTCATGCCGCTCTCACATGTATTGGATTAAATAACCTGATATAAATCCATGAATTTGAATGAAAAATAAAAAATAAACAAAAAAGAAAAAATGTATACCTTTAAAGTTGAGAGAAATAATCTAAGATAGAAAAGTAGAGACATTGAATCCAAAAAACCAAAAGAAAGAAGGATATGCTACTCTCACATGGGTTGGATTATATAACCTAATATAAAATCTCTAAAATATAGGACATCTGTATCACGGTAGTGGGGGTGCTTTTGAAGTCATAAAAATAGGAAAAAAAAAAAATTGATCTACATGGCTCATATGGTTTATGGGAAAATCACCATTAAGATTAAACTATCTTATTTATTTATTTATTTATTTTTCATTAGATTTCAAGATTGCTTTATACTTTTAAATAAAATTTTTAACGCTTTCTTATGCTTTAAAAACTTTTTATATCCAAATCTCATATTTTTAATACCTTTAATATTATTCATAATTTTTAATTCACTAAATAAATTATTTATTATTTTCTTTTAAATATAATACGTTTAATATTATTTATAATTTTTAATTCACTAAATAAATTAGTTCGTCTATTCTTTTCAATATATGTATATATATATATATATATATATATATTAAATTTTTTATGTTTATAAATTTTATATATTAATTATTTTGAATTATAATTTTATTAATTTTCATTAATTATACCATTGTAAATTTTATAATAATTAAATATTTCTTATTCTTTATCATGGGTTCCATATTTAAATGTTATCAACTGTGAAACTTTATCATAATTTTTAGGCACACATAAATATTAATAGATCCATCTAGCATCTAGCACCTTGGAGTTAACCATTTGTTTTTAATGTCTACTATTTTTAATTTTTTAATTAATTTTCTATATTTATTATATTTATTAATTACTTTTTATATTTATGCTAAAAGATAAACTAATTTTTAAGACTTAAAATTATTAGAAAAGGAAAAAGTGTATACGAAAGTTTAAAGCATTAAAAATTCAAAATTTAAGAATATAAAGGAACTGAAGTTGGTTTCTAGCTTGAACATATTTTATTTGGGATACTTTATAACTCAAAATTTTAAATTTAGCATTTATCTAGCAAAACGTTGTATTTAATATTTATAAATTATCCATAAAATACAATATTTATAAATTATTCATAAAATACATAATATAGAGTTGGTTTTTTTTTTTTTCCTTTCTAGAATGTACTTAATTTCAAATTCTTGAAAAATTGTCAAAAAAAATACATTTTTAAATTTTAGAAAGCATGGAAATACAAAAAACAAATTTACTATTTAAGAAAATTACAAAAAAAAAAATTCTATTTAATAAAATTTAAATTACTAAATTAGAAAAATAAAAATCTATTATTTAAAGGGTGCGGTTTGCATAGGCTCTAAACAATAAAATTAGAGCCTACCTTCAAATAATGTCGAGAATTGTTGTTTCATTACTGAAAATATTTGTGATGGCCTTAAAATATATTTCCATATTTATTTATAAAGTTCAAAGCTTAAAAAATAGTATAGATCGACAGATCTATGAAAACTTGAAAATCTTGAAAATTGACGGTCAAAAAATGCGTTACAAAATACATTATTTCCAAACCTTGAAATTTATTTTTTTCTCATGTCCATGCATCTTGATGTCGAGATGATCAATTTGAAGATATTTAGGCATCAAAACAACCTCTTCGTTTTTGTGGTAGGCTCAAATTTGATTGTTTAGAGCCTCGGCTCTATATAAACTTTTCCCTTATTTAAAAGTGATCATAAAAAAATTTATTTCTTACAAAAATAGAAATTATTTTTGATAACTTTAGAATTGTTTAAAAAATTGTCCATGCATAAACTTAATAAGTGTAGAAATTCATAATTTGTTTTTTAAAGAAATTTTCTTTTTGTGACGAGTCTTGTATCAAAGAAAATATTATTTCTTTAAAAATTTTAATCTATGGTAAAATTCTTAAAAATAAATATATTATTTAAAAGTGATCATAAAAAATATTTATTGTTACAAATAATTTTATTTTGTTACAATTAATTATTTTTTATTGATCACTTTAAAATTGTTTAAAAGATTAGCCATACATAAAATTGATAAGCACGTAATTTACTCTTTTTAGCAGTGTGTCTTATATCAAAGAAAATATTATTTATTTAAAATTTTTAATAGATAATAAAAATCTTTAAAATGGTATAATGAAATCATATTTTATGATATAAATAACAAATTTTTATGGTAATAATCCTACGATCATACTAATAATTTTTTATTAAATCCTCAAACACAAAAAAAGAAAATAGAAGAACAATAACATAAAGCATATAACATATAATCATTCCTTTGTAATTATTTTCCTTGTCAATTTCCCACTTATGCTCAAATATCTACAATAAATTGATCATCACTCATTAACCAAAAAACCATAAACCAAAAATACAAAACCCTATAACTAATAAGCAAATAGAACAATAAATTGAACACCACTCATTAACCAAAAACCATAAACCAAAAATACAAAACCCTATTACCAATAAGCAAATAGAGAATCACTCATTAACCAAAAAACCATAAACCAAAATTACAAAACCCTATTACCAATAAGCAAATAGAGAAGTTCTAAACAACTCTATTAACCAAAAATACAAAACCCTATTATCCATAAGCAAATAGAGAAGTTCTAAACAACTCTATTAAGAAAAGGTAAAAGTTTATATAGAGCCGAGGCTCTAAACAATCAAATAAGAGCCTACCTCAAAAATTTCAATAGAAGAGGTTGTTTTGATACCCAAATATCCTCAAATTGATCATCTCGACATCAAAATGTATGGACATCAAAATGTATGGACATGAGAAAAAATGGATTTCAATTTTTGGAAATAATGCATGTTGTAATGTATTTTTGGAAGTTTTCATATTGGAAGTTTTCATAGATCTGTCGATTGCATTATTTTTGAAGCTTTAAATTAGCTTTAAATTTTATAAATGAAAATGAAAATATATTTTAAAGCTATCATAAAGATTTCCAATATTGAAACTCCACTTCTCGACACTATTTGAACGTAGGCTCTAATTTGATTGTTTAGAGGCTAGGCTCTATACAAACTGCACCTTTAATAAAATAAGTAAATAGAGAAGTTCTAAACAACTCTATTAATAATAATAAACAAGAGAATAAGATTAGAGGGAAAAGTAGTAGAGAGAAAAGAGAATTTCTAAACAACTCTATTAATAATAACAAGTAGACAAGTTCTAAACAAAAAATAAGATAAGAGGGAAAAGTAGTAGAGAGAAACATTGCTGTAGAGAAAAGATAGAGAGAACATCATAAGAGAGGGGGAGAGAGATAGGGGGAGAGAAGGAGAGGGAGAGGGAAAAGGAGGGGGTCGTGGAGAGAGAAGACATCAAGAGAGAGGTAGTGAAGAAGAAAGAGAGAGAGAGAAAGGATGTCATGGAAAGAGAGAGAGCGGAATTTGCTTACAGAGATTACTTCTAAAATTTCTCAATCTCTATCGATTGTCAAATCCCTATTCCATAGGTAAGATTTTGTTGGACAAAATAGAATCTCAATATTCAAATTTATAGAAATTTGAATGAAGCTATTGCCAGATATAAATTATACATTATGCTTTTTTCTGTGCATGTTTGATTTTATTTTATAAAAAAATAAAAAGGGGGGGAGGATTGCATGACTCTGCAACTTTCTCTCTCTAATTTCGATCTAACACCCATAGTGCAATTCCTCTTTCTCTCAATAGATCCAAGGGTATCCCAAATGGCAAGTTGATTTTCTTGGCCCTACAAACAAGGGCAAGGTTCCTTATCCAAGCTCTTGTATTTGCAGAGAAGAAACACATGATTATCAGAAAGCTCAACATCAAGTGTCATAATCCACATATACCTGGCTTTGGGGAGTAAATCTTCATCAACCTTCAAAGTAGTGGCGCTCCATCACGCCCTAGAGGAAGAAGAGGGCTTCGGACCTGAGAAGATGGGTTGAAATCCTTGATGTACTTCGAGAGTTTTGAGGGAGAATTAGGGCAAGGGGGCCATGAGAATGCTTCTTGTGATGAATTGCTGGGGGCAAAGTGGGAATATGCGAAACCTCGAAGAGGGACTTGCAGAAATAGTTAGTGACAAGGAGGGCCTTGCAAAAATAGGTACGGAGAAATAAATAGTTATGAAAGAGGAGGGGCTTGCTAAAATAGAAGGGACTTGCAAAAAATAGGTACGGAAAAATAAATAGTTATGGAAGACGAGGGACTAGCGAAAATAGGTATGGAGAAATAAATAGTTCTGGAAGACAAGGGACTTGCGAAAATAGGCATGGAGGAATGGAGAAGATAGGGCTATTTCCTTGGAGCTTTCAATGGAAAGAGATACACATCTCTTGGACGATGCACAGAGAGAGAAGCTATCCGTTTGGACAGAGAGAGAGAGGGGAACACATGGCCTTTGCCGCATACGAGAGAGGTAGATGAGTGGAGAGAGACAAAATTTTGACGGAGAAATATATTCCCGCAAAATTCAACCGAGAGTTGAATTTTTGGGAATCAGATATTTATGGTTTATTTGAATATAAGAAGATTTGATTTGATCCTATCAAGCAAGGTATACAAACTTATATAATTTAAATTATAAATTATTCTATATTATCTAAAAATATTAGGATATTAAGATAATATCAACACTAAGTCTCCCTCTCATCTTTCTCTTAAAATATTTCAATTTCTATATTATCTCAAGTCCCCTTGATTTTCGATTTGCTTCTCTTGATTTTCTCTAGGATAATGTTAGATACTTTTATGAATCTCTCCTATTATTCTATTTTTAAGAGTTTCTCTTACTATTCCATTTTCTCTAAGATAATGTTAGATACTTTTATGAGTCGCTCCTACTATTCCACTTGTAAGAGTCTCTCCTACTATTCCATACATAAGTCTCTCACATCTTTCTCTTAAACTATCTAAATTTTCATATCATCTCAAATCATCTAAATTTTCATATTATCTCAAATCCCTTGATTTTCTCTATTTATTATGTGATTTGCTTTGCTTAAAAAATGGCAAGATAATCCAATTCAACCCTCTCTCTCTAAAGGATGAGTACAAAATATCTCTTTCTCTCTCCTCCCCAAAAGATGGGGAATATGATTTACACAATAGAGCCACTTAATCTATGATCTCTATAGCATTAGGCTCCCTTCTTATTTTTGTGACATATGTCTACTCCTAAACTCGTGCTTATTTTTGTGACGTGTGTCCACTCTTTAACTCCTACAAAATAATGTACTGCTTATTTTTGTGACATGTGTCCGCTCTTTAACTCCTGCATTTTTGTGACATGTGTCCGCTCCTTAACTCCTGCATAATAATGTAGTATAGATAATTGATTATTAATGGTTGATTAAAGAAGATTATATTGAAATTTTATTTTTTAATGGTAATTATGAAGTAAAATCAAGGTTTAAAAATTTGGCGATATGGATTGGATTCACCCAATCCAAATCGAGAATTGTCGACAGTGTCTTGGATCCCTCAATATATTGGGATCTGACCAGGCTCCCCTTGAACTGGGGGGATCTCTCAATATATTGGGATCCAACCGGGTTCCTCCCGAACCGAGTGGATCTTTGACAGAACCAACCAATTATGTTTCAAACTAGTTTGAATGTTGAAAAGTACATTTTTGGAATTTTTGTTCTTCCATAGGCACTTCATATATTAGTTAAAACAAGGCCAATAGCCCCCATATACAACTCACCCACACCGTATTTTTGAAAAGCTGTAACATGGACCAGCAGCATACACCTCACCCAAACCGTGTTTTTGGAAAAGCCATCACGCTACTTTGTGTGGAATGCTTGTGTGAGCATAAAGCTTTTTTTCATGTTAAATCCTCGATCTGGGACAATTTGGTAGCAATTGTGAGAAGATGTTGTTTCTATTATCTTGTAAATTTGATTTACAAAGGCGGATTTATACATGAATATATATATATATATATATATATATATATATATATATATATTATTATATATACTACTAGTAGTAGTATATTATACTATACTTAGTTACGTTTATAACTACTACTACTTACTTACTACTAGTAGTAGTA
>NW_006499563.1:1933496-2077427 GCF_000471905.2 Amborella trichopoda | reverse complement strand
CGTTTATTTACTTATTACGTTATTAAGTTAGTTATTAACGTAACGGTAGTATTACTACTATAGTATATATATATATATATATATATATATATATATATATATATAGTTTTCATAACTGTTCACAGGTATAGAATTTCTATAACTGTTCACGGTTTTTATAACTATCACACTCCTTTTCAAACTTGAGATGATTTGACACAAAACAGCTCGAGTTTGAACAATAAGTGGTATAAAACAACCGAGTTCGATCTTCAGGTCTTTAGGTGTAAGGTGTGACTATTAGGAGTAGTTGTCTTTATGTTCAGATTACTTGAACAACATACTCAGATTGTTTGAACAACAAGCACAGATTGCAGTGGCAGATCAACAAGTCTTAAGAACAACAGACGACCTCAGTAACAACAGACATCCTCAGTAACAACAGACGGCCTCAGGAACAAATGGGATCGAGTAACAAAAACTCGATCAACAATAGACAAATAGGCCTTCGGAACAACCGGTATTGAGTAACAAAAACTCGATCATCACACGGGATCAAGTAATGAAAAACTCGATCATCACACAGGATGGAGTAACAGAAAACTGCACCATACAATAAGCTTGAGTAACGAAAAACTCAATCATCAAACATGATCACGTAGTAGAAAACTTGATCATCAACGTTAGAGAGAACAGTAAGATCCAAAACAGATCAAAGAGTCGAAACACGACTCGACAACGAGACGGATTAGAGAGTCGAAACAATATAGAAATATGGATTAAGCATAATCGGGTGATGCAAAATAATGGTGCGATTTATCAAAATGGTGAAAGGCCGTGCAAAATCAATGGTTGGCAAACTTTGAAAGATGGTACAATGATATGGAAAGACACAATTCAACTCAATGGAAACGTAGTTATTTCCATTGAGCATGATGGGCTAAAGGATTCGGAGTTTTCCATTTGAACAGGCAAGAATTAAAACCTTTAATTTGTAGGATCAAAGAAATAGAATGGTCCACAAATGCACATTGGACCACAAGGCCAACCAACTTCTTCTTTTTTTTTGTTGAATTTGTAGAGAGAAGTTTTGGGTTAGCTTGTAATTTGTGAAACGATGCCCTACGATTCAAAAACTTCAGAGAGAGAATCGGGGAACCAACGAAAGGGAATTCGTGGTAGGATGAGAGAGGTTATGCAACTGCATTGAAGCCTGTAAAAGTTAGAGAGAAAGAAAGACAGATGGAGGGTTTAAGAGGATAATGTATGAATTAGGGGTTTTGGGAACCCGCATTTGGGTTAGAGTTTCATCAGATCCAGTGGAGGCCTTTTGCGGCCTCGCATATTAGCAGAGAGTGAGAGGAAGGGAAATAGAGAGAGTGAGGAAGGAAAGTAGAGAAATAAATAAGAGGAGGTCTTGTACGGAACTGCACACAGTAAATGTGGCTCCCCATCATCTGAAAGCACCATGGAAGCATGTGGAACTTCATCAGCTTGATCCCCATCAACCTAACCTCTCTTTCTCTTCTTTCTCTCTCTAAAAGCTAGGAAATTGAGAGATGGGGCATTTCTAATGAAAAAAACATCGATTGCAGAGAAAACCCAATTGCTAGATTCATGCGATGGGGCATTTCTAATGAAAAAAACATCGATTGCAGAGAAAACCCAATTGCTAGATTCAGGCAATGAAAGAATCAACTCCCCAACTTTTTCGTAGGGTTCAAGCCTAGAGAGAGAAAACAGATCACACAAATTCTAGAGAGAGACTCAAACAGGGGAGAGGAGGGGATGAAATAAACGTGATCCTGATCTGATAATCCACCGATGAAAGTTGGGCACCTGTGACCAAGACGACCTGGGCGTTGGCACGACAGGTTTCGCAGGATCGTCCGAGCTGCTTCTCCCACATAGGGCCGCCCCATGAGACGGCAGCGGTGGTGGTGCCACGCGAATGGCTCTGCGGGACGTTGATGAGGTTTTAAGGCAGGCGAAGGAGGCGGTGAAGGCCAGCAGCAAGAGGGACCAGAACACGAGGGTTGCCCAGGAAGAGAGCCATCGGTTGATCTGACGGCTGAGATTGCAGTGACTCCGATCAATCTTCAGGGGAGGAAAACATGAAACAGAGGTTGAGGCAAATAGGGGAAAAGTGGAAAATCAGTCAAATCCCTAACTGAGAGAGATAACAGAGCAGTTCAGTTAGAGAGAGATGTAGTGACAAATTTTCTGAACGAATATAAGCCAACAACAAGGTCCTACCTCATATATGAGGTTGGTGAAATCAGATTTGAGCCAAATAATCTATGGCTCTGATACCATCCGAGAAGATATTATTTCTATTATTTTGTAAACTTGATTTGCCATAGCTGATTTATACATGAATATACAAGTTCTATAACTTTTCACACTTGCACAGTTTCTATAACTGTTCACAACAATAACTTGGCACTCTTTGCTCTCTATTTCTCTTTCAAACTATGTAGAAAATTAAGTTATGGTATGATATGGTTTAGTTGGTGCTCTCTTTCTCCCCCACCCACCTTGGTGTCTCTCTCCACAAATAATCAATTCTACTAAAATTCTTTTTCGGTTTCAGACAGTTTTCGTGATCGACCAATATTCAAAAGAAAAAATTTTCAAATATATATATATATATAATCTCAAAAATAAATAATTTGGTAATACTTTTTTAATATTCTTTACATTATGATATAGTTTTGATCATTAATACTCACTTTTATATTTTCCTGTCCTTTTCAAAAAAATTTAAACATACTCCTAGACACCTTTAAAATCTATTTTCTTCATTAATTTTTAACTTCATTTGAATGTGTTTTGTTTTAATCATTTTTTATATACTTTTCATATTTTAGTAGATTTTTTTTGTATCATTTTAATTTTTTTCAACAATTTTTTTATCGCCCGAGACTTGCCAAAGAGCCCCTAAAAGCGATCAAGGGATAGAAGAGAAGAGAGAGAATGAAAGAGATGAAATCCCTCACAGCTTGAACACTGTGTGACTCAATAGTTAGAGTAGCATAAGGGTTAGAACTCTAAGAAAAACTACCTCAAGATAACCCCAACCTGAGTGATAGAGTACAAGAGAATCAGTGTATCTTACGACTTAACTACACTGTATGAGCTGATGATTAGAGTAGCAGTCTAAGAGTTGGAAACCCTAAGGCACAATCTCAGAAGGACCATGAATTGAGTGCTTAAGAGTGAAAGAAACAATGAGTAGTAGAGAGAATGATAAAACAAAACAAGATGAATGGAAGTATGAATTGAAGAGAGAATGTAGAGTTTAAAGGAGTGAAGAGGTGATGGACCAGCCTATGATGCAGGTTTGGGATCTTGTGGTGCGAGAGAGGGTGAGAGAAGATGTGAGAAAAAAGATAGAGGGACATACCTGTCTATGGTGCAAGTCCAGGCTCTACGGGGAGCTTGAGATAAGAGAGGATGAGCGTTAGAGTAGGGGAGGTGGACCTGCCTATAGTGCAGGTCCAGGCTCTGAGAGGGAATGAGGAGACTGAGAGAGGAAGAGAGAGGGTAAAGAGATCGACGGACGTGCCTTATTTGCAGGTCCGGGGTGAGAGGGGGAGAGAGTAGGCAAAAGAGAAGGGGAGAGAGAGAGGGGCGGACTCGCATATGTTGCGAGTTCGGGACTCTGGGCGAGAGAGAGGAGAGAAAGGAAAGAGAGAGATAAGGAAAATGAAGAGAGAGTGAAAAAGAGGGAGAGAGAAAAGGAGAGGGATCAGACCCACCTCAGGTCCAAGCAAAGAGGGAGAGAGAGAGAGGGAGAGAGAAAAGAGAGGGCTCGGACCACACTGAGTTCGTGCAGAGAGAGAGAGAGGAAGAGAGAGAAAGAGAAAGAAAGAGAGAAAGAAGAGAGAGAAAGAGAAAAAAAGAAAGAGAGAGACGAGAGAAGATAGAAAAAGACAGAGGGAGAAAGAAGAGAGAGAGAAGGGAGAGGAGAGAGAGTAGATCTAGAATGGGCTTGAGCCTCGATGGACCTTCATTGGTCCCTTTGCATGCACTTGAGATAGAGGTCTTGGTCTTTGTGGGTCAAGACTAGGGTCTAAGATTTAGGTTGGATTGGGTTAAGATGTGGTGTGTGGATTAGGTTGGTATGCGTGGAAGGTTTAATGTGTATAAGTACTATGGTGTATTAGTGTAGCTAAGGTGTATGAAGTACTATGGTGTGTGGAGTAGGATATGGTGCAAAAAAGCTAAGGTAAGATGTAAGGTGTATGAGAGTTAGAGTGTAGGGCATATGACTAGGAGTTGGGAATCCTAAAGGAGTTGAAATTTTGGGGTTCCAGGGAGTGAAGGATTCCTATAGGTATTTTCTCTCTCTAGGAAATGTTTCTCTCTCCTCTCACCTTGAGTCTTGAATTTGGAATCAAAGCAAAAAAGCAAGCCTAAGCTCTCAAGCCCTTCTCATTAATTTCCAAAATTCTCAAGAATTTTTTTCGACGTTCTGGATCCAAAGGCAGTAGTCTGATACTCTTTTGATAAGAACTGGATTTGAAAACTGAGCTTCGTCTTGATCAACACAAAACTTGTCAGAATGCGATAAAACTTTGTATAAGTTTCCTTAGGGTATCTAAAACTACCCTCTCATGCAATTTGAGGCCATTATGACACTTCTTCAGAGGTCATCAAATATTAGGCTTATTGCTATAGTGTTCACATGGTTTGGCGGTATCTTAGGCACTAGTCGGGCCTAATTTTTTCTCGTGCGTACGACGAGAGAAGTCCTCTCTCAAACAACTGCGGAGGGTCCACGTGCGCTGCACATTTTTATGAGTTTGCGCACGTGTACTCTCCTATGCGTGGATAGGAACCAACAAAAATAGAGATTTTGCTATGGGGGTGCGTTTTAGACGCTTACCTCATCATTTGGGGTTTGGGGCACACCCGAGTGGTTCGCCCTCTTAGAACAATTACGAAGCCCTTCGACTGTCTGCCAGCGCAGTTTGGACACAGACTCTCTTCAGGCTTTTAACACCTCGCTTCGTTCTCTCACGTTGGAAATTGCAATGTGGATTCGATTGTAATCCTCTATAGCGACTCCCTCGAACGGGGGCTGACTGACAAAAAGAAGGGATAAGGGAGAAAGGTGACGAGACTCCCCCTAACCGCGCAAACGCTATGCGCTCGAGTGATCAGGGCAACCAGAGACTCTCTTGATTATCGTCTCAGGAAGACTCCTCCCGAGTGACTGAGGGAGAGAGAGAGTATGCGTCTCTCACAACTCCACTCCACTGTAAGAAGAGGAAGTTAGAGTGATGGTCTGAGGGTTGGAACCCTTGGGCTAACTCTGAATGGTATTCAATCGCGCGTATGTCAAATAGCAAGATGCTATCTGATGTTGCAGGTTTGCTACGTTTACGTTAGAGATGAAAGGGGGAAAAAGATGGGACCACGCGTCTTTTTCGTGGGCACGCGTTACTGCACGGGACAAGCAACGAGTGAAGAGAGAGAAGAAAGAAAGAAGAGAAAGAGAGAGCAAATGAAATCGCGTGACTAGGGTGGGCTAGGGTTAGTTTCTCTCTTTGAGAAATTTTTCTCTCTCTTCAGTGTTGGATCCAAGGGTTAGAAGCAAAAGACAAGTGGAAACGAGCTTAATGCCTCTATTTCGTTAATGAATGATCCAGCCATTTTAAAATTGAACTATGCTTGTTTATATAGAAGACTCACCGAACAGGGGTGGATGCTCAAAACTAAGCTTAATAACATTTAAAAGAAATTATAATAAAATCCCGAATTTAGGAATAATGACCAAACTGTTCCTTAAAACTTTTGTAAAAAATTTTGTGCTAATGATGAAACCATCCCTCTTTGAGGGGCCTTTCTCCATTGCCAGATCTTGGAAGCTTTTTCGAATGCTTGTGGAGATGATTGAGATGATCGATCATCGTAGTCTTGCTGCCTATTTGATTATGAAGAGTATGATGTCTTTTAATCGTCTTGAGGTGGACTTTTTCCTGAGAGGCAGAAATCTGGCTAGATTGTGAACTTTTGGCTGTCAATGCAACGCAATCCATGGTGTTTCGAGTCTTTATTTTGATTACAAATTAAAGAGGAGACTTCCACAGTCGTTTTGCACCAACTTTTATCCATTTTGGTTCTTGCTTGAAGTACTTTTTGAATTTGGGAGATCAGCAGAAAATGGGATTCCGACGACCGGGCGATCTTGCTTTCTTCAACTTTGGAATTTTACGATTTATTCGACCTTAGATTGAGTGTAACAGTTATACCAGCTTGTAGCCCTTCGTGATATGGTCTCATTGGACCTGTCTTTACGATAATCCGAAGTACAGATCTCGAGTTTATTGCTTCATGAAGTTTGAGATGTCTTTTCTTCAAAAACCTCCTATTTCCATGGTTTCGTGTTCATCTTCTCTATAGAAAAATGTTTGATTATGGGGCATCTCACGATGTGTGCCATATGTCAAAATGACCGTGTCGTCGAGACCTAGCTTGTGTCCAATTTTGAGCTTGCTCTGACTCCAAACAAGCGACATATGGGTGTTTACAGGTCATCCCGCGATGTGAAGATGACAACCTCCATGATTGGGGATTGGTTCAGTGAGGCCACGCTGCAATAGTATAAGATCTACTCGTTAGACATAATTTGGACTTAGAATGTTCCTCGGAGCTCCTATTGAGCCCAAATTCGGTCCCTGGGGGTTTTTCGTTGTTCAAGATGCAACGACAGTAGTCCGGTACTGTTTTGAAGCCCCTAGCATAGGGATGTAGTTGTAAGGTCTCTTTTTGACATGATAGTATTTTTTCCAAGGTATCCTAGTGTTAGGCTTATTGTGTAGTGTTCCCTTGGTCTGATGGTGTCGTGGTTACCAACAAGACTAAGTCGTCATTGGCTCTCTCCTTATTTGCACCAGGGATGTAGTACTTAAAATATGACGTATAACAACTTGCCCCGACGGATGTTGCGCTTCGAGAGAAGCGACAAGTGCAACATTCAGAATGTGATTTTGTTCTCGAAGTTCATTTTTTGAAAGCTTACTAAGACATGTTTATTGCCTCTCAACAAAAATATTTTCTTCTCGAACACCTGCATCAACACAATCCTTGAGGGTGAGATCATGCTAAGCTTCCTTCTAAAGAGGAAGATCGAAGTGGATTCCAGAGATTGGGGGCTTTTTGCTTAAGAGCCTCATTCCTAATGGTATTGGAATCCTTTTTCTTTTCTGGGAGAGCGCACTGATAGGCTGCCTCATAAAGCGCTTATCCATGTCATCAATGCCTCATAAAGGACCAGCTAGTGGGTCCTCTTGGTGGGCGGTGCCCCAATCTAGCTGGTTGGGGTTCTTTGGCTCTGGGGCCAAAATTTTTGTTTTTTGGCTCTTGGACTGGGGAGTTCTGTTATGGCACTGGGGCCGGAATTTTTTTTTGTTTTGGCACTGGGGCGGGAATTTTTGTTTTGCACTAGGGTTGGAATTTTTTTTTTGTTTTGGAACTAGGGTCAGAATTTTGTTTTGGCATAAGGGCCGGATTTTTGTTTTGGCACTAGGGCTGGAAATTTGTTTTGGCACTGGGGCCAGGATTTATGTTTTGGCACTAGGGCCAAATTTTGTTTTTTGCACTGGGGCTGGGATTTTTGTTTTGACACTAGGGCCGGAATTTTGTTTTAGCAATGGGGCCGGAATTTTATTTTAGCATTGGGCCCAGATTTGTGGGTGCCCTTGGTGGGCATTTGATTCCTCTGTTGGAGAAGGGCTGACCTAGATTTTACTCAGTGCCTTTGCGATTTTCTTGCTTGTAGTTGGCTGAGGTCTTCTTCTTTTGGTCAACAGTTGCCCCAACCTATTTATTTTAATCCAAGCTCCCTTTGGGGTTTTCACTTGAACTAGGTAGGCGTGGTGCCACAAACGTGGTTTTCAGCAACTCCTTTTATTGAGGCATTTTTACTTGTTACTTCGAGGTCACATCCACCTTTTATTTTTCCATTCTTACTCATGGCGCCCTTGCGGGTTTTCTCCATGCTCGATTTTCTTGTTTTCAGGACACTTTTACTCGTGGCTTCATGGCCATGCCCGCATGTGATTTTTACTCAAGGGCTTTCACCATGCCCAATTTTTTTGTTTTCTCTTCGGGAACTCTCTCTTCGGATAGGTCTTGCTTGGATAGGGCCCACTGGAGTAGTGAACATCGTGGATGAGGTGTCAGGGGATAGAATTGTGACATAACCACGTCATTGCATGAGCTCAAGAAGCGCTTTTTCTTTATGAGCCGCTGATTGTCAAAATGAGACTTTGTGAGGTGGAATGCATCATCGTGGAGGCAAAATATCCCCCTGAAAGGTGTTTCGTTTTGATGACGCTCCTATTTATATAGGAAACGTCGCCAGGAAGGCAGAAGATTTTCTCGTAATCCATTGAAAGTGATGCCTGGGAGGTGAGGCGACAGAAGATTTCACTGGTGATCCTTTGAAAATGATGCTTAGGAGGCGAGGCGGCAAAAGACTTGACTGGCAGTCAATCGAGGCATCTGTTGTAGTGACACGTGTCCATGTGGTCAGAAGAAGCGCTGCTTAGGAAGCGAAGTGCCTTTATGATGGGACTGTGGTTTTATAGAAAAGGCTTAGGCCGAGAGAGCGGGAGGGAAATTCCTTCTCTTCAAGAAGATTCTTCATTTCGTGTTTCTTTATAGAGGGGGAGAGAATATCTCTTTTTTCTTGAAGCCTTCGTCTGGAAGGCCATGCCTTTTGCTGAGGCTGGCGTTCAAGCCTCAGGTCTTGAAGTGCATCCAAGTGTTATGCTGTTGGGTGAAGATGTTCGACCCTGCAAAAGTGTTGATGTACTTGCACTGGATGGTGGGCTTGTGTCTTCCGATCTCTACTGTTGGCTTGAGACCCTGAGAGCATGGTCCGAGGCTTTGCATAAGATTCTGGGGTCCTCAGGCCTGAACCCAATCTCATCCATCCAAACATGATGACAAATTTTGATTGTCTTCATTGGCCGATCTTCTTCTTCATGATGGTTGACCAAAAGAATGATCTGGTCAGCTTGGATGTTCAACACTTGGGCGAACTGATAATATGCCGAGCAGGAGATTTCCTGCTCTATTTTTCGCTTGTTTCTACTCCCTTAACTACCTCTTGGTTCTTTGCCTTCACTCGAGATAGAGAGGAGCAAGAGGTTATTTTCATTCTTTTCAAGCTCCTGTTTTATAAAAGAATGACCCCTTGTCTTAGGTGATACTACTACTGTAGGAGGCGGCTGCGATTTTGGAGGCTGGATCTCTAGATGAGGGACTCATTTCAGGATGGATCTATCCCCCTTTTTCTTTTGTAGCTGCAAATTAACCACAACTTTGTAATTTCTTCTTTGTTCATGAAATAACATCTTCATTTAGTTTGAATCCGCCTTCTCTTTGGATTGTGCTTCTTGTCCTTTCGTGGTTTGCTTCGCTTTTCTTTCCTTCTGTGCTCAGTTCTTATCCCTCTCTGATGGTGGGGATAAGAAATGAACTAGGACACTTGTTTTGCCCTGAGGGGGGTATGCCAACTGTCTGGCTTGAATGGTTCGAATGCTCTTTCGGGTTTTCATTCAAGCCCTTAGAGTGAGCGCCATTTCTGGTTTTCGCAAGGACACCATTTTTTTTTTTTAATTATTTTGGGCACTTGACCACCGAAGGTCCTGTGTGTGCAGACGACTCAAGGAAGATATCTCACTTGTCTATCTAATGTAGTGGTGCATGAGTGCGTGTTGAACCCTTGGGGGAGATCCAAAGTTTGTGAGGGTCGAGAGGGAGTATTGCGTACTTAAGATGAGTGGTGTGTTTTTGGGAGAAATGCACTTGCCGTTTTAGGCGAACATAGTGTTATACGTCATTTTTGACGTACTTACATCTCCCACATGAATAACGAGAGAGCTGGTAACAGCTTTGTCCTGTTGGTACTCAAGACACTGACTGACCAAAGTTGTACTGCGAAATAAGTCTCAAACCAGACAACCTAAGAGGAGTGCTATCGTGCCAAGGAAAGACTTTACAATTGTAGCCCTGCGCTAGTGGCTTTAGAACAGTACCAGACCATCGTCATTGCATTCAAAACATCGAAAAACCCCAGGATTTGGGCTCAATTGGACCACCTAAAAGGGGTCTATGCCCATACTGCCTCAAAATGGGTAGGTTTTATACTATCGCGGTGCGG
The DNA here is from genome assembly GCF_000471905.2 of Amborella trichopoda. Next base: position 2,067,268 of record NW_006499563.1, on the reverse strand, counting down.
CTTCAGGGAACCAGTCCCCAAGCTCGGAGACTGTTACATCACATCTCGAGAGGGACTTCAAGGTCCCACAACACCTTCATCTAGAACAATAAAAAGCTCAAATTTGGACATGTTCTAGATCGCGACAGCCCTATCATTTTGACCTAGGGCATGCACCGTGGTGCGACCTAGAGTCAAACTTCTTCTAGAAAGAAGATGACCACAAAATCAAAAAAATCAGGGTTTTAAGAAAAGAACATCTCAAACCTCGTGAAGCACAACTCAAGATCCGTGAATCGAATCATCACGAAAACGAGTTCAATTCAACCACCTCGCAAAGAGCTGCAAACTAGTATAACTGTTGTACATGATTCAAGGTCCGATAAGCACAAATCTCAAGGTTATAGGAAAAGCAAGTCCGCTAGGTCGTCGAAATCCCTTTTTCGGTGACCTCCCAAATTAGGAAATGCCACAAATGAAGACCTAAATAGACTAAAATTGGTGCAAACAATTATGACAGTCTCCTCTTTTATCTGCATACAAGATAAAGACTCAGAGTATCACAGGTCGAATGACATTATGACCAAAGTTCATGAATCTGGCCGGACTTCCATCCCTTGGGAAAAGGCTGCCTCAGCACGATTAAATGGCATCAAAATGCTCAGAATTGAACAAGCATTGAACATATCATGGCAAATCGATTGGACCATCGCTACAAGTTTCAGAAAATCTTCCAAGATCAGGCAAAGGCGGAAGGACCCTTAGGCAGGGATGGTTTTATCATTAGCATAAAAGGTTTTAGGGGCGTTTTGATCATTGTACCTAATTTCGGGATTTTATCCTAATTTCTTTAATTGTAATTATGCTTAGTTTTTGAGTATTCACCCTTGTTTAGTGAGTTCTCTATATAAACAAGATTAAGTCATTTGTAAAAAGATGTTTTATTCATTACTAAATGAGAGGCATAACGCTTGTTTTCATTGTCTTTTGCTTCTGAACCCTTAATCCCGCTGAGAGGAGAGAGAAAAATTTCAAAGAGAGAAAATAGCTCTGACTGCGCAGTCCCATTCCTTCCTGAAGAGTGAAAATATCTCTAAGTGCGCAGACCCATTCTCTTTCTCTCCTAACCTGGGCCACATCCTGAGCCCTCTCTCTCTTCTCTTCTTCATGTCGTCTTTCCCGTACAGTAACCTGCGTCTGCAACAGACGCACGGTCCCAAGTGATTAGGTGCCTTGATCTCATCCTCCGGATCTAGATGATCTAGCGGCACACGTCTCGGGTCTAGGAGAAACGAGGACTTTGAGATCGCTCTGTCGGGAACCTCGTTCAGGAGCAAGGGCAGGTGTACGAAGCGATAAGAGAGGAATTTAAGGTGGGTTCGAGACTTACTCGGGCTAGCTCGCGTGGGTGCCTCTTAGATCACGAAGAAAGCTCCCCAGTCGTAGAACTAGTTCGTAATCGCCTCCCTTGGCTTGTATTCTCCTGTTTTTGTAATCACACACATAAGGTTAATTTTACGAGACAAGTTGGCCAAAGGACCCCACCTTGTCTTTGGGTGAATGTACACAAGGTGTGCACATTCAAAGGAGAAAAGAGAAGAAGTGATGAGATGAGGGTTGGGAGAAGGAAGAAAAGGGAAAAAAAAGAAAAGAAAGAGACATTTGACTTGGTGACTAGCCTATATATTGACATGATGATTGACCTAACGTGGCAGCAAGAGCGGACCGGCACGACGACAATACTAATCAACTGCAGAACACCAACACTGACTAGCCTGGCATAACAACTAGTTCGACATGGCAGCAAGATGGGTATAGTAACGTGACGGGCAAGGCGACAATACTACTCGACGACAAGACTATCGTGACAGTGCTAGACTTGTCCCTTGGTCAAATGAGAGAGGGAGATGAAGAAGAAAGAGAAAGAAGAGTGAGAAAGAAGAGAAAAAAGAGAAAAAAAAGAGAGAAGAGGAGAGAAAGAAGAGAGAGAAAAGCATGGACGGCGATGGACTTCCACTGTTCATGACAGAGAAAGAGGAAAGAGAGTACATGGATGGCGATGGACTTCAGTCGTCCATGACAGAGGAAATAAGAGAGAGAAAGAACATGGACGGTGATGGACTTTCGCTGTCCATGATAAAGAGAGAGACAAGAATGAGAAATGAATGTTGTGCATGACGATGAGCATCGTCGTGCACCACATGAGAAAGGGGAAATATGGACGGAGGCCCGGCCCGCCACTCGGGTTAAGGCTCGGCTCACTACGCATTTTTCTAGAAGATAAAGGAAGGCTGAGAACGTCATACCCGACGATGAGCATCGCCATGCACGATGGAGAGGAGAGAGAAAATAAATCATAGTGAAGGCAAGAAAGACAGGGAGAAGGAAAGAGGATTTTAAGAAAGAGGAAAGGAAAGTAGAGAGAGAAGAAAGGAAAGAAGAGAGGGCAAGGGGAAGTGAGGAGAGAAATTGGGAACGAGCTAGAGGAGAAAGAAGGAAAGAGATAGGGAAAGAGAGAAGAAGAATAAAGAAAGAGGAGAGAAAGAAACACGCACGACACTGCCACCATCATGTGTGTCAGAGAGAGAAGAAAACAGAAAGAGAGATCTATACACGGCATTGCCATCACCATGCATGTTCAGATAGAGAGAGATAGAGAGAAAGATAGAGCAGAGAGAACAAAGTAGAGAAAGAGATTCGTGCACGACGATGCTATTGCTGTGTAGAGAGGAGGATAAAGTAGAGAGAAGGGAGAAAGAGATTTGCGCACGGCGTTGCCATCGCCTTGCATGTTCTGAGAGAGAGAGAGAGAGAGTAGAGAGAAGAAAGTAGAGAAAGAGATTGGTGCATGGCGTTGCCATCATCATGCCTGTTCAGATAGAGAGAGACAGAGAGAAAGATAGAGAAGAAAGAATAAGGAAGAAAGAAGGAGAAAACGAAGAAGAAGAAGAAAGAGAAGAAAACGTACACGATATTACCATCACCGTGTGTGTGAGATAGAAAAAATAAAATAGAGAAAGAGAGGTTCGTGCACGACACTACTATCGTCATGCACATTCAGTCAAAGAGAAAGATCGAGAAGAAGAAGAAGAAAAAGAGAGAATGGGACACACACAGCGCTGCCATCACCGTCTAGGTTAGAGAAAGAGAAGGAAGAAGATGACTTGCACGGCTATGCCACAGTCATGCGTGTTCACAGAGAAGAAGAGAGACAAGCTAAGAAAAGAAGTAGAAAGAAAGAGAGGGGGAGCAAGAGAGAGAAAGAGCAAGAGGAGAAAAAAAAGGAGACGAGATAAAGAGAGAGATAAGAGGAGAAGAGAGAAAATTACCTTACCAAAGGGTAACGACCCTTTTCTTCTCTCTCCTCTCTCTCTCTCCAAGACGCACCCAGGAATTCAAAGAAGAAACATAAAGTTTATTGATCAATTGAAATTTTGAGGGGGAATCAAGGAAGAGCTTGTCAACCTTTTACAATTAGGTTTAGCATGTATTTACAGAATTCGGCCCAAACATGGGTGGTTGCCCAAAAACTATCTCAATTGATGATAATTACAATTTAATTGAATTAAAATAAAGTCTAAAAATGGGTGAAAATGATTGTTTTGCCTCTGCCTAACAATTCATAAAATTTCAAAACAGTCCCTGCTGCTGTCCTAAAACGTACGTGATCTTCCATGGATGATCCGGGGTTGCTCTAGTGCCCGTTTGAATGAAAGATGATTGTTTTCTTATAGGGCTCGGCATGGCGATCGATTTGATACCAACTTTGAGCCATGGATAGTGTTTTTAAGCCACGATCATGCGACTTGAAATTTGGATGAATCTTGAAAACTTCAGATCGATAGTGTGCTAGTTTCTTGATGTTTTTCATGATTTCTTCGCTGGATCACATTGAGCATGCCATCAGATTGCATGGCAACAAACGTAGTTTGATTTCTTACTCGGACGAAGATTTTCGTAACTTTTGGGTTTTGGTCGGAATCTGGAATTTCGGTCGTGGAATTTGTAGTCACTTTATTGGCTTTGTGTATGAAATCCGACCGTTCATCATACACGGGGTTCGGACCAATGGTAGGTAGCCTTGGACCTTACGTTGTCTCACGTTAGTCTGATGCGCGAACGTAGTGATTTGGCCGCTCGAGCGAGGCATGTCGCTGCTGATTTTTCTACAACTTTCTTCACAGATCAGCAACGTATCTCCAGCTTTTCTCTCTGCTCGAGCATCGTCATGGGGAGTGCCACATATCAAAATGCTCATCTTGACGAGCGAACATGCTTACAAAATTTGAGTATGATCCGACTCAGGACGAGTGAGATATGGACCCCGAAAGTCACTGCCCGAGGTTGCATAAATAGTCACTTTTAATGGTGATTTGCTGTTGTGAGGGCATACGGGAATAGTGTGTGGCCTACCCCTTTTTGGTATTTTACCCATGACTTTATCCTAGAGTGCCCGATTAAGCCGAAACTTGACTCATAGGGGTTTTCGACCATGCTAGATCCAATGGAGGTGGTTCCACAACTTTTTGACGCACAAAAAATTTGGTTCTAGTTACGGGGTCCTTTTTAGGGTGCTAGAGGCTGATTTTTTTTTAAATTGTTTCTTTGTTTGCATTGCCTTAGACATGTCAGATTGTGATGAAACTTGGCAGGTGGCCTTTTGAAGTACTTAAGATCATTCAAACTCTTTTTGGGGAAATTCTGAGACATTTGAGAATTCCATTGTAAGTCAAGGCTTTATTGACCGACTTCCTCTTTATTCTGCATCAGGGACTAAGGTTATGAAAAATGTCTTCAAACAGCTTGCCCTACCGAATGTTATGCTCTGAAAGAAGCGAGAAGGACAACATTAAGAAAATTTGATTCGACTTTATTACTTTTTTCTTCCTAGCCACAGGACCACGTGAATGCCGAGGAGATTCACGAAATGCTACAACTACGATGCTCAGACGTTTGGATGCAATGTACAAGTCCATCCATGGAGGCTTTAGGGGGATAATAGACTTTTTTAAGGGATCTTGTTGAAGTCCTCACCCTCAAGGGACTAATTGTGATTATGACAGATTAGGATTTTATACGGATCTTGTTGGTCAGAATCAGGCCCATCTGAAGGTCGAGTGCCATGCTGAAGGGCATTTTTCCCATTTTGATCTGGGTTTGTTTCTGGATGGTCTGCTGAAGGACCTTTGGTTGGCGTCCGTCTGCATGGTGTACTAGGATTGTACTTGATGGGCAGGGTACCCTCCGTTTATCGAGGTGACTAGCTGTGAGTATAACCCCTGCCCCTTGCTAGCAGTGTCGTTACATAGCCGGTCCAAGTTCTGGCTGACTTTGACCTTCTTGGGGTGTCTTTAGCATTTTTTAGTGTGTTTTTTTTGTTTTTGGTGATCTGCTAAAGGGCCTTTGGTTGACATCCATTTGTGTGGTGCACCAGGATTATACTCGGTCGACTTGGTACCTTAGTTTATCGAGGTGACCAGCTGTGGGTATAACCCCTGCCCCCTGCTAGCTGTGTCATTACATAACAAGTCCAAGTTCTGGTTGACTTGACCTTCTTGGGGTGTCTTTAGCATTTTGAAGTGAGTTTGGTGACCTCATGAGAACAGTGCTCTTCCTCATGAGACTTGTCTTACCTTCGCGGTGAGTCTTCTGTCTGTTCGAGTCCTTTTTGTAAATAGACTCAGGCTGTCGAAATCTTGCTTGATGCTCATATTTTGGATCTTGGTATTGTGACACTAGAATTTTTCTCTTTAGAATGTGGTTGAAGCCGTCTATTGAGGCGAGTGCTGCATCAACCTGTTTATTGGTCCAAACGTCCTTTGTGGATTTTCACTTGGACTTGGGAAGTGGCGCTGTAGAAATGGTTTTCAACAACTTCCTTCTATTTGGGGCTCTTTTACCCATGTCCTTTCGGTCATGTCCACCGTTATTTTTCCATGTTTACTCACGGTGACCTTTCGAGGTTTTCATCATGCTCGGCTTTTTATTTTTGCGAAACTCTTTTACTCATGGTTTCATGACCATGCCCGTCCATCATTTTTACTCATGGAGTTCCCTTGTCCAGGTATACACCATGCCCGTTATTCTTTTTTTTTTTGTGAAGGCGTGTTTATGGTCATGCCTTGGGACCTATGTGAAGCAGTTTAACGTCATGCGGCCAGGACGTACACTACAGTTTAAGGTCATACAAGATGGACCGTAGTGGTGATGAATGACAGTCTGTGGAGGCCATGTAGTGAGTATGATAGTGGTTTTGACTCACTTTTTAGGGATATGGCACAAGGCTACCTATGAAAGATGAATGATGTATGAATGGTGGGTGAAAGGTGGTGACCCACTAGCTGACGATGAGTATGGATGGCAGGATGGCTCGCCGTTTTGTGAGCACGGGTGAAACTCACTGGGGGATGATGGAGGGTGATGAAATGAATGGACTCACAGGGCAGTTATGAAGGTGATGCGCACACGGATGGGTTGGTTAGTAAAGACGTGCATGAAAATGCACGTAAAGGGCATATGCGCGTGTGTGGGGGGGAGTTTAAGGTCATGCCCTCGGGACCTGTGCAAAGCAGTTTAATGTCATGTGGCCAGGATGTGTACAATGGTTTAAGGTCATGTAGCTTGAACCATGGTTGTGCAGTTTAGAGTCATGCAACAAGGACCATGTAGTTTAAGGTCGTGCAACTCGACCTCTACTACAGTTTAAGGTCATATAGTTTGGACCATGGTGCTAAGTTTTTTCACGTCATGCTGCCAGGACGTGCACTATGGTTTAAGGTCATATAGCTTGGACTGTGGTTATGCAGTTTAAAGTCTTGCAACTAAGACCATGCAGCTTATGGTCGTGCAACTAGACCTCCGCTATAGTTTAAGGTCATATAGTTTGGACCATGTAGTTTAGGGTCGTACACCTAGACCAAGGCTGTGCAGTTTAAGGTCATGCAGCACGAACCAAGGCTGTGCAGTTTAAGGTCATGCAGCACAGACCAAATAGTTTTAAGGTCATGCAACTAGACCTCCTCTACAGTTTATGGTCATAGAGTTTGGACCATGGAGTTTAGGGTCGTAATTCTAGACCATGGCTATGCAGTTTAAGGTCATGTAGCATGGACCAAGGCTGTATAGTTTAAGGTCATGTAGCTCAGACCTTGCAGTTTTAAGGTCATGCAACTAAACATCCTCTACAGATTAAGGTCATATAGTTTGGACCATGGAGTTTAGGGTTGTGCATCTAGACCATGGCTATGTAGTTTAAGGTCATGCAGCACGGACCAACGCTGTGCAGATTAAGGGCTTGCAGCTCAGACCATGCAGTTTTAAGGTCATGCAACTGGACCTCCTCTACAGTTTAAGGTTATATAATTTGGACCATGGAGTTTAAGGTCATGCGTCTTGACCATGGCTGTGTAGTTTAAGGTCATGCAACACGGACCAAGGCTGTGTAGTTTAAGGTCATGCAGCTCAGATCATGCAGTTTTAAGGTCGTGCAACTAGACCTCTTCTATAGTTTAAGGACATATAGTTTGGACCATGGAGTTTAGGGCCAGGTCGTGCAACTAGACCTCCTCTATAGTTTAAGGTCATATAGTTTGGACCATGGAGTTTAGGGTCATGCATCTAGACCATGGCTGTGAAGTTTAAGGGCATGCAGCACAGACCATTGTGTGGGTCGCCTAGTAGGTGAAGTTTTATGGAGGATAGGTTTGTGGATAGTAATTTGACTTCCTAGGGGTAAAATGATAGCATGGGTTTTAGATGGGAAGCAGACTTCACTACGGATTAGGGGACAAGTATGACTCCCTAAGGTGAAAGATTGAACTCCATGGGGAATAGGCTCATGGAATGTAATCTAGCTCATGGGGATAAGACAGCTAGGTGCGAGACTGACCCACAGGGGATTGAAGGGGTAAGCACGACCTTAACTCCGCTTGGGATCAATGGGCTGTAGTACGGGTGTATTTCCTACTAAGAATGCGGGACAGTGGCTCGCTTTTGACTCCTTTGGGGATGACCAGTCGTGGCTTGGGTGGAACGGCCTGGTTGCAACTCCACTGGGGATGACAGAGGTTACGGCTTTGATGCAACTCCACTAGGGATCGTGGTAGAATACTCACAGTGATGATCAGGTTCAGACATGTGCGACACTAGCCACAAACATCAGCAACATACGTGGCGATAGTCATTGGCGCACGTAGCACTAGCACGAGCGGTGCTGGCATGCATGGGAGTGGTCATGGGAGGCAGTAGTACTAGTGAGCATAGCGTTGGTTGCACGCGGCGTTAGTCACGCTTGGTGATACGGAACACAACTGTTGTTTAACTTGCGTTTGGGCCTCGAGATTGGACCTGGTCCGATCCGGCCCGTCTGAAGGTCGATGCTCAGTGTTGCACTGGTGGCGATAAGCCAATGTTCGGGCCTCAGGTCTAAGCTTGTCTCGGTCTAGCCCATCTGATTGGCCTTCAGGGACCTGTCTGATATTCTTGCTTTGTGAGGGGTATCTTGGGGAACCGTCTTTTATATAAGAGGGAAAGACCCATTTTTACTATTCTATTGAAGGTAAAACAATGGTCACAGTTGGTTTCCAGTGAGCGGGGAGACGGTTTCCCAATGAGCAATCGAAGGTCGCAGGGAAAGTGAACAGCCACTCAGCATGACTGTCGCAGGGAGATGAAAGGTTGTCGGGGATTTTCTGGAGAGTTTCGAGCGGTTCCCCGGTAGCATTGGTCACTGGTGAGGAGAGGGAAAGAACAGAGAGGGTTTCCTGACAAGAAGGAGTGAGTTCTTAGCGAGAATAGGAAATGCCAGTGAGAACCCATGGCCTTCCAAGCCTGTAACGGTCGGGGAGGTGAAGGGGAAATGGCAAAGTGGACGGAGAAGCCTTCCCAAGGGATTTTAAGACGCCTTTCCCCATCCACTATGTGTACGGCTGGCTTGGGGCTCATTTCGCCAAGACCTATACAAAAACTAGGGTGTTGGAGGAAACAATGTGTCTGTTTCTCTTGAAGATTGCTGAGCAGAAGGGGGTCTTCCATACTCTTGGCCATGCACATAGCTTGTTCGACAATGACCACCTCCACATGAGCCCGGTCTCTTGGATGCCTTATAGACCGCGCCTTTGCCGATGAACTTGGCAAAAACTTGGATGGCGCTCCCTCTACTCAGAAGGAGCTCATGTTCATGTTGAGCATCAGAGGTAGAGTTCTACCTTACCGCACCATCCATAGTGCCAAGCTCGAGGGGTATTTCCCTCATAGATTCGCTCGGTAGCTCGGGCTTGATCAAGGCTGCTCTTTCTCGGTGTTGTTTGTGAAGCGCTACAGCAAGATCAACCGCAAAAAGAAGGACAAACTGGGGACTCATCGTGAGATATGGCTCTCGAGGCATGGTTGCACAACTTGAGCCACATGCTTAGAGTTTACGGAGATTAACAAGTACGTGTTACAACACTTCGGTAGAATGGTGAGAGCAACTGAGGCTCATGAACGCTAGTGGCAGATTACCGATCATGGATACTGGGGAGTTGACCATCCTTAGAAAGGGGAAAAATGCTACTGGCATCAGGACACGCGGCAGAAGGAGATAGTGATAATCCCACCTTTGGGCAAGGTTTTCACCTCGACTTCCCCTGGGACTGGCAAGACATTGGGAGGCCCCAACAAATTGATGTGGACAAGTCTCTGCCACGGTTTCTTGCTATGGAGAATAAGACAGAGAGCATTTTTGATAGCCTCTCTGTTATCGTCCAATGGAAGGAGGGTCGCAAGGTTCCTGGGTACAAGGAGCGCCCAGTCTAAGATCTAAATGAGTTGATAGGGAGCGACATGCACAGTAAACTTGCCACAAGCTCTTCTCGAGGGGGTGCTTCTGAGACTGCTGCACCTTCTCAAGTGAAGGAAAAGAAGAGGAAGCGGACTACCACAGCCATACCTTGTGCACTGGTTCGAACTGCAGCATGGGCTCCAAAGCTTTGGGGCCCTGACTTCTAGTTGTTTGGGAGCCAGCTGACAGTTCTTTACCATCTGCTTCCTCGGAGTCCTACATGTTTCCTGTTATTTCTGCATCACACTCTGCTCTTGAGGATTTATCTTCCCTTTCACCTTAGCTCTCCTCTAGCTATTCAGAGACTCAAGCCGGTGCCTCAGATCCCACTGCACTGATCGACATTGCTTCGGACCAAGAAGTGACGTCGGTGGCTGAGGGGGAGGGCCCAGTCCCGATGGAGATCAACGAGGCTGATGAGGCCAGCCTTGATGAGGCAGTCGAGGCGGAGAAATCCTCTGAGGCCTAGGAGGTTGCTGCGCCTACCGAAGCAAAGGGTGTAGTCACGAAAAGGGAAACCCCAGGAGATCTTATGGTCATAGAGGAGGTTGGTGCTCTAGGGACTGAAGAGGGGCTACCCGAGCAGCAGGAAGTTGCTGCTTCAGGCGATGTAATTGTAGGGGATGCAGAGGCAGAACATCCTCAAGGGGCTAATCTTGAGGGCCCAGAGACGGTAGCCCCAGTGGGCGATGAAAGGGTGGACGGCCTTATGGCCACAAAAGCAACGGGCTCAGCAGAAGAAGTGGTAGCTGAAATGGCTGCCCTTGAGGACAAGGGAGAAGAAGAAGAAGAAGGGAGAGGCGTCGAACCTGTTGAGGCGGAGATGACGGTTCAAGAATAAAGGGAGCAGGGAGAAGAGGTTGGACTTGAAAGGGCTGAGGCTACTTTGAAGCATATTGCGACTGCTCCAGAAAATGAGGGGCAAGGAGAAGAGGTTGGCCTTGAATGGATCAAGCATGCTAATGGTGAGGCTGAAAGGCCAAGTAAGGAGGTTGATATTGTGACGGCCGAGTAGGTTGAGACTGGGGCCCCCTCTGAATATGCAAATGATGAGAGATTGGGCTTCAGAATCGCTCGAGAAGAGCTAGCAACTCACATGGCTATCATTCCTTTGAGCCCCACCATTGAGACTGATGCACCTTCCATTATAGTGGCCCCAGCAGCATTGCCCAGGCCTAATTTCAGTGGGATGTCCGGCATAATCATGGATATGCTTCATCTGGGCGTGCAGAGACTGAAGGATCTACCGCTTACTGAACTTGATAGTACAATCGAAAAGTTAAGGCAGATCGCCCTTCTAGGGGCTGCACCAGTGGTCCTCCCAGATGATGTCATAAACGAGCTGGAAGGGTGGAGAATAAGGGCCTTGCATGAAGAAGCGACTGTGTAGCGGCTGGAGAGCTCACAATTGCCCCCTTTAGAGTCCTCACTCATACGCCATTGCAAACTGGTAGAAGCTCAATTATAGCAAAAGGATGTTGTAGTCTCCCAGAGATTTGACCTTGCTGAGGAGGCCATCGCCCACCACCACAAGGTGATGGCCCAAAGGGTAGAGATATTCAAGCTGACGCAAAATCTTGATAAGTTGGAGGAGGAGACTGTGGCTTGGGAATCAAAGGATAAGGTGCTTACCGATAATATTTTGACTCTCGAATACTCCTTGGAGGAAGAGACTGCTTGGATGGAGCATGAGGCTGAGATGGTGGCAAAGTTGAAGGGACACATTGAGTAGGCTAGGGCATCAGCCACAACAAATAGAGGGAAGATCAATGAAGTGATTGATCGGTTTTGATAGTGTCATCTTATTTTATTTTTTTTGTAATATCCCCTTCGTTTATGAATAAAATTCTCCGTTTTTCTTCAGTGTGATGCGTGACTCCTCTTTTCTTTTTTTTATGCTTCTCTGCAGTCTTCCTCTTGCTCTTGTTCATTATTTCAGCTCCTTTATGGAATGCGACGTGGAGGGATACCCTACACCATTCTTTGTTTTATGACAGGTCGTCGTAGCTTCAATTACTTCAAATGGGGGAACATTTGCTTCTTCCTGCCTTAGTGCGAGCCGCTAGAGCGTCAACAACTGTTAAGAATCCAGCCACCTGGGCTAACGTCTTTTTCAGCTGTCTCCAGTCCGTCCTTCTTATATTGGTTCCTTCGAGCTCTCTGCCAAAAACCTCCAAGTTTGGACATTTCAAGGTTGTACCTGCAGGAGACATAGAAGAGGAAGGATAAGAAGAAGAATAATAAGAGGAAGAAGGAGAAGGGTCAGTAAGTGAGGGACTTTTAAGGTTGTTCCCCTTATTGGACCGATCTAGACAGATTTTTGTGTCATCACCAGAATTAGATGTATGCAGGGAGTCTTTTAGGTCTTTCCTTTGCTTAGACCATTGGGCAGTGGTTTTAACGTCGTCACCCTCATTGGATGTGCCTTGATTAAGAGATGACTCTGAGGTATCCTCTTGATGAGACGAAGGAATTAGGTCGGTGGCGACTTGGATGAAGCCTTTTAAAGACGGGGAGGGAGGAAGTGGCCTAAGGAATTCTGGCTCGACCGGTGGCTGAGGAACCTTGTTCCTTTGGTGAGCAGCCCTTGGAGTTCATCTTCTTCTAGTCACCTTTGGAGGTGCTTGGTTCGTCTTGCTAGGTTTGTGAGCAGCCCTAACTTGACGAATCCCTTCTCGCTTTAAAGACTTGAGCCTTCTCCACCAGTGATGGACTTTCCATGGTTGAGAAGTCGAGGGTTCAGTGGGATCAGAGGCATCCTTATGGGAATCTTGTACTGGGACACTCTCATGAGTGGAAGTATCGACTTGTGAGTGTTCGGTATAAGCAATGTGACCTGCCTGGACTTTTTCTGCAACCACAACTTCAAACCCATAACATTCGTTCAGCTCGTGGCCTCATATCTGATGGTATGGGCACCTGTGATTCTCGGTTCCTTGAGCGAGGTGCTTGGGTTGCCTCGCAGGCTTAGGAATGACGAGTCCTTGCTGGAGCATTGCCTTAAACAGGACTAGAAGAGGATCCAAATTATCATTTCCTAGGTCTTGAGTCAAGGGGTCCTCTTGTACCAATGGAGGAGAGACTTGAGGATCCCTGTCTGGAATGTCACCAACTTCTTGGCCTCTCTGCAGTTTCTTCGCTAATAGCTCGTGGAAGCCGGAGCATTCACTCAGGTCATGCCCCGATATCTGATGATATGGGCACCAGCGACCATCGGCTCCTCGAGTCTGGTGCTTGGGTTGTCTTGTTGGTTTTGACGTGATGAGGGCTTCTTGAAGCATCATGACAAACAAGGCACGAAGGATGTTTGGTGCCTCATCTTCCTCCTGAACTGTCACTGCATGGGATGCTTCTGCTACCCCGAATGCTTTCTTGAGTTCCTCGAGCTTGATTTGACCCTTTTGGATCAAAGCCTCGATGAGATCTTTAATTGTGTAGCATTCTTCTGTGGAGTGATTTACCATCCAATGATAAGCATAGTATCTTGCGTGCGTATCTAGACCAGCTTGATCGGGCAACTTGATCTCGGGTAGCTCAATCATGTTTTGTTCCAGCAATAGTTGGAGCAGCGCAGGAACCCATTCCTTTTCAAAAGGATAAACCTTGTTCTGATGTCTGGTCCAATAGTTATCTCGGTTAAGGTTTGCAGGTGGGGGTACCCGGTTGTATGATGGTTGTTGTTTACCTGCCTGAGGCACTGACTTTTATGTGCTTACCCCTTTAGAGAGGTCCAAAGTCTAAGAGGCAGCCTTCTTTGGATAATTGACGGTAACAGTTGCACTGATTACCCCTTTTTGTTGATTGCCCTGGGCGTTGGTCCGAGAACTACCATTGCCTCGGTTGTTTCTCAAGCTTGAAGACTGTTGTCGTGACCCACCATGGCGGTGTGACTGACTCTCTATGCGAACTGACTTAGAAATCAGTTCTGATAAGGAGGTCGGGTTGGAGGCCTCAACATGTAGAGAGATCTCAGGTCGCAGGTTTCACACACAGGTTTGAACTGCTTCCTTCTCAGGAATGGGATTAGGATGGAGAGCGGCCAAATCTCTCCACCTTTCTATGAATTGGTCCACAAGTTCGTCAGGTTCTTGGGTCAAGGTGAGGAGCTCGATGGTTTGGACCTCTCTTTCGATCTCATAGAAGAGCTGGTGGAACAATTTCTTCATTTCCTCACAAGTATGTATTGAATTTGAGGGAAGCTGAGCGTACCACTGAAACGTCGGGCCGTCAGGAGGAGTCTCCCATCAGCTGCCGTCTCTCAACATGCCACTTGGAAATGGGTGATATGCTGATGCGGGGATGTGGTACCGTTGAACAGGGGAAACTTCCCTTTCTTATAGTCTGAGGGAACTGGAACCTGATCAATGTAAGAGGGGTACGACTTTTGGTAAAGCGTTGCACCCTGTATTCCCAAGATTTATCTATTCTTTAGGCTGTGAGTCACCATAGCATCGATGTCTGCCTGTGAGACGGGGTGAGGGACAAAATTGTCCTGTGAGGTAAGAGGAGGAGGCTGCCTTGGAGGTGCATCATCTAAGTGATGGGAGTTGACCTCACGGATAGCCGAGTGTCTCGTGGCATCTATGTGATCAATCTTCTCCATTATAGTGCGCACCATGTTTGCAAATTTACTCATGCGCTCTTTCTGAGAGTCGTCAGGTTTGTTTACAACCATTATGCTGATTGTTTCTTTAGGGAGGTCAGCCCTTGTTGCAGTTGAGGGCTTCCGAGCTTAACGGGTCGCACGTGCTAGATAGGTCAGAAAGGGGTCAGCATGCCCCTACTGGACTTGACTCTTGTATGCCCAGCCTGTAAGGACCGTTTCTTGATGGTCTTAGAACTGTAGCTGTTGAGTGGTCGGGTCATTTTCTATGATGCTGATCACGGTGCAGGATTCTCGCACCTCTTCTTCTGTCTCTGTGATTTGAAGAGGGTAGAAGGGATTTTCAGGAAGGAGACCTTTGGAGCTGGGTGCCTCGACTCTTTTGTTCGGCTCCTTAATCAGGATCTACAGTCCTCTATCTTGCTTGGGTTCGAGACTGCGACAGACCTCTCTTCAGAACTGAGACTGGGGTCGAGGTTGACCTGCCTGCTTAGAACATGAGTGGGCCATGTCCATAAGATGGGCCAGCGAATGTGGACCTTGGATAGGGACCAGCTTGGGCTGCTGCCTTGGAAGTTGAAGAATTTCATAAATCATCAGGCCTTTTCCTTGAGCTCCTTTGGGGGTCCAAATTCATAGCGGACCTTATGAGGCTGGTTGAGGATGGTACTCTTAGGGAAAACCTTCGAGTACCAGGTCTTGAGGTTTTCGTTAGGAGGAGAAAGGGCAGAAGAAGAGGGGAGCAGCTCTCGATGATGTCTGGGTCGGAAGCAAGCAGTGGCCTAGGAAGGTGGCATGTATACGCCCCCCAAAGTAGCATTCCTAGTTACTTGGGGGTCAGCTCGGGCTTGAACTGGTGATTTGGCCTTAAGAGGCGGAGAGTTGCGAACACGTGTCTGTAAGGGAACATGTGGAAGCCTTCCCCTTACAGGGTGCACAAGTGTGTGCTGTGTTAGAGGATGAAGGGTCTCCCATGTGCTTGGGTTGGCACCGCGATGGCGTTGCCCCGAGTAGTGGTATATGCATAGGTTTCAGCCCAAGGAGGTCTGATCCTGGACGCATACTCGAGGTAGCACAAGGGCTGCCCCGAGGTGTGACTCGAGTGGATGATCCACGAGCCTTAGTGTGTGTGCGTGAGGTGGAGGCCCTAGGCTCTCCTCCTCGATTTGTTGAGTCTCTAATCGTAGAGACTCGAGGTGGCACAGGAATGTGGGGGGAAGCCTTACGGCGACCCACAAAAGAAACAACAATTTGTTTACCTTTTGCAGGAAGGGACTGGGCAGTCTTCCAGCGTACCTTAGCAATATGACCGACAAGTGACTTGCCAGTGATAGGGTGCATGCTGTGAGTGGCAGCAGACGTGCTACCAATGTAGGGTGCCTTGGTGAAGGTTTCACCAGGGCAAGGAGATGGAGAGTTAGGGACCTTTAAGTCCCTCCCCATGCCTATCTAGGTTAAGACTTGGGAGTTAGACACCAGGTCTTTGCTCAAAGGCAAGGTTGGGAACGAAGTTCGAGGAACTGTTCCCAAGGGAAGTTTGCGAACGTGGGGATCAGAAAATCCTCGAGTTGGATAAATGGGTTAAAGAACCTAGAATCCATGTGGTGTGTGAAAACAAAAAAAGAAAGGAGAAACTAGCCAAGCAAGGACGATCAGACGAAGGCTAGTAGGTCCCTAATGAAGTCGTCAAGCTGGTTAGGTGTCTCAATCTCGCCCTCTAGATCTGGATGATCTGACGGCAGGCGTCTCGGGTCTAGAAGAACTTGAGACTTTGAGATCGCTCTCTCGGCAACCTCGCTTAGGACCAAGGGCAGGTATACTAACCGATGAGAGAGGAATTTAAAGTAGATTCGGGACTTACTCAGGCTGGCTCACGTGGGCGCCCTCTCAGAACACGAAGAAAGCCCCCCAGTCGTAGAACTGGTTCGAAATTGCCTCCCTTGACTTGTATTCCTTTATTTCTACAATCACACACACATGGTTAATTTTACAAGAGGTGAATGTACACAACGTGTGCACATTCAAAGGAGAAAAGAGAAGAAATGATGAGATGAGGGTTGGGAGAAGGAAGAAGAGAAAAGAAGAAGAAAAGAAAGAGACATTTGACAGGGTGACTAGCTTAGCACAGTGGCTAGATTGGCATGATGATTGACCTGACATGGAAGCAAGACAGACACGGTAGTGCAGACCGGCACGACGACAGTACTACTCGACGACAAAACACCAACACCGACCAGCCTGACACAACGGCTAGTCGATGTGGCACCAAGACGGGCACGGTAACGAGACAGGCATGACAGCAATACTGCTCGACGACGAGACTGTTGTGACAGTACTAGACTTATCCCTTGGTCAATTGAGAGAGGGAGAAGAAGAGAAATAAGAAGAGAGAGAAAGAAAAAAGGGAGAAAAGAAGAGAGAGAAGAGGAGAGAAAGAAGAGAGAGAAAAGCATGGACGGCGATGGACTTTCATCGTTCATGACAAAGAAAGAGGAGAGAAAGTACATGGACTGCGATGGACTTCCACCGTCCATGATAAAGAGAGAGACAAGAATGGGAAATGAATGTTGTGCACGATGATGAGCATCGCCATGCACCACATGAGAAAGGGAAAATTTGGACAGAGGCCTAGCCCACCACTCGGGTTAAGGACTCAATGCCAATATTTTCAGAAAATAAAGGAAGGCTGAGAACGTCATACCCAGCGATGAACATTGCCATGCACGACTAGACTACTGTGACAGTACTAGACTTGTCCCTTGGTCAATTGAGAGAGGGAGAAGAAGAAGAGAGAGAAAGAAGAGAAATAAGAAGAGAGAGAAGGAATAAAAAGGGAGAAAAGAAGCGAGAGAAGAGGAGAGAATGAAGAGAGAGAAAAGCATGGACGACGATGGAATTTCGTCGTTCATAACAAAGAAAGAGGAGAGAGAGTACATGGACTGCGATGGATTTCCACCGTCCATGATAAGAGAGAGACAAGAATGGGAAATGAATGTTGTGCACGATGATGAGCATTGCCATGCACCACATGAGAAAGGGAAAATTTGGACAGAGGCCTAGCCCACCACTCGGGTTAAGGACTCAATGCCAATATTTTCAAAAAATAAAGGAAGGCTGAGAACGTCATACCCAGCGATGAGCATTGCCGTGCACGACTGGAGAGGAGAGAGAAAATAAATCATAGTGAAGGCAAGAAAGATAGGGAGAAGGAAAGAGGATTTTAAGAAAGAGAAGGATGAAAGGAAAGCAGAGAGAGAAGAAAGGAAAGAACAGAGCGCAAGGGAAAGTGAGGAGTGAAATTGGGATAGAGCCGGAGGAGAAAGAAGAAAAGAGAGAGAAAGAGATTATGAAAGAGAGAAGAAGAATAAGGAAAGAGGAGAGAAAGAAACATGCTTGGCGCTGCCACCGTCGTGTGTGTCAGAGAGAGAAGAAAATAGAAAGAGAGATCTATGCATGGCGTTGCCATCGCCGTGCATGTTCAGACAGAGAGAGACAGAGAGAAAGACATAGCAGAGAGAAAAAAGTAGAGAAAGATATTCGTGCACGGCATTGCTATCACCGTGCAGAGAGGAGGATAGAGCTGAGAGAAGGGAGAAAGAGATTTGTGCATGGCGCTGTCATCACCTTACATGTTCTGACATAGAGAGACACAGAGAGAGATAGAGCAGAGAGAAGAAAGTAGAGAAAGAGATTCATGCACGGTATTGCCATCATCGTGTATGTTCAGACAGAGAGAAAGGTAGAGAAGAAAGAAGAAGGGAGAAAGAAGGAGAAGACATAGTAGAGGAAGAAAGAGAAGAAAACACATATAGTGTTGCCATCGTCATGTGTGTGAGATAGAGAAAATAAAATAGAGAAAGAGAGGTTCTTGCATGGCACTGCCATTGCCATGAACATTCAGACAGAGAGAAACAGAGAGAAAGATCTAGGAGATGAAGAAAGAGAAGAAGAAGGAAAAGAGAGAATGGGACACACACAGCGCTGCCATCGCATAGTAGGTTAGAGAAAGAGAAGGAAGAAGATGACATGCACGGCTCTGCCACAGCCGTCTATGTTCACATAGAAGAAGATAGAAAATCCGAGAAAAGAAGAAGAAAACAAAGAGATAAGAAGCAAGATGGAGAAAAAAAGGAGAGAGAAAGAGAGAAAAGAGAGAAAATTACTTTACCGAAAGGTAACAACCATGTTCTTCTCTTTCCTCTCTCTCTCTCTCTCCAAGATGCACCCACGAATTCAAAGAAGAAACCCGAACTTTATTGATCAATTGAAAGTCTGAGGAGGAATCAAGGAAGAGCCTGCCAACCCTTTATAATTAGGTTTAACATGTATTTATAGAATTGGGCCCAAACATGAGTGGATGCTCAAAAACTTTCGTAATTGATGATAATTACAATTTAATTGAATTAAAATAAATTCTAAAAATGGGTAAAAAATGATTGTTTTGCCCTTGCCTAACAATTCGTGGAATTCCAAAATAGTCTATGCTGCTGCCTTAGAAAGTACGCGATCTTCCATGGATGATCCGGGATTGCTCTGATGCCCATTTGATCGAAAGATGATTGTTTTCTTGTAGGGCTCGATATGACGATCGATTTGATACCAACTTCTAGCTATAGATCGTGTTTTTAAGCCACGATCATGCTACTTAAAATTGGGATGAATCTTGAAAATTTCGTATCGATAGTGTGCTTGTTTCTTGATTTTTTTTGTGATTTCTTCACTGGATCACACTGAGCATGCCGTCACGATCGTGTGGCAATAAGCGCAACTTGACTTCGTACTCGGACAAAGATTTCATAGCTTTTGGGTTTTGACTAAAATCTAGAATTTCGATGTCGAAATTTGCATTCACTTTATTGGCTTCATGTGTGAAATGTGACCGTTCATCTTACACGGGGTTTGGACCAATGGTATCCCTAAACCTTATGCATGCGATGGAACTGGTGTCGTGTCAATCTGATGCGCGACCGCCATGATTTGGCAGCTCAAGCGAGGAGTGTCACTGTTAATTTTCCTACAACTTTCTCCATGGATCAACAACTTTTCTCTAGCTTTTCTCCCTACTCGGACATCGTCATGGGGGATGCCACATATCAAAACGCTCATCTTGACAAGACGAACACACTCACAAAATTTGAGAGTGATCTGACTCGAGACAAGTGATAAATGGATCCCAAAAGTCACTACTTGAGGCTGCAAAAACAGTCACATTTAATGGTGATTTGGTGCAGTGAGGGCGCGCGGGAATAGTGTGTGGCCTACCCCTTTTTGGTACCCATGATTTTGTCCTGGAGGGCCCGATTAAGTCGAAACTTGACTCATAAGGGTTTTCGACTGTGCCAGATTCAATAGCAGTGGTCCCATAGCTTTTTGATGCACCAAAAATTTAGTCCTAGTAATGGGGTCCGTTTCAGCGTGCTAGAGGCTGATTTTTTCTGAAACTGTTTCTTTGTCTGCACTGCTTTAGACATGTCAGATTGCGATGAAACTTGGCAGGTGACCTTTTGAAATGCTTAAGATCATTCTGACTTGTTCTAGGGTATTTCTAACACTGTCGAGAATTTCATTGTATGTCAATGCTTTATTGACCGACTTCCTCATTATTTCGCATCAGGGACCAAGGTGATGCGAAATGTCTTCAAACACTCACGAGTCCTAACCCTCAGGTTCTCTCACACACCATCCACCTTCCAGTCAACTTTTCTGAGGGAATCGTTGCAGGGAGGGATAATCGAGTCCCATTGTACTTGCAAGGAAGAGAGAGAAAGAGAAGAGATATTTTGAAAACCTAAAGAGAGTTCCTATCCAAACCACATTGGCAGACAACCATAGGGCTTCGTAATTGTTCTAATACAGCGAACCACCCCGGTGTGTCCCACGAACCCCAAACGGTGAGGTAGGCATTCAAATGTACCCTCGACATAAAAATCTCTCTCATTGTTGGTTCCTATTCGCGCTCAGGAGAGCCCGCACACGTGCACCCACAGGTGCCCAGCACACGTGGATCCCCGTGATTGTTTGAGAGAGGGTTTTCTCCCCCACGCTAGTAATCCCCATCTGCACGAGGATCGAAGCAAAAACTAGGCCCCAACCAACTGAAGACTCAACTGGGGACACGTCACCCTATCATTTGCTCAGACTATTTTTAGGTCTAGGGATGCTGTCAGCAGGAAGGGAAAACGAGTGTCCTTCGCTTCTCTGACTGCCCAAAACCACTTGCTACATGGTACTCGAAGAAGTTTCCCTCGAGCACCATCCTCTCAACTCCTCCTTCCTTGCACGCGTGAGCCAGTCCTCAGGGCAGGGTTCGAGATAAGAGGATGCCATTGGCGATGACCAAGG
Source organism: Amborella trichopoda (assembly GCF_000471905.2). Next base: position 2,046,524 of record NW_006499563.1, on the reverse strand, counting down.
CCACCTATGAACTCTGTTCTTCCTAGAATTGATCATCTTTGCTCCCACATCTGTCGAGATTGGAATCGTTTCCAATTCTGAGGGAATATTTACCAGAGCTTGCGGCTTAAACAAGCAAAGGGAATGAAAGTGCCATCCCTCCAACAAAAAGTAGAGTCTTCGATCTCATAACACCTACAAAAACAAAACATGTTCCACCTGTTTCAAGACATGGAGCAACCCGAGACAAACGACATTATTCATTCAAATGTTGTTGAAATACATGAAGGTGAACCCACTTCACCGACCCGCGGCCCAAAGGCCGTCAAGAGCCTGTAGATGAGATATGGCCCCAAGGCCATCTTGTGCCCATCCAAGTCAAACAATGGCCCCAAGGCCTTCAAGCGCCAGGCTCGAGGGTAGTTTGGCCCAAAGGCTGTCCAAAGCCGGTACTCACACGTGCCGCAAGGCAGTCCCAAGCTCAAATGGGGCAGGCTCAGCCCTTGCTGCTCAGGATGTCGGATCAAGGCCCAAAGAGGACCAGGATCACTCTTCCTGTCGAGTTACCCCACTTTGATGAGCAAGTTGAGGTAATGATGGTAAGCCATGATGGGGGAGACCCTGAAAACCCGATGGCTCTCTTCGAGAGCATCTTGAATAACATCTTGGATAGGATCAAGGGACTTGAAGACGCCCGGCCTGCGGTGTCCTCTCACCATGAGACGAACTCTCCTCTTGAGCCACAACACTGAAAGGAAGAAAGACCTTAGTCTCCCCCTATGGTCCAGACCCCAAGGCCTCCAAATCCTCCCGTCTCCTTTGAAGACCAGCTCAAGGTAGCTTCCCAAGCTATGCCATCGATGTTCACGCAAGAGGACATCCCCCGGATTCAAAACTTTAAAGTGTAAAAAACAAAAGAAAATGTTTCATACGAGAAGCCTTACCCGTCTTTTATTGGTCAAATCCCCTTCCCAATAGGGTACCAAAAAGGGAGATAGCCGGTCTTCAAGGGCAGGGGCTCGCCTCAGCAGCATGTGGCCCATTTCATGCCCGCATGCCAAGAGTCAGCTTCAGACCCCAGATTGCTACTCCGACAGTTTGTAGAAACTCTAACTGGACCCGCTTTCAAGAGGTACACCCGCCTGCCACCCAACTTAGTCCACTCCTGGTGAAAAATGGTGCAGCTATTCTATGAATGCTTCTATGAAGCGGAGCGGATGTCCAAGCCATATATCTCCTCACAATGGCTCAAAACACGGATGAGTCAGTGGGTCAGTACATCCAGAGGTGGATATATCTTGCTACGTGCCAGAGCAACCCCATGGGCGAGATGGAGGCCGTACAAACATGCATAAGGAAAATGAGGAAAGAAATCTCATTACATGTTGAAGCCTCCTTGTTAGGTGACTCAATCTCACCCTCCTACTCGAGAAGACGTGCTGGCGTGGTTCTAGGTTCAAGATGGGCTCAAGACCTGAGATCGCTCTCTCGGAAAATATGTAAAGAGGACACAAGCAGGAATACCAACTGGAAAGAGAGGAATTTAGGTTGTGAGGCGGAACTCACCTCATGTGGGTCCGTGACACACTTGGACTGCTTACATGGGTACCCTCTTAGATCACGTAGAATGCCCCTCTGGCTTGTGGCCGGTTTGGAATTGCCTCCCATGACCTGTTTCTTATTTCGTGCAAATACATACACATTAAAAGTACAGACAAGTGGGTCTAGAGGACCCCACCTTGTCATAGAGTGAGCACACACGTGCTTGTGTACTTAAAGGAAAATGAAAAAAATAACATAGTAGAGTCCGTGTCAAATTGACAGCCTCACGACGTCTCCTTGACGAGGGACTCTTAGTGCATATTTTACAGTAAAAAAAATGGGAAAAGGTGTTAGATGGAAAAAAGACATTAAAGAGAAGAGATTTTTAGAGAGAAGAAAATGAAAGAGAAGGGGATAGAGAGAGAAAAAGAGACAAAGGCTGGTTTGGCTTTCACTCAGTCCTTCAGAGAGAGAGAAGAGAAAGTAGAGAGAGAAAAGAGAGACGAAGGCTGGTTTGGCTTTTACCTAGCTCTTCAAAGATAAAGAAGAGAAAGTAGAGAGAGAAAACAGAGACAAAGCTGGTTTGACTTTCACCCAGTCCTTCAGAAATAAAATGTATTTTGGAAAAGAGAGAAAATAAGAACGAACAAGTGTTTGGCTTTCACCTAGCTCTTCAGAGAGAGAAAAAAGAAATATGTATTTTTTTGAAGAGAGAAAAGGGAAGAAGACTAGTTTGGCTTTCACCTAGCTTTCAGTGGTAAAGAAAGAAAATATTTTTGTAAAGAGGGAAAAGGGAAATGGATGCTAGTCAGGCTCTCACCTAGCTCTTCAGAGAAAAGACATGAAGAAGGAAAAAAGTGAGGGCTAGTTTGCTTTTCACCTAGTCCCTCAGAGAGAGAAGAGAAAGAAAAACGAGAGAGAAGATAGAAAGAGGAGAGAGGGTTTGAATGGTGAAGGCTAGCTTGACTTTCACTAGACCTTTCAAAAGGGAGAAGAAAAGAAAAGAGAAAGAATGAGAGAGAGAGTTTGTTTGGAGGTTAGCTTGGCTTTTGCTAGACCTTCCAAAAGGGAGAAGAGACGAGAATGAAATAAGAGAGAGAAAGGGGGTGCAGGTTAGCTTAGCTTTCGCTAGACCTTTCGAAAGGGAGAAGAGACGATAATGAAATAAGAGAGATAAGGAGAGAAGGCAGAAGAAAAAGAGAGGAAGGAAGGGAGAAGAAGAAAGTCGAGAGAAAAGAAAAGGAATGAGAAAAAGAGGGTGAAGGTTAGCTTGGCTCTCGTTAAACCTTCCAAAAGGGAGAAGAGACTAAAAGAAGGAGAGAAGAAGAGAAGAGAAGAGAAGAGAAGTGAATTGAGAAAAGAAGAGAGAAGTGGAGAAAAAAAAGAGAAGAAAAAAAGAGAGAAGAGAAGAGAGAAGAGAAGAGAAGAGAAGTGAATTGAGAAAAGAAGAGAGAAGTGGAGAAAAAAAAAGAGAAGAAAAAAAGAGAGAAGAGAAGAGAGAAGAGCAGAAGAGAGAGAAGAGAGAAGAAGAGAAGAAAGAGAAGGAAGAGAATAGAAAGAGAGAATAAGAGAAAAGTGAAAGAGAGAGGAAAAGTTTGGCATGACGGCTAGATTAGTACGACGGCTAGACTGGCACGACGGCTAGACTGACACGGTGGCTAATCTGGCACGGTGACTAAACTGGCACAATGGTTAGACTGACACGACGGCTTGTCTGACACGGCGGCTAGACTAGCATGGCGGCTAAACTGACACGACAGCTAGTATGGCACAACGGTGAGACTGGCACATCGGCTAGACTGGCACATCGGCTAGTCTGGCACGACAACTAGACCGGCATGGCTACTAGACTGGGACGACGGCTAGACTGGCACGGCAGCTAGACTGGTAAGGCAATTAGACTGGCAAGGCAGTTGAGCCTTCCACACGGGAAAAGGCTCAGCTTGCCATTCAGTCAAGCAAGCAAAAGAGAGAAAGACGAGAGGAGAGAGAAAGAAGAGAGAAGAACAAAGGAGAGAGAAAGTACAGAGGAGAGATAAATAATAGAGAGGGAAAAAGAGAGGAGAGAGAAAGTTACCTTGGTGGCTCCAAGGGTACCTGCACAAAGTCTTCTCTCTCCTCTCTCTCTTTCTAAGGAGAAAATATGTGACCCAAAAGATGAGAAAGAAGTCAATTTTTATTGATCAAAAGAGGGGTCCATTACATGAGAGCATCACGGGCTTATATAGAATTTGAATCCAAACATGGGTGGATGCCTAATTCTTAACCTAATTGCTAGAAAATGGTACTAAAATGAATTAATTAAAAATAAGAAAATGGGGGCAAAATGATGATTTGCCCCTCCCACAAATCGTGAAATTCCAATATAGTCCCTGTCATGGACATGCAACCCTTGCCATCTTGCAGTTCCATTCAGGGTCTCTCCGGTCTCTATCCAGCCAAAAGATTATTGCTTTTTTGATCCGCATGAGGAGATAGTCATTTTGATACCCATTTCGAGCCATAGATCGGGGTTTGGGCTATGATCACGAGGTGTGAAAGTCATGAGAAACGTACGATCCTTGATTCAACTCACGCCTGTGTTTCGTTGTTTTTCCATGATTTCTTCATTGTATCTTGACAAGCATGCCTTCATGAAGCTTGGCAACGAACGTGGCTCGATTTAGTGTCCGAACGACCATTTTCCAAATTAGGTCTTTTGGCCGAAATTTGGTTTCCAATGGCCGAAAATTGCAGTAATTTCATCACCTTTTTACGGTGAATTTGACCATCGATCATGAATGATGTTTGGCTCGGATGAAGCCTCCATTATTGTGGTCATAATAGATCTGGTTTGAGGCCGATTTGATACGTGGACGTCGTGATGTGATCATTCGATCGATGATACCTATTGCTGTAAAATTTTGTAACCATGCTTTCGATCGCGATCTTTTCTCTAGTTTTTCTCTCATTTCGAGCTAAGACCTGGGTCGTGCCATATACCGAAACGTTCGAGCTGACAAGACGAACATGCTTCCAAAATTTAGGCTTGATCCGATCTGAGATGAGGGAGATATGAACATTCAAAGTTCAATCCAAATCACAAACAATTTCCATTAATGGAAACTGGTTTAATGAGGGTGCACTACAATAGTGTGTGACCTACCCATTTTGGGTAATTTGATCATAACTTGGTCCAGAAATATTCGATCAAGCTAAAACTTGATCCCTAGGGATTTTCAAATATTTCAGATCCAATGGCAATGGTCCCACAGTTGTTTGACGCTTTGGGAATAGGGCTGTAGTTGTAAGGTCAATTTTCAGAAGCTAAAGGCCGATTTTCCAAAACTGTTTTTGTATCTGCACTGCCTTAAACTTGTCGGATCGTGACAAAAATTGACAGGTATTCTTAGGAGACCTTTAAGCATGATCATGAACCTTATTGGGCCATTCTGAGACTGTCGAAAATTTCACTTCTAGATCAGGGCTTATTGACCTACGGCTTCTGTAGTCTACATGCATTTTGGTACTTGCAGACCTAGGTCGTAAATTTCTCTCTCCTTATTCGTATCGGGGATACAATTGTTGAAAAATACCCTCAAACAGCTTGCCTCGCCTAATGTTGTGCTTCGCAAAAAGCGAGAAGGACAACATTCGAAATCAAAATGGTCCTTCGGCCTTAGATTTCTTCTTGGCCATCAGATCAACATGACCACCAAAGGGATACTCGTGCAAAGCTGCTTCTCAGGGGGTTGACCAAGGTGCTCATACAGTTGGGGGCCTTGTTTAAGGGCTTGTAGACCCAGACGTTGAGAATTTTGCGGGGAGAAGAGACTTGAGGGATGATTTTATGATTTTAAATTCTACATCCTGTTGGACGTATTTGAGGGATGATTTTAAAGTCTACACCCTGTTGGACGATTTGAGGGATGATTTGAAAGTCTGCACCCTATTGGACGTATTTGATGATGGATGATTTTGAAGTCTACATCTTGTTGGACATATTGCGGAATGATTTTAAAGTCTACACCCTATTGGACGTATTTGAGGATGGATGATTTTAAAGTCTACACCCTATTGGAAGTATTGCAGGATAATTTTAAAGTCTACACCCGATTGGACGTATTTGAGGGATGATTTTAAAGTTTGCACCCTATTGGACGTATTGAGGGATGATTTTAAAGTCTACAGCTTGTTGGACGTATTGCGGGGCGATTTTAAAGTCTATACCCTATTGGACATGGATAGACAGCCAAGGAGCCCTTGGCGGGCATTGTTTGTTGCTACACCAGGTTAGCTTTGACAAGCAAGGTACCTCCTTAGCGAAGAGGCCTATCGGTCTCTACCCTGGTTGATGTGGACAGTTATTGGCTTAGTTTGATAGTTTCTTGCCTTCGGGAGTGTCTTTGGGGTGCTGTTGTGGCTTTCTTGCTTTTGGTTGACTTCTTGAGAATAAGGTCCTTTAGCATGGAACCTGGACTTGCCGTCAACGAGAGAGAAGACTCCAACGAACTCAGCATGGAACCTGAACCTGGACTCTAACGAACTCAGACTGTTGGATTCTCTTGAATCTCTTATTTTGGGTCCCGGTAGCAGGTATTCTGGTACCAAGGATTTTTCTTTGAAATGCCGGCTAAAGCCGCCTGTAGAGGCAAGCGCTACATCAATTGGCTTATTGGTCCGAGTGTCCTTTCGGGTTTTCACTTGGACTGGGGGTGCCTTAAAGACGATTTTCACCAACCTCCTTTTTAGTGAGCTCTTTTACCCATGACCTGATGGCTATGTCTGCCCTTTTTCGTTTTTTACTCACAGTGCCCTTTCAGGTTTTCACTGTGCCTGGTTTTTATTTACGGAACGCTTTTACTCATGGTCTCATGACCATGCCCATCCATCATTTTTACTCATGGTGCCCTTTCGGGTTCACACCATGCCCATTTTTTGTGGGGCCATATTTAAGGTCATGCCTTTGGGACCTGGGTTATGATTTAAGGTCATGTAGCCATGACCATTGTGTGAAGTAGTTTAACATCATGCGATCAAGACATGCACTACAATTTAAGGTCATATAACTTGGACCGTGGCTATGCAGTTTAAGGTCTTGTAGCACTGACCGGAATGGCGGTGGATGACTGTCTGTGAAGGCCATGGAATGAGTATGGTGGTGGGTTGACTCATTTGGGGGAGACGGAGAGGAGAGGGAAAGAAGAGAGGAGAGAGAAAGAAACGAAGAGAGAGAAAGAAACGAAGAGAGCAAGTTACCTTGGTGGGGCCAAGGGTACCTTCACAAAGTCTTCTCTCTCCTTTCTGTCTCTCTCCAAGGAGAAAAGACGTAACCCAAAAGATGAGAAAGATGCCAATTTATATTGATCGAAAGTGAGGTCCATTACATGAGAGTATCACGTGCTTATACGGAGTTTGAATCCAAACATGGGTGGATGTCCAATCTTAACATAATTGCTAGAAAATGCTATTAAAATAAATTAAATAACATAAAAAATAGGGACAAAAATTTGATTTCCCCTCTCACAAATCTTGAAATTTCAATTCAGTCCCTATCATGTACATGCAACCTTTGCGATCTTCCAGGGTGTATTCGGGGTCTCTCTGTTCTCTATCCGGCCAAAAGATTATTGCTTTCTTGATCAGCTCGGAGAGATGATCGTTGATACCCATTTTGAGCCATGGATTGGGTTTTTGGGCCACGATCATGAGGTGTGAAAGTCATGAGAAACGTGCGATCTTTGATTCAAGATCACGCCTGTTTCTCGTTCTTTTTCCACTATTTTTTGGCTGTATTTTGACGCGCATTCCGTCATGAACGTTTGGCAACGAACGTGGATTGATTTGGTGCTCGAACGACCAGTTTTCAAATTAGGTGTTTTAGCCAGAATTTAGTTTCCGGTGGACGAAAATTGTAGTGAGTTCTTCGCCTTTTTACGGTGAATCCGACTGTCGATCATGCATGATGTTCGGCTCGAATGATCCGACGCTATGGTCGTAACGGATCTGGTTTGAGGCTGATCCGATACGTGAGTGTCGTGATGTGGCCGTTCGATCGACGATATCTATTGCTATATAATTATGCAACCATGCTTCCGATCTCTATCTTCTCTCTGGCTTTTCTCCCAGCTCGGGCCACGTTGGCATATATCAAAACATTCGGGCCGACGAAACGAATATGCTCCCAAAATTTGGGCTTGATCCCACCTAAAACTAGAGAGATATGACCTTCCAAATTTCAGCCCAAAATCACAAAACTCAGTTTTCATTAACGGAAACTGGTTTAATGAGGGTGCACCGCGATAGTGTCTGACCTCCCTGTTTTGGGTAATTTGACCATTACTTGGGATAAAGCTGAAGCTTGGTCCCTAGGGGTTTTAGAACGTTCCGGATCCAACGACAAATGTCCCATAGTCGTTTGACACTCTTGTAATAGGGCTGTAGTTATAAGGTCAATTTTCAGTGGGCAAGTATCCAATTTTCCAAAACTGTTTCTGCAGATGCACTGCCTTAAACTTGTCAGATCGTGACAAAACTTGGAAATTGTTCTTAGGAGACCCTTAGGCACGATCTTGAACCTTCTTGGGTCATTCTGAGATTGTAAAAAATTTCACTTCTGGATCAGGGCTTATTGATCTATGGCTTCCGTAGTCCACATGTATTTTGATACATGTGGACTTAGGTCGCAAATTGCTCTCTCCTTATTCTCATAGGGGATAGAAGTATTGAAAAATACCCTCAAACACCTCCAACCCCACCACTTTCTCCGACATGATTACAAAAGCAGCTAAGATCGAAATTGTCGAGATATCATGGAGGAGATCAAGCCCAAACCTCAAGGGGGGGTCAAGCCCAAACCTTGTAACAATAGGTCTACCCCCAATGCTAACCAATAAAAGAATCTAATCAGTGTGTCCTCTCAACCTGTACCTAATGCTACTCCTCTGCCAACATTAGATACCTCTCGAGGGCTGTAGCAAAAAAATCAAGTGGGAACACAGTAGCAACCGCCTAAAAAACAAAATTATAACAAAGCTATTGTCGTACCAAAGAGTTCGAGCAGAGACTGAGTCAACAATATAGCTTTAACAAGCCGTGGGTTCCAACCCTATTGAGGATGCTGATCGAACATGATATGGTAGTCGTTCTTGCCATCAAAAGGCCGGACTAAGCAAAGCTTGTAAACCACCTTAGCTACTGCGCCTATCACCGAACGCTAAGTCACCCGGTGCAAGACTGGATTCAGCTGAAGGAGCACATTGAGGCCTTAATCAAAAAAAGGTCAAAACAACTTGGAAGACCTCGAGAAGGCTTTCGAAACTCCAGAAGCTTCCCATACGGTCACAGTCCAAGAGGAGTCCGCAAACGATGTCCCTGTGAATGAATTATCTTCGCGCCTGTTTTCCGCCCTCTTTGACATAATGGTGCATCACAAGATGATAGCCCCTAATTGGACACTCCAGGATAAAGATATGAACAAAACATTGAAACAAGAGGCGCTGCACACTATTCCCGTGTGCCCTCACTCCACAAAACACTATTAAATGTGGTTGTTTTCACAGCCATGAGCAACCACTTTCAAGGACCATATCTCACTCGATCCGAGTCGGATCGCTCTCAAATTTTGTGAGCGTGTTCGTCTCATCGAGACAAGCGTTTTGATATGTGGTACGTCCTGTGAAGATGTCTGAGTAGGGAGAAAAACTAGAGAGAAGTTGCCAATCCGTGAAGAAGTCGCTTGATGGATCAAAATCACGACACTCGTGCAACGGATCAACGTGAAACCAATTCCATTGTGTGCGTAACGTCTAGGGCTGTCATTTTTCCAAACGCCGTACATGATGGACAGTTAGATTTCATAAACGAAGCCAATGAAGTAACTGAAATTCCAACTGTCGGATTCCAGATTCGGCCAAAACTCAAAAGTTGCGAAATCTTCATCCGGGCTCCAAATCGCGTTCTGCTTGTTGCCACGCGATCATGACAGCATGCTTAGTGCGTTATGATGAAAAAATTATAGAAAAACATCAAATAACAAGTGCATTATCGATCTAAAGTTTTCAAGATTCAAGCAAATTTCAAGTCTCGTGATCGTGGGTCGAAGCACGTGCTTCGAAATTAGTATCAAATCGATCGTCATGCCGAGCCCTACAAGAAAATATTGATCTTTCGATCAAACGGGCATCAGAGCAACCTCGGATTAGTCATGGAAGATCATGGAAGTTCTATGATAGCATCAGGGACCGTTCTAGAATTTCACATATTGTTAAACATGGGCAAAGCAATCATTTTACACCTGATTTTTTTAATTTTTTTTAATTCAATTAAATTGTAATTATAAGCAATTTAGTTAGTTTTTGGGTATCCACCCACGTTTTCGTTTAATTCTATATAAACACCACACGCAACTGTAAACAGGACCTTGGGTTCATTTTTCCATCATTCAATAAAATTTCCATTCTTGCTTAAGTTCTTGAGTATGTCTTGGTGAGAGAGAGAGGAGAGAGAAGAAAAAGGCTGGTACCCTTGGATAAGGTAATTTTCTCACTCTTCCACTTTTCTCTCTCATTTTTTCTCTTTCTCTCTCTTCTCATCTCTATCTCTCTTTCTCTCTATTCTTTTCTTTCTCTTCTCATCTCTCTCTCTTTTCTCTCTCCTCTTCTTTAATTCCCAGCACTAGGCAGAGTTTTCTCTCTCATCTTCTTTCATTCCCAGTGCCGGATAGAATTCTCTCTCCTCTTCTTTCATTCCCAGCATCGGGTGGAGTTGTCTCTCCTCTTCTTTCATTCTTAACACCGGGTGGAATTTTCTGTCTCCTCTCCTCTCATTCCCAACGCCGGTTGGGCTTGTGGTCTCTCACGACCACAACTTCTTCCTCTCCTTCCCTGTGGCTTAGCAAGACCACAATTCCCCTCTTTTCTTATGCTTTTATCTCCTGTAGGTCCACCTACTTCTAGGTACACCTTCAAGCCTACCTCCTCTATTTATTTTTGATGGTCCCTCGTGACCATTTCTTTTTCTATTCTTTATAAGCCGCTTCCCTTGACCCTTTTTGGTGCGCCTGGCGTCCTTTTAATCTTTTTGGTGTACCCTGGCGTCCTTTTCTTCCTCTTTCACGTTCCGTGTCCAACGCGACCACCATTCCCCAAATCTTCCTAACCTTAGCGCCGGTTGGGCAATTTTCACGTAGCACAGGTTGGGAAATTTTCACGTAGGGCTGGTTGAAAAATTTTCACGTAGCACAGGTTGGGAAATTTTCACGTAGCGCCGGTCCATTCTCTCCAAACTCAGCGCCAGTCCATTCTCTCCACTCCAACTGGCTGCCACTACCATCTCCTTCATCCCCTCCACCTTCCTGTTACCTCCCATCTCTCTTTCTCTCTCTAGCAGCCCTCCCCCTTTGCTCCCCATCTTTCGCCCTCATCTTAACCTCACTGCTGCCTCTATCCTTCCCATCCCCACTACTCATCGCTGCCACCAGCAGCCCAACGCTCTCTGCTCTCCTTCACCTCCATTACCTATAACTAGGCTTCCCCTCTTCCTGGCCATTCTCGCCCCAGGCAGCAGCCTGCTATACCCTCGCCATCTACGCCATCTACACCTCCTTCTCAGCCCCTGTTCACCATCTCTCCGCTGCTGCCCTCTTTGAACCTTCACTTGGCTGCTCTCTTCCTCTTTTTCTCTGCAGCCTAGCTCGTCACCTGCCTGCAACCTTTATCTCCAACTCACGCAGCCGCGATCAAGCCCCTATCTGGCTGCTGTGACCACCACTCACCTGCAACTTCGGCCCAACGCCCCTCTCTACTTCTGCTGCCCTGTCTTCGCCCCTCGCACTCTTGGCGCTGTTCCACTTCCGATCAGCAACCAGCCACCTTCTCTGCTCTCGCCTTCCCTTTTTCTCAGCCATCTCCGCACAATCAACTGCGGCCCAGCCCCCCTTTCTTTCCGCCAAACCTGCAGCACCTCGCTGCTGTCCCACTCCTGCCACTAACTGTAGCCCCACCTTTTCCCGTCATCTTCGCAGCCTCGTGCTCTCCTCTCGCTCCAACTTTCTTTTCTCTCACTATATTCATTTATATTATTTCAATTGTCTCACTTTATTTTATTTTCTTCCGTCCTTTTTATTTTATTTTACTTCATTTTATTTATTTCACTTCACTTCATGCCATTTTAATCCTAATTCCATTTCCTAATTTTATCTTTATTTTAATTCATCTCTCTCATTTTTATTTCATCCTCTAACAAGGTGGGGACCTTGCCCCCCTTGTCGGTACTTCTAATATGAAGAAACATGTCAAGGGAGGCGATTCCAAACCGGCCATAAGCCATGGGGGCTTTCCAACGTGATCTAAGAGGGTGCCCACACGAGCTAGCCCGAGTGTGTCACGTACCCACGTGAGGTAAGTCCCACCTCACGATCTTAAATTCCTCTCTCACTGGTTGGTAATACCTGCCCTCGTTCTCGAACAAGGTTCTCGATAGAGCAATCTCAAAAAGTCTTCGATCTCCCCTGAAACTCGAGACGCGCGCCGCCCGATCATCCAGGATCCGGAGAGCGCGATCGAGGCACCTAACCATTGACCTATAATCCTCTTGTTTTCTGCATAACACTTATATGGTTCATTAGCGAGACAAGTGAGTCGAAGAGACCCACCCTTATCTTAGGGCATCACATGCTCATATGAGGGAGTGACGAATCGGAAGGCTTCCAATAAAGAGAGGAAGGAGAAGAAAACTTGAACAGGGGTGAGATTAGCATGACGACTGGAAGGCTACCGACTCGGAGTGGTAGCAAGACGAGCATGGTATGCAACGGAGGTGACAATGAGCACCGAATGCACGAAGGAAGCTCGCGGGCTGCGATGGGCACTGAGTTCGCGAAGGAAGCTCGCCGACAACGATAGGTGTTGCTGAGGCCTCTAGCGAGCGGTTATAAGTATCGCCGTCTGCGATAGGCTCGCAACAAGGAAAGACCCCTATGGGCGGCAACGAGTTTCACCGTCTGGGCTCCTCAATGAGACGTTGAAGCTACGTCTGTAAATAGCAATGAACAACGCCGTCTGCAGGCCTCATTGGGAGAGAGAGACAGATGAACAGGAGGGGAAGAAGACTCGTGCATGGCATTGCCATGACCATGCGTGATCTGTGAGACCACGGGAGAGGCATGCACGACACTGCCACTTCCACACATAGCCTCTGTGAGGAACTCAGATGGAGAAGAGGAAGAAGAAAGAGAGGAAGAGAAAGGAGAAGAAGAAGAATTTTTCCCAAACATATATATAGAATTTGCCCCAAACATATATATAGAATTTGTGTGTAAAATGATGGTACATATGTATAGAATTTGCCCCAAACATAGGTGGATGATAAAAATAACCGTAATTGTTAGAAATTAAGATTAAATTGAATTAAAAAAAAAAAGAAAATAGGGTACAAAATGACAGATTTGCCCCTTCTTAACAATTTGTGAAATTCCAGAACAGTCCCTATGTTGCTCTAGAACTTACGTGAGTTTTCCATCGATGATCCGGGGTTGTTATAATGCCCAGTTGTTTGAAAGATGTTTGTTTTCTTATAGGGCTCGTGATGATCGATTCGATACAAATTTCGAGCCATGGATCGTGTTTTTAGGGCACGATCATGTGACTTGAAATTTGAATGAATCTTGAAACTTTGGATCGATTGTGTGCTCGTTCCTTGATGTTTTTATGTGATTTATTCATTGGAGTACACTGAGCATGCCGTCACAATCGCAGAGGAACAAACGCAGCTCGATTATGTGCCCGGACGAAGATTTTGCAACTTTAGAGTTTTGGCCGAAATCTGGAGTTCCAGCGACAGAATTTGCAGTCAATTCGTTAGCTTCATGTGCAGAATCCAACCGTTCATCATGTGCGGGGTTAGGGTCAGAAATGACCCTAGACCTTACACACACGATAGAATTGGTCTTGCGTCGATCGGACTCATGAGCGGTGTGATTCGGCTGCTAGAGCGAGGCATGATGCTATTAAAGTTCCTACACTTTCTTCACAGATCAGTAACTTCTCTTTAACTTTTCTTCGCGCTCAGGTATCGTCACGAGGTGTGTCACATATAGAATCGCTCGCCTTGATGCAACGAATATGTTCACCAAATTTGAGGGCGATCCGACTTGAGACAGGTGAGATATGAGCGTCGAAAGCACTGCTCGTGACTGTCCCTTTAATGGTGTAGAGTTGTAAGGTAGCCAAGCGGGAATATAGTGTGGCTCCTCCTGTTTCCCTCTTGTACCTATAACTTCTTCTCGGAGTGTTCATTTGAGCTGAAATTTGATCCCTAGGGGTTTTCCACCATGCCAGATCTAATAGCGGTGATCCCACAACAAATTGAGACACCAAAAATGTAACTCTAGTTATACGGTCCGTTTCAGGGTGCTAAAGACTGATTTTACTAGAACTATTTCTTAGTCTGCACTGCCTTCGATGTGTCCGAAAGAGACCTCATGAAGATCTTGGCCACTTCTGAGGCTATTATGAGACTATCAATTTTCACTGTTTGCTAGGCTTTTATTGAGCGAGGGCCCCATGATGATGGAAAATATCTTCCAACAGTATGCTCCGTCGAATGTTGCGCTTCAATAGAATCGAGAAGTGCAATCATTCGAGAAATTTGAGGGATCTTGTCGAAGTCCTCACCTTCAAGGAACTATTAGTGATTCTGAAGCATGAGGCCTTTGTAGGGACCTCCTCAGATAGAACCAAGCTTGAGGGATCTTATCGAAGTCCTCACCCTCGATGGACTATTTACGATTCTGAAGTGTGAGGGATTTGTAGGGACCTACTTAGACAGAACCAGTCTTGAGGAATCTTGTTGAAGTCCTCACCCTCGATGGACTATCTGCGATTCTGAAGCGTGAGGCCCTTGTAGGGACCTCCTCGGACAGAATCAAGCTTGAGGGATCTTGTTGAAGTCCTCACCCTCGATGGACTATTTGCAATTCTGAAACGTGAGGCCCTTGTAGGGACCTCCTCAGACATAATCAAGCTTGAGGGATCTTGTCGAAGTCCTCACCCTCGATGGACTATTTGCAATTCTGAAGCATGAGGCCCTTGTAGAAACCTCCTCGGACAGAATCAAGTTTGAGGGATCTTATCGAAGTCCTCACCCTCGATGGACTATTTGCGATTATGAAGCATGAGGCCTTTGTAAGGACCTCCTCGGACAGAACCAGGTCTATGTGGAGGCCAAGTGCTAAGAACCTTTTGGTCGGCAATATTCATTGCTACACCAGGTTTGCTTTGATGCTCAGGGTATCTCTGTAAGTCCCGTCTAGCGGGGTCCAGTCGGGGCTTTTGATATATCTCGAAAGTCTTGTCCCATGTAGGCTAGGGGGTTTGGCAAGTAATCTCTTGAAGCCTGTGGCAAGTTAGAACCCTTGCTTCGTCAGTTTCTTGCCTTCGTGATGGTCTTTAGCATTTCAGAGGGATCTTTTGGTCATTGTCTTCACCATCAAGGACTCTTGTTGCTGTTGATGTTGAAATGTGGGAGATCTTATGCGGCTCTCACTCCCTGATGAGCCAATTTGTGTTGTTGATTGGATGTTGGCATTTGAGAACTTTAGATAGCCCTCATCGACCAAAATTGCGACTGTTTGGAATTTGAGTGTCGGCTGAGGCGACAGTAGTGCGTCAACCTTTTTTGTCGGCCCAAGCGCCCTTTCGCGGGTTTTCACTTGAACATGGGCAGTGGCGCCGTAGAGATGGTTTTCACCAACTTCTGTTATTTCTAGGCTCTTTTACCCATGACCTCATGGTCATGTCCGCCCTTTTCATCTGTTTTTGCTCACGATGCCCTTTTGGGGTTTTCACTGTGCTTGGGTTTTGTTTTCCATGGAACTCTTTTACTCATGGTTTCGTGACCATGATTGTCCGTCATTTTTTACTCATGGAGTTCCCTTGTACAGGTGTACACCATGCCGTTTTTTGTAAAGGCGTATTTAGGGTCATGCCTTTGAGACTTGTGCGAAGCCTTTTAAAGTCATACAGCTAAGAGGTGCACTATAGTTTCGGGTCATACATTTGGACCGTAGTGATGATGAGTGAGTAGGGTCATGACTTTGACTTACGTTGGAGGAGATGACACGAGGTTTCTTATGAAGATTTGATGATGAATGAATGGTGGGTGAATAATGGTGACCCACTAGCTGACGGAGAGTATGGGTCGCAAGGTGGCTTGCCGTTTTGTGAGCATGGATAAGACTCACTAAGGAATGGTGAAAGATAGTAATGATGAATGGACTCACTAGTAGGGAGGAAATGAAGGTGGTGCGCGCACACGAATTGGTTGGCTAGTGAAGACATGCACAAAGATGCATGTAAAAGGCGTGTGCAGGTGTGTAGTCTTCCTGCAGAGGTAATGGAGGTGGTGTGTCAACACAGACAGGTTGGTTAGGGAGGACGTGCGTTAAGATGCACATAAAAGGGGATATGCGCGTATGTGGGGGCATCTTTAAGGTCGTGCCTCCTAGACTTGAGCAAAGTAGTTTAATGTCATGTGGCCAGGACGTGCACTATGGTTTAAGGTCAGATAACTTAGGTTTAAGGTCAGATAGCTTAGACTGTGGTTATATAGTTTTAAGTCATGCAACTAGGACCACACAGTTTAAGGTCGTGTAACTAGACCCTCCGCTACAGTTTAAGGTCATATAGTTTGGACCATGGCTGTGTAGTTTAAGTTCATGTAACATGGACCATGCAGTTTAAGGTCTTGCAACTAGACATCCGTTATAGTTTAGGGTCATATAGTTTGGACAGTGACCATGTAGTTTAAGGTCATGCAGCATGAACCGTGGCTGTGCAGTTTTGAGTCGTGTGACGAGGACTAAGCAGTTTAAGGTTGTGCAATTAGACCTTCGCTACAGTTTGGGGTCATATAGTTTGGAGCGTGGCTGTGTGTAGTTTAAGGTCATGCAGCACGGGTTGTGGTTATGCAGTTTAAATTCATGCAACTAGAATCATGCACTTTAAGGTCATACAACTTGACCTTCGCTATAGTTTAAGATCGTGCAACTAGACCTCCACTACAATTTAAGGTCATATAGTTTGGACCATGGCAGCGCAGTTTAAGGTCATGTAACATGGACCGTGACCTTGCAGTTTAAGGTCGTGTAACTTGACTTCCGCTACAGTTTAAGGTCATGTAGCTTGGAACCTGGTCGTACAGTTTTGAGTCGTATGACGAGGACTTAGCAGTTTAAGGTCGTGCAACTAGACCTCCACTATAGTTTAAGGTTATATAGTTTGGACCATGCAGTTTAGGGTTATGCATCTGGACCGAAGTGTGGTGAGGGAATGTGTCTCTATGGGAAATAGAGCCATCACCGAAGATTGGACTCCATGGGGAGTGCGAATGTGGTGCAGGGAATGAACTTCCTGAGGATGCAGAATGAGGGTCCAGATGGGAGTGCCATGGCATGCGCATGGCACTAAGCGTTGGATGGCGCATGCGGCACTGGGCTTAGATGATGTGTGCACGACATTAGGTCCCTTAGTGAAGCGCGCAACAGTAGCCCTTGACGAGGAGTGCGACGATGAATTTTTGATGAAGCATGCGGTGATAGTCTTTGGGTCAAGGCGTGTGGTGATTGCCCTTGACGAAGGCACATGGTGATAGCCCTCGATGAAGGCGCGTGACGATAGCTTCTTTCGGGCCTCCGGCTTGACCCGCCCTGGCCTGGTCTTATTGCTGTCAAAGGCTGGGGACTGGAGCATCATTTCAGCTTTGTCAAGGGCAGTTTGCGGCACTGTTGAGTATAAAAGGGGAAAAACCCCTTTTTACTGTTTTAACGAAGGGTAAAATTGTAGAAGAGATTTTTAGAGAGAGAGAGAGATAGAGCTTTCGGGAAGGGATTTTCGACAAGAGATTTCCCTGCTAGAACTTGCAGACGCAGGCTGTAAGGAAATTTTTTGGTGAGCTTCAGGGGGTTGCAAGTCCTCACAAAGTGATTGCGAACATTGCCTAGGAGTGTCAAGACTTTCTAAGGAAGGAGCGGGGTTTCTCGGAGCCTTAGCGAGATTTTGCAGTGGTGCTTCTGTCGGGAGTTGAGTGCTCCTTCGGTGGTTCCGCGGTTGACAGAAGGTTGCAGAGAAGTTCAGAGGGCTCTGTCGGTCCTCTAGCTATTGGAGGAGAAGAAGGAGGAACAGCTGTGGGCTCACTGGGAACTCAGTAGAATTTCGGTGAGCTTGTGGCGAATTTTTGAAGTGCAGAAGCAAGGAAAAGGGAGATCCGCAGGGTCTCAAGGAATCGTTTTGGAGATTCCGGTGGTTTTCTGCCAGCTCTGGTAGCGAGAAGAAGGCAGGTAAGGGCTTTCCGGTGAACAGAAGCGAGTTC
This sequence comes from Amborella trichopoda, assembly GCF_000471905.2. The sequence goes on along the minus strand of NW_006499563.1, from coordinate 2,028,656 downwards.
CCGATGAAGAGGGGGAACGTCGGTGGAAACCCGAAGGGTTGTAGGACCGTAACAGTCGAGAGACGAAGGGTCGTCGGACGGGGAATGGTCGCCCTCCGCACGCATGGTGACAGGCCATGCCGCAAGTGTCAGGTGGCATGTCCGTATTTCGAGGAATGAATGTGCGGCGTGTGCTTGACAACTAGAGCACAAGTATTAACATGTCTTGGTTGAAAGAGGGTGATACCATCTCAGTGGGCAGATGGCGATAGTCTTCCACCTTAGCTATGGGACGACGATAGCCTAACAATATTACACCCTGAGTGCCCAATCGACGATATGCCTTTGTGAGCGCAGTCTCTTCGCGGCCGCCTAACATCTTTGCCAGTGAAGCTTCTGGTCTAATGGTTGAGTCTTCACGTGCCATTCTAGATGTGAGGAATCTCTCATGAGAAGGGGAGCTTGGTACTGCTGAATTCATCAGCGAAAGCTTGGTGAGAGACGAGCCAATTTGGCTCACCGAGGCCTTATGTGAACCAAGGTGGCCCTTGAGCGTCACCTTTGTGAGCGCCCCCATCCAGTTGGTGATGAGGGAAGATAATGATGGGAATGTGAGTATAAAGGAAGGGGTAGGCCTTTTGCATTGCCTGCACCGAAACATAGCCTCTAATGCAAGCTTGCCGACTCTATGCAAGCAGATGGTGGAAACCCCAGGTATGAAATGGTCTTCTACCGGATTGCAGGTACAAGGAGAGCACCAGTACCTGAGGGGGTACTCCTCTTGGACCATGAAGGTGTTGAGGCATTTCAGAAATACCTTGAGATAGGCTTCTTTGGCGGCTGCCCTAGTGCATGGAGGGCTACTACAACTGTTGCTCTAACATGGTCAAAGTGTTGTTGGAAACTTGGAGCCATGCTAGCAATACATGGCTGCTTGGCCATGGGGAGGCAGGGATATCACTGATGGACCCGCACTTTGTTGGTGGGCTGCCACTCCTCGACGTTATGTACGACGAGTTCATTCCCCCAAACTCAATCATTTTTTGCGGGGAGAAAGTAGGTAAAGAAGCCCCGTCAGCTAGGCTTCGAGAATTACTCGAGATCTATCAACGACTTTATGATGAGCCCAAAAATGGGCGAGTCACCTTCACTAAATGGGTAACGTTCTTCTTCGGCGACTATACAGATGAAGCTGGTCTATCGCCGAGAAAAGAGGGGAAGGAAACCCCACCTGTTTTTGAGCTACAAAAGAAGAATGAGCACATCTACCTGGCGGCTTACTTGGTACTCTTTTTGTGTAAATTTTCCTTGCCAAGAGGATTAGACGTCTTTCATCCCAGCACTTTTTATGTGGTCTGCGACATGGCGCAAGGGAAGGCGTACGCATTCGCACAGCCCGTTCTGTGTAGTATTTATCATGGCTTGGGAGCCATTTCTAGGGGAAGGAAGTATCAAGGGGATGAAGGAGGTAATGGCATCGTAGATGGCAAGGCCTTCTCAAGAGACTTCAAGACTCCTTTCCTAGTCCATTATGTGTATGGCTAGCTTGGAGCTTACTTCCTGGACACATACCTCAGAACCAAAGAGCTAGAGGACACCATGTGCCCATTTTTTCTGAAGATTGCCGGGCAAAGGGCAATCTTCCATCCCTCAGGCCACACACGTAACTTGTTCTTCAATGACCACCTCCGCATGACCCTGGTGGCATTCCCAGTTGGAGGTTTCATAGATCGTGTGTATGTGGACGAGGTGGGCCACCACCTAGATGGTGATTTCACCAGCCCAAAAGAATTGATGTTTATGCTGAGTGTGAGAGGCAGGGTTCTTTCCTATCGCACTATCTATGGTGCGAAGCTTGAGGGCTACTTTCCACATACGTTTGCTCAGCAACATGGGTTGGATCAGGGCTTCCCATTCTCCATATTCTTTGAGAAGCAGCATAACAGGGCAGCCCGTTGGAAGAAGGACGTGGGAGATTGGCTCTTGAGGCACATTCACATTGCCTAAGCCACATGCTTGGAGACCACCAAGGTCAATAAGTATGTGCTACCCCATTTTGGCAGGACGGTATGGGCAACCGAGGCCCACGAGCGCTGGTGGAGAATCACGAAGAAGGGGTATTGGGATGTGAAACACCCTCAAAATGGGGAGGGTAACTGTTGGAGCCAAGACACAAGGCAGTGAAAAATGGCTAGGACCGCTCCCCTAGGCCAAAATTGTACCCTGGGCTTCCCTCATGACTGACACACGATCGGGCGGCCTCGCCAGGCTGCTGTGGACGAATCTTTACTGCGGTTTCTCAATATGGAGAAAAAGATGGAGAGCAATTTTTGACAACCTCTATGCCATTTTCAAATGGAAGGAAGACCGCAAAGTCTCGGGGCATGAAGGGCGTCCTGTCCAGGATTTGAATAAACTGATAGGAAGCGGAACTCATAGCAAGTTAGCCGCCAGTTCTCCCAAGTCTACCACCTCGAAGGCTGCTGTGCTCAAGCAGGCGAAAGGAAAGAAGAGGAATAGGACTGCCCCAGTGACTCCTCGTGCTTCAGCTAAGAAGGTGACCAAGTCTTCAGTGCGTAAAGGGCGTAAGACTCTAGTGGTTCTTGAGCCAGAAGACAGCTCCTCATCCTCAGCTTCTTCGGAGGACTGTGTGTCTCCTGTCGTTTCTGCGTTGCCGTCTGCTCTTGGGGCTTCGCCTTCTCCTTCTCCTGAACTTTCTCCTGGCCCTTCAGAGGCTCAAGTCGGCGCCTCAGGGCCTACTGCCTTGATCGAAATCGCTTCTGATAGGGCAACGACATCCACGATTGAAGGGGAAGGCTCAGCTCCGATTGTGGTAAATGAGGATGATGAGGCTAGCCTTGTTGAGGCTGGTACTAACGAGGTAGGGAGGGCCTCTGAGAATCTAACGGTTGTCGTGCCTACCGAAAAAATGGGAACTCTGGTAGAGCTTGTGATAATAGAAGAGGATGAAGCCGCATGGACTGAAGAGGGGTTATCCGAGCAGTAAGAGATGGCTGCTTCAAGTGATGCATTTGTGGGGGGCGCAGAAGCAGGACGATCTGAGGGGTCAGGCTTGGAGGGCCTAGAGGTGCCACACTTGACTATAGAAGAGGCAGGCGTCGTGGGAGAGCCTGTTGCTAAAGTGATCACCATGGGGGACAAGGGTGAAGAAGGAGAGGGAGAAGGTGTAGGACCTGCCAAGGCGGAGATGGTGATCCAGAAGAGAGGACGTAGGGAGATCACTGCCTCAGGAGAGGAGGCTACCGAGGTGCAACATGAGGCTGAGGTAGAGGCTCCAAGCGAGGAGTCCAATCTTGCCCCGACTACAGTTGTTGTCCTTATAGAGGGCGAGGCTACGGTACCTGGGCATGAAAGGGTCGAGCTTTACGTGGCCATGACAGAGGGTCAGAGCGAGAGAGCCATTGCCGAGGTATCAGAGCAGCCTGAGGTTGCTCTTGATTCTGGGGAGCCTGAGGCCTTGGCGGCAACTGAGAGTTCTTATGTGGTGGTTGCTCCTAACATATTCCCCAAGCCCACTTTCAGCGGGATATCGGGCGATTTCTTTGAGATGCTGCGAACGGGTTTCTAGAAGCTGAAGGAGCTGCCTCTCAAAGATCTTGGAACAATGCTATTACAGTTGAGGGGTATCGCCATAGGGAGTGTGCCTGAAGTGCTCCCTTACTTTGACAACATCGCCAACGAGCTGGAGGGATGGAGGGAGAAGGCCCTGCCACAAGCAACTGCGCAGCGACTGGAAAGCTCACAGTTGCCCCCTTTGGAGTCTTCTCTTCTACTCTACATTGAATTAGTAAACACTCAATCGCAGCAGCTGGATGCTGTAGATTCATGGAGATCAGAACTTGCTGTGGAGCCCATGGCCGGCCACCACAAGGTAATGGCTCTGAGGGCGAAGATATAAGAGCTGACGAAGAAGCTTGACAAGCTGAAAAAGGAGACTGCGGATTGGGAAGCGAAGGACAAGGTGCTTGTTGATAATGCTTTAGCCCTCGAATATTCCTTGGAAGAAGTGACCCCCCTGATGAAGCATGAGGAGGGGCTGGTGGTAGAGCTGAAGAATGAGATTGAGCGGGCAAAGACATCGGCTGCAACATACATGGGAAAGATCTAGTAATCGATCGATTTTGATGACGCCTTTTTCTTTTTTCTTTTTTTTTTAGTTCTTCTCATTGTAAAAGAAAGAGGCTTGTAATGCCATCTTGATTTGTAAATGAAACAATTCTTTTCGCTTTTCTTTCTATCTTATTACTTCTGCCCTTTCATAGTTTGAGATGAGTAAGAATAGCCCACTCCTTACTTCGTCTTGTGGCAACTTGCTGTGGCTTCAATGACCTCGAATGGGGGGAACAATTGCTTCCTCACCCCTTAGTGTTTGATCGGAGAGGGGCTCATAGTTCATGATTCTCATGATTTGGTGAGCCTGTTCGATGTAAATGCTCCAGTCAAGGGCAGCTTTAGCTTCGATTTGAGGTACATTGGTTTTGAGCTCATCATAGGTCTTAGTCTCAGGGACAAACCCCTTTAAGTGCTTTGAAGCGATGCGGATGACCTACAATTGATTCTGGAGGTTACGAACCTCGTTTCTTAGCTCTGTCATGGGGTCTTGATCCTGAGAGCCAGAGGGACGACTCTTGTCTGCTTGTACTTCTTCGACAACCCCTGAGAAGCGTAAGACCTTCTTTAGACTGCTGATGATGCCCTTGCTCAAGGAGGATGGAACTTGGAGCACCTTCCTTGGTGGTTGGTATGCCAGTTCTGCTTCTAGAAGAGCGATGGGGACATGCAAGACCTTTCGCTGGTCTGGTGTATAGGTGACCCTCATTGCTGAAAGGTCTACCTCTAGGGCCTCCATAGGCTCGGGAGTTGCTTCTAGCTTGCCATTTTATTCTGGTGAGTTAGAAGTAGAGGGGGAAGATTTGTTTTCAAGGGTGGATACGATGACCTCGGAGAGGTGGCAAGGTATATTGGGGTGGATCGGAGTCAAATGGAGGATCTTGCCCTGTCTTTCCTCTTTTTTGAACATGTATGTGATCATCCGCCCCAAGTCTTCAACGTCATCATGGGACGAGGGTCCCATCTCTCTCACAGGCTTCCAATCGTCATCTTTTGATTTTTTTGAATATAGAAGATATGTGAAATAGTACTTGGCGTCTGCATAGTGAGTCTTAGCTCTAGAGATCAATCTTTTATTAGCATAGACTGTGTGCTGACTCCCATCTCGGCTGTATTTGAAGCATTGGTGGAGCGTGGAAGGAACCACCACCTTATCGTGAAGCCAAGGACGACCAAGCAGGACATTGTAAGAGGTATCGGTGTCGATTACGTGGAACTGAGCGTAATCATTGAGGTCATCGATCTTGAGATGAAGGCGCATTGTGCCGGTTGGCTTCTCTCCTGATTGGTTGAAACCTTGCACAGTGATGTGGGCAGGAGTGAGGTCGTCAGACCCTAATCCCAATCGGATGAGGATCCTTCTTAAGATCACGTTAACTGCTGACCCCCCATCTAGCAAGATCCGATTGGTAGGGCAGGCATGGAGTTCACCATTCACAAAGAGGGGACGATTGTGGAATTTACCTCCCAATTGAAGGTCGTCTTTAGAAAAAGAGATTGCCAAGCACTCACTTATGGGCTCGACTTCGGTCTCGTATACCTCTGGGTTAGAAAGAGTTTGCACCAGGGCCATACGATAATCTTTAGATAGCAGGAGGGCATCATAGATACTTAGAAGGGCTGGAAGCTTTCTCAAGTACCTAATTACGTCATACTTCACTTTATCCTTATTAGTCTTTTGTGTTCCTAATCCAGCCATTGGTGTAGGTGATAGGGTAGGCTTAGGAACAGGCTTTGGTTGGGTTTTGGCTTGTGACACTTGCGGACTTTGTTTCTCAGCCAGTGCTGTCTGGGTTGACGGGGAAGTGATAGGGACTTGTATTAGGGGTGTAGAAGTCTGAGGTTTAGGCTTTCGGAAAAGTGAAGGATCAAGAAGTCTGACAACCTTGAGCCTTTGAGGTGTGGGCTGTAGCTTCTTTCCTGATCTTAGACCCATTTAACTCATGCTAGCTGGTACTTCCAAGATCTGTGCCATGTGGAAGGTCTCTTTGGAACAGGAGTCTGAAGATGACTTGGTCTTTGCTTGGGTTGACAGGGCGTCGGCAAATGTCGAAAATCCAACTTCCTGAGCCAGCATCTCTTTGAGGCGCTCTTGCTATGGCTGGGTGACGCTGTTGCCTCCGAACTCTCTATTTAGAGTGTCGAAGTTTGGGCACCGTTGAGTTGCACCTGTAGAGAAAATAGAAGAGGAGGGAGAAGAAAAGTTAGAACGTTCATGACATCTGTTTACGTCGTTGCCGAAATTGGACGTGTGCAGGTGGTATTTTAGGTCTTGCCCTGGCTTTGACCATTGTGGGGTGCTTTTAGCCTCATCACCCATATTGGAGGAATCCCAAGCTGCTGGCTGCTCGGGGATGTCCGCCTGATTAGACGAAAGGACGAGGCGAGCTGTGTCATTGATGAAGTCCTGCAAGGTCGGAAGTGGGGGCAGAGGCCTGAGAAATTCTTCCTCAACTGGAGGCTAAGGAAGATGAGTCCTTTGGCAGGCTGATCTAGGAGCTCGCGTCTCCTTTTGGATGCCCGAGGGGGTGTTTGGACCGCACTCTCTAGATGGTGAGTAGTCACAGCTTGATGGACCGCTTCACGCTTTAGGGATTTGAGCCTACTTCGCCCATGGTAGACTTCCCAGGGTTGAGAGGTCGAGGGTTTCGAAGGGCTCAGTGCACGCTCATGAAGGGCTTGTAGAGTGGCCTTCTCTTGAACAGGAGTGATGGCTTGAAAGTGTTCCCCGAGGATGGCACAAACGATGTGGCCTTGCTGGACTATAGCTTCAAATCCCAAGCACTCATTTAGCTCGTGACCCATAACTTGGTGATAAGGGAACCATAGTTTTTTCGTGCCCTGGGCAAGCCGCTTAGGCTGCTTGGTGGGCTTGGTAGTGACGAGTTCCTGTTGGAGCGTCGCCTCAAAGAGGCCTGCAAAGGGTTTGATCCCGCTTTTCCCTGAGCTGGCATCGAGAGGTCTTCTTGCACAAACAGAAGAGGGACTTAAGGGTGTCCTCTAGCCTTGAACTTCCTGACACTGTTGCATATTCTTTGCTAGAAGCTTATGGAAGCCGGTGCACTCTTTGACGTCATGACCTCATATCTAGTGATATGCGCACCAGAGGTTCTCGGTTCCTAGGGGCAGGAACTTGGGTTGCCTTGTCGGCTTGGGGATGAAGAGTCCTTCTTCGAGCATTATGGAGAAAAATGCACGGAGAATAGCTGGTGCCTCATCACCCTCTTGGATCGTGACTATGTGAGAAGCCTCAGTTGCCCCGATTGCTTTCTTCAACTCTTTGAGCTTTATCTAATCCTTGATGATAAGGGCCTTGATAATGTCGTTGAGTTTATAGCAGTCATGAGTATGGTGGCTTACTCCCCTATGGTAGATGCAATACTTCTCATTTGTCTCCTGCCCAGCCGACTTTTCAGTATTGGCCTCCGGCAGCTGGATCACGCTTTGTTCTAACAGTAGTCGAAGCAGTCCAGGCGTCCACTCATTGTCGAAGGGGTAAAATTTATTCTGGTGTTAGATCTATAAGTCATTTCGTTAAGAATTTTTAGGAGGTGGGACCAGATTGTAGGATAGCTGCTTGCCATGGGCTTGAGGTGTCTGTGCCTTGGAGAGGTCCAGGGTTTGAGGAGTCGGGCTCTTAATATAAGTCACGGTGATGCTCGGGCTGATCACTGCTTTTGAGTTGCCCCGACTGTTGGAGTGGGAGTTTGAGCTGAAGGGTTGCTGACGAGGGCTGCCATGGTGCTCGAACAAGCCCTCAATACAAACTACCTTAGAGATGAGCTCTGACATGGAGGGTGGATTGGATGCCTTGACATGCATGGCGATCTCAGGAAGCATGTTCCGTATGCAGGTCTGAACCGCTTCCTTCTTAGTCATGGGAGTGGTGTGGAAGGTTGCTAACTCTCTCCATAGAGTAATGAACTTGTCAACTAACTCTCTCCATCGATGGTCTCCATGTTCCTCTGGACTTCGTAGAAGCATCGATAAAACAAATGCTCCATCTCTTGCCACATGTGTACCGAGTTGGGAGGCAGCTGAGCATACCACTGGAAGGCTGGCCCTTCAAGAGTCTCGACGAACTGGAAGAGGAGGAGTCGTTTGTCAGTTGCCATCTCTCGACAGGCCGCCTGAAAGTGAGCAGTATGCTGGTGCAGAGACGTAGTACCGTTGAATAGGGGAAGCTTCCCCTTTTGATAGTTCGGAGGGAAGGGTACTTGGTCAATGTACGAAGGGTATAGCTTCTAGTAGAGCAGTGTCCTTGCATGCCTGGGACCTTGTTCTTGAGGCTATGGGCCACCATAGCATCTATGTCGGTTTGAGAGACCCTAGGGGAGGCATAACTTTCTTGGGAGGTCGATGGGGGAGTTTGCCTAGGAGCTGTGTCCTCATCGATCAAGGAATTGGTCTCATGGTGAGAGGAAGTGGGCCTGGAGACTTTTAGGCATTCCAACTTTCCAAGGATGGATTGCATCATTACCTCCAACCTGGTCATTTTGTCTTCCTGGGCTTCGTCCGAGTCATTAATCACCATGACACTGACCATCTCGTCTGGGAGGTCAGAGCCAGGGGGAGGAGCGGACTGCCGAGGTAGGCGAGTCATGGGTGGAAAGTCAGTCTGCAGGGGCTCAACTTGCCCCGACTGGATTCGAGCTTTGTATGCCAATCTTGTGAGGACTAGTTCTCGATAGTCTTGAGATCGTGGCTTCTGGGTAGTGACGATCCAGCAATACTCCTGAACTCAATTAGGTTCTGGAGTTTGAAGAGGGAAAAAGGGATTACGATGATGGAGGTCATCGAGGGTGGTGACCTTGACTACCTTGGAGGCTCCTTTGGTCAGGATCCGAAGACCTCTCTTCTACTTAACTTTGAGACGATTGTGGATCTTATTCCATAATTGAGCCTGAGACCTGGACTGGCCTACCTTCTTTGAACATGCAAGGGCCGTGTCTATGAGTTGGAGCAAGGAGTGGGGTCCTAGGATAGAAGGCAGCCTGGGCTTCTGCCTTTGAGGCTGAAATCCTCTGTCTGACATCAAGCCGCTGCCCCGAGTGCCTTTGTAGGGCCCATGTTCACGATTGACATGAGGTGGGCTTAAGATGATACTCTTAGGGAAGACCTTTGAGTACCAAGGCTCAAGATGATTGACCGGTGTCGGGCGAGCGACAGAGGAAGTAGCTTATTCACGACTCTGCCTGAGTCTGGACCGAGGAGGAAACTGCGATAGCGGTGCCTGTGCACCTTTAGGGTTTGCCATTTGGGTGACTTGAGGGTCAACCCGAGATCGATCAATTGGTTTCCCCTTGGGCTATCAAGACCCACAAGCTTCTGTTTGTTAGGGACGAGGCGGAAGTTCATCTCTCACCGAGTGATGACTTGTGCGTTAGAAGGGAAGAGGAAGCAGTCGACCCTCATGTGCTCGAGATGGCATAGAGCTAGCACCCTGAGCTCTAGAAAGCGAATGCATGACGTACGCAGAGTTCATCCCAAGAAGGCCTAGCCCTTGATGCGAGCTCAAGGCAACGTGAGGGTTGCCTCGAGGTGTGGGTTGAGTGGATGGACCATGAGCTCTTGGGTGTGTGCAAGAGGTGGAGGCTGCAAGGTCTTCTCCTTGGTGTGTCGAGCCTTTAAGTTTAAAGGTTCGGAGAGGTGAAAGATTATAAGGGGTTGCCTTGCGGCGTACCTCAAGAGCGATGACAACTTGCTTGCCTCCAGTGAAAGTGGTTAGGGCAACCTTCCGACGTGCCCCAGCAATATGACCGACAAGAGACTTGCTAGTAGCATGGCGCGTGCTGTGTGCGGTGGCAGACGTGCCACCGATGCAAGGGGCCTCGATGGAGGGTCCACCAGGGCGAGGAAGAAGGGAGTCAGGGACTTTCAAGTCCCTTCTTGCACTAACCTAGGCAATAACTTGAGAGCCAGACTATGAGTCGCAGCTCAGAAGGAGAGTAGGGAAGGAAGCTTGAGTAGTTCGCTTCCCTGGGACAGTCATGAGTGCGGGGATAAGGAAGTCCCCGATTCGGATGAACGGGGTTGAACAACCCAGGTGCCATATAAATTAATGCACAAAGTAAAAGAAGATACTGGTCAAACAAGAGCGAACCGACTAAGGGGTAATAAGTCCCCAATGGAGCAGCCAAGCTATTTAGGTGCCTCAATCTTGCCTTTTAGATCTAGATGATTTTGCGGTATGTATCTCGGGTTTTAAGCAAACCCGAGATTTGAGATCACTCTCTCAGAACCTTGCTCAGTAGCAAGGGCTGGTATACCAACCATGAGAGAGGAATTTAAGCTGGTTCAAGTGGGTGCCCTCTTAGATCACGAAGAAAGCCCCCCAGCTGCTTTAGCTGGATCGGAATCGCCTCCCTTGATATGCAATCCTCTTGTTTTTTGCATAACACTTCTATGGTTAATTGACGAGACAAGTGGGTCGAAGAGACCCACCCTTGTCTTAGGGCATTGCATGCTCATATGAGGGAGTGACGAAACGGAAGGCTTCCAATAAAGAGAGGAAGGAGAAGAAAACTTGACAAAGGGGTGAGACTAGCATGCTGACCGGAAGACTACCAAATCAGAGAGGTAGTAAGACGGGCATGGTTATCAAGACCAGCATGGCGTCAATGCTACCCAAAATCGAGACTGATATGGCGGCACTAAGCTAAGTCTACTCTTAATCAAGTAAGGGGTGGAAAGAATGAGGAGACAGAAAGAGAGCAAAAAGAAAGAGAGTGAGACGACGGAGGGGATAGGGTCCCAACGGCGCTAGGCGTTGCCACCCATGACCATGGAGTGGCAGTGCCACGGCTAGAGGGTGAGTAGCAGACTACGGACGACACTAGACATCACCATTGGCAACATAAAAAGGTAACGCGCCCCTACGTCGGCGGCGATAGCCTCTCATGGAGCACGCGGTGATAGTTCTCATGACGTGGATGGCTACAGGCGTGGGACGCAAGGGAGACGGTGATGAGCACCAAATGCACGGAAGAAGCTCGTGGGCTGCGAAGGGCATCGAGTCCGCGAAGGAAGCTCGCAGACTGCAATAGGTGTTGCCGAGGCCTCTAGCGGGTGGCGATAGGTATCGCCCTCTGTGATAAGCACGCAACAGGGGAAGACCCCTACGGGCAACAACGAGTTTCGCCATCTGGGCTCCTCAATAAAATGTTGAAGCTACATCTGCAGACGACGATGAGCAGCACCGTCTGCAGGCTTCATCGGGAGAGAGAGACAGATAAATAGGACGGGTAGAAGACTCGCACATGGCACTGCCATCACCATGTGCAACCTATGAGACCACGGGAGAGGCATGCATGACACTGCCACTGCTGCACATGGCCTCTGTGAGGAACTCAGATGGAGAGGAGGAAGAAGAAAGAGAGGAAGAAAAAGGAGAATAAGAAGAAAGAGAGGAAAAGAAAAGGAAGAGAGAGAAGATCTACCTCAAGCATAGGGGTATCGATCAAAACTTTCTCTCACCTTGCTCTCTTTCTCCAAATGTGACCCAATAATGGTAAGAAAGAGAAACTGTGTTAAGTAAAAACTCTCTCTTTTGTGAGGGATTGAGTCCTTTGTACGTACAATGATGGTACGTACATATAGAATTTTCCCCAAACATGGGTGGATGATCAAAAGTAACCCTATTTGCTAGAAAATAAGATTAAATTGAACTAAAAGAAATTAGTAAATAGGGTGAAAAATGGCAGATTTGCCCCTTCCTAACAATTTTTAGAATTTCAGAACAATCCTTGTGTTGCCCTAGAACTTGCATGATCTTGCATGGATGATTTGAGGTTGTTCAGATGCCCGGTTGATTGAAAGATAATTGTTTTCTTGTAGGGATCAACATGGCGATCGATTCAATACCAACTTCGATCCATGGATCGTGTTTTTAGGGCACGATCATGTGACTTGAAATTTGAATGAATCTTGAAACTTCGGATCGATCGTCTGCTCGTTCCTTGATTTTTTTTGTGATTTATTTGTTGGAGTACACTGAGCATACGATCACGATCACGGGGCAAAAACCGCAACTACATTCCTTGCTCGTATGAAGATTTTGCAACTTTGGAGTTTTGGCTAGAATCTAGAATTCCGACGATGAAATTAGCAGTCACTTCGTCGGCTTCGTGTACGGAATCCAACCATTCATCACGTACGAAGTTCGGGTCAGAGATGGCCTGAGACCTTACACACACGATGGAATTGGTCTCGCGTCAATCGGGCTCATGAGCGGTGTGATTCGGCCGCTCGAGAGAGGCACGACGCTGTTAAATTTCTTGCACTTTCTTCACGGATCAACAACTTCTCTCTAGATTTCTTCACGGTCGAGCATCGTCAAGGGGTGTGCCATATATCAAATCGCTCGTCTTGATGCAGAGAATATGCTCACAAAATTTGACCACGATCCGACTTAAGACGAATGAGATATGTGCGTCGAAATTCAATGCTCGTGACTGTCCCTTCAATGATGTAGAGTTGTAGGGTGGCCGCATGGGAATAGCGTGTGGCTCCTCCTGTTTCCCTCTTTTGCCTATAACTTCTTCCTTGAGTGTGCTTGAGACTTCAAAAATGTAACTCTAGTTATAGGGTTTGTTTCAAGGTGCTTGAGGCTGATTTTGCCAAAACTGTTTCTCTGTCTGCACTACCTTAGAAGTGTCAGAAAGTGACGAAACTTGGCAAGGGAATTTTGAGAGCTCATGACGATCTTGGCCAGTTCTGGGGCTATTTTGAGACTGTCGAAATTTCCACTATTTGCTAGGCTTTTATTGAGCGGGGGCCCCATGATGACGAAAAATATCTTCGAACAACTACCCCTAGTGGGGTTGCATCTGTACTCTGGTATGTCGTTCTCAGCAGAGTTACATGCACACCATTACTTATCATCCCCAGGGAGTCACACTTACCCTCTTAATCCCTAGCGAAGTTTGTTTCAGCTTGCCACTCCTTCCACCATCTTCATCTAAATATCTTTGTTTGTGTATAGCCTTTACTATTTTGATCCCCAAGGAGTCAGATTGCTATCTATAGACCTATCCCCCATGCAGCTTCACCTACATGGCGACCCACACCTTGGTCCTAGCCGCATGACCTTAAAATGCATAACCGTGGTCTGTGCTGCATGACCTTAAACTGCACATCCAGGGTCCATGCTACATGATCTTAAACTGCACAGTCATGGTCCATTATGCATGACCTTCAACTGCACAGTTGTGCTCTGTGCTGCATGACCTTAAACTAAATAGGCACGATCTATGCTGCATAACCTTAAATTGTACAGCCATGGTCCATGCTGCATGACCTTAAACTACACAGCCTTGGTCCTAGCTGCATGACCTTAAACTGCACAGCCATGGTCCACGCTGTATGACCTTAAACTGCATAGCCATGGTTCTTGCTGCATGACCTTAAACTGTACAGCCGTGGTCCATGCTACATGACCTTAAACTACACAGTCGTGATCCATGATGCATGACCTTAAACTATACAACCTTGGTCCTAGTTGCATGACCTTAAACTGCACAGCCCTGTTCCATGCTGCATGAGCTTAAACTGTACAGCCATGGTCCATGCTGCATGACCTTAAACTCACAACCATGGTTCATTTTGCATGACCTTAATCTGCACAGTCATAGTTTGCGCTACATGACCTTAAACTACATAGCCGTGGTCCACGTTGCATGACCTTAAACTGTATAGTCGTGGTTCGCGCTTCATGACCTTAAATTGCACAACCATAGTCCTAGCTGCATGACCCTAAACTACACAGCCATGGTTCATGCTGCATGACCTTAAACTGCACAGCTGTGGTCCGCATTGCATGACCTTAAACTTCATAGCCGTGGTCCATGCTGTATGACCCTAAATTGCATAGCCATGGTCCTTGCTGCATGACTTTAAACTCTACAACCATAGTCTAGTTGCATGACCTTAAGTTGAATGGTCCATACTACATGACCTTAAACTATAGCGGAGGTCTAGTTGCAGGACCTTAAACTACCTAGTCCTAGCTACATGACTTTAAACTGCATGGCCATGGTCCGAACTATATGACCATAAACCATAGTTTACGTCCTGACTACATGACATTAGAAAGCTCAGCATCATTATCTAAACTACATGAACATAAACTATAGCAAAGGTCTAGTTGCACGACCTTAAACTGCCTGGTTCTCGTTGCATGACCTTAGACTGTATAACTACGGTCCAGCTGTATGACCAAACAATGGTGCGTGACCTAGCCGCATGACGATAAACTTCTTTTCACTAGTCTCAGAGGCATGACCTTAAACACGCCTTCACATATGCGCACACCCCCTTTACATGCATCTTCATGCACTCCTTCCCTAACCAACCCATCAATGTGCGTGCACTACCTTCATAAATTCCCCAGTGAGTCCATTCACCCCATTACCATCATCCATCATTCCTCAGTCAGTCTCATCCATGCTCACAAAATGGGGAGCCATCTCACCACCCATACTCGCTGTCAACTAGTGGGTCACCACTTTTTACCCACCTGTCATACATCTTCCATCTTTCAAAGGCAGCCTAGTACCATCTCCCCAAAGTGAGTCAAAACCATCGTCATACTCACTCTATGGCCTTCTACAGACTGCCACTAATCCTCATTACAGTCCAGCTATATGACACTTTAAACTATAGTGCGCGTCCTAGCTGTATAATGTTAAAAGGCTTCGCACAGGTCTCGAAGGCATGACCCTAAACACGCCTTCACAAAAAATGGGCATGGTGTACACCTGGAAAAGGAAATGCCATGAGTAAAAATGACGGATGGGCATGTTCTTGAAACCGTGAGTAAAAGAGTTCCATGAAAACAAAAACCCAGGCACGGTGAAAACCCCAAAAGGGTATCGTGGGCGAAAGCGGATGAAAAGGGTGGACATATTGGAAAGGCCATGAGTTAAAAAGCACCAGATAAAAGGAAGTTGGTGAAAACTGTCTTCACGACGCCACTTCCCCTGTTCAAGCAAAAACCCGCAAAGGGCACTTGGACCAACAAAATAGGTTGACAGAGCACCACAAACTCAACCAACATCCAATTGCCAAACAATCATAATTCTTCCTGGCAAGGTCTACCTAACATTCTCAACTACTAGTATCCAATTACAACACAAAATTACTCATCCAAGAGTGAGAGCCTCATAAGATCTCCCATGTTCCACTTCCAAAAACAACAAGAGTCCTTGAGGGTGAGGACGATGATCAAAAGATCCCTCCAAAATGCTAAAGATCCCTACGAAGGTAGGAAACTGATGAAGCCAGGGCCTAACCTGCCAGAGACTTTAGGGTAATGTCTCTCCATGAAGTCCCCTTGCCTAAAACCTTCCTTAGCCAGCAGGCCCAGATTTTCGACTAGACCTGACAGAATGGGGCCCACGAGGTCGCCTCACCAAAACTCCCTCTAGCCTACAGGCCCAGATTTTTGGGTTAGGTCAGAAGCCCCCGACTAGACCCCGTCAAGTGGGACTTACAGAGATACCCTGATCATAAAATTCAAACCGGATGTAGTAGCGAACAATGCTGACCGAAGGTTCATAGCATTTGGACTCCAAATAGGCCTGATTCTGGTCAATGAGGTCCCTACAAAATCCTCATGTTGTCAGAATCACAAATAGTCCCTCGATGGTGAGGACTTCGATAGGATCCCTCAAAAGTTTCTTCTTCCCCTAAAGTCTCCACTGACGGATCCGTACATTGCATCCAAAAGTCTGAGCACCCTAGTTGCAACATTGCGTGAATCTCCTCAGCGTTCATGTAGTCATGTGGTTAGCCAAGGGAAATTTCATGAATGATTGTACTTCTCACTTCTCTTGAAGCACAACATTCAGTGGGGCATGCTGTTGGAAGATATTTTTCATCATCATGGGTCCCGATCAATAAAGCCTAACATACAGTGGAAATTCTGACAACCTCATAATATCCCAAAAAATGTTCAAGATCTTCATAAAGACTCTCAAAAGTCTCCTGCCAAGTTTTGTCGCATTCCGACATGTTTAAGGCAGTGCAGACTGATAAACAGTTCCGAAAGAATTAACCTCTTGCACCCTGAAACGGACCCTATAACTAGAGTTATATCTTTGGTGTCTCAATTTGTTGTGGGACCACCGCCATTAGATCTGTCATGGTTGAAAACCCTCAAAGTTCATATTTCAGCTTAGACGGACACTCCAGGAAAAAGTAATAGGCGAAAGAGCAAAACAAGAGGAGTCGCACGCTATTCCCGTGCGACCACCCTGCAACCCAATTCCATTGAAGGGGCAGTCACAAATAGTTACTTTTGACATTTATATCTTCCTCATATGAGATCAGATCATGTTCAAACTTGATGGAGCGTGTTCGTCTCGTCGAGATGAGGGTTTCGATATGTGGTACGCCCCCCGAGGACGCCTGAGCACAAAGAAAATCTAGAGAGAAGTTGCTGATCCGTGAGAAATTTGTAGGAAATTCAGAATCGTCGTCCCTAGCTCGAGCTGCCAAACCACTGGTCCGAACTTCACACATGATGAATGGTCGGATTCCACACATGAAGCCGATGAAGTAACTACAAATTTTGTCGTCGAAATTCTAGATTCTTGCCAAAACTCCAAAGTTGTAAAATCTTCGTCCGAGCACGGAATTGAGTTGTGTTTGTTGCCCCCAATCGTGATGGCATGCTCAGTGTGATCCAGCGAAGAAATCATAGAAAAACATCAAAGAATGAGTACACAATCTATCTAAAGTTTCAAGATTCATTTCAAATTTTAAGTCACATGATCGTGCCTTAAAAACACGATCCATGGTTCGAAGTTGGTATCAAATCGATCGCCCATACCAAGCCTTACAAGAAAATAATCATCTTTCGATCAAATGGGTATCAAAACAACCCTAGATCATCCATGAAAAATTATGCACGTTATAGGGCAACACAAAGACTGTCTTGAAATTTGACAACTTGTTAGGAAGGGGAAAATCTGTCATTTGTACCTTATTTTTAATTTCTTTTAATTCAGTTAAAGTTTAATTTCCAGCAAGTAGGTTTAATTTTAATCAATCCACCCATGTTTGGGCACATTTCTATATATACCACGTACCACCATTGTACGCAAAAGGCTGGAACCCTTCACATAAGAGAGAGTTTTTACTTACTAAAGTTTCTCGTTCTTCTCATTGTTGGGTCACGTTTCGAGAGAAAGAGTAAGGAGAGAGAAACTATTGACTCGGTACCCCTAGGCTCATGGTAAATTCTTCTCTCTCTTCATTTCTTTCTTCTTCTTCTTCCTCGTATGAGCCTCCCTCAGAGGCCATGCACGGCAGTGGCAGTGCCATTCATGCGTCTTTCTTTTCTCTTTTCCTCTCCCTAGGGCTTCACAGGTCGCGCATGGCGATAGCGGTGCCATGCACGAGCTCCTTTCCCCTTCTATTGGTTCGTCTCTAGCTCTCAGTGAGGCTAGCAGATGGCGCTGCTTATCGTCGTCCATAGGAAGGTCCTCGACATCTTAGTGAAGAACCCAGACGACGAAACTCATTGCCACCCGTCTGCGATCTTGCTTCGCATGCTCGGTGCCTGTCGTTGCTCGTGAACCTCCTTCGTGCGATCCTCAAACCTACTGCTGTCCGCAGGTTACTCTTGCATCCCACG
Organism: Amborella trichopoda; assembly: GCF_000471905.2. Next base: position 2,010,907 of record NW_006499563.1, on the reverse strand, counting down.
CCTATCCCCTGTGTGCCTTGGCAAGAACTGTCACCATGCGCTTGACAAATGGCTATCGCCACACGCTTCACAAAAGGTTATCGTCACCCGCGTAGGGGTGTGCAGCCTTCTTGTGTTGTCAGTGGCTTCGCCTAGCGCCGCTCAAAGTTCATTGCTCATCCTCTAGCCGTGAGTAGTAGTGTCTAGAGCTATCTTAGAGCCACGACACTGCTACTCTACGGTTGTGGGTGACAACGCGTAGCACCGTTGAGACCCTATCTCTTCACCACCTCTTGCTTTCCACTTCATCGCCCCAACTTTTCACATTCTCAGCCACACAAATGTGCATTTCCCTAAGACAAGGGTGGGTCTTTCAGCCCATTTGTCTTGCAAATTAACTATAGTAGTATTGTGCAAAAAAATCAGGAGATTGCAGGTCAAGGGAAGCGATTCCGATCCAGCTGAAGCAGCTGGGGGGCTTTCTGTCGTGATCTAAGAGAGCGCCCCCGCGAGTCAGCCTGAGTAAGTTACGAGCCAAGGTGTGGTTGGTCCCCACCTCACATCCAAATTTCCTCTCTCACTCGTTGGATACCTACCCTTGTTCTTAAACAAGGTTCTCGAGAGAGCGATCTCAGGTCCCGGATCTTCTGAACCAGAGACATGTGTCACCCGATCACCTAGATTCGGGGAGGCGAGATCGAGGCACCTAACCAGCCAAGCTTAATTACAATTAAAGAAATTGAAAAAAAATCCAAAATTAGGCACAAATGATAAAAATGTCCCTATGATCTTTTACCTGAATGACAAGACCATCCCTGCATGCAGGCTGCTCTGTCATGGGAAGACCTTGAAAGTTGGTCCTGCAACTTGCGGCAATTTTTTGACTTTTTCAGCAACATATCTTCATTCTTCTTTCAATTGCAAGCATTTTGATGCCCTTCAATCGTGCTATGGTGGCCTTCTTCCCCAGGGTGAAAGTCCGGCCAGTTTTGTGAACTTTGTTTGCTGATGCATCTCCGAGTTGTGTCGTTTAGCTCCTGGCTCTGCTTGTAAGCTAGAGAGGAGGTCATTGCAATCATTTTTTACCAAGTTGGGGCCGATTTGGTGCAGTTTTGCGTCTTTGGCTATTTTTGAAGATTACCGGAAAAAGGGATTCTAATAACTGACTGAATTTAGTTCTTTTGAACTCCTCCTCGAGTCAATCCATGGCCTGGATTTTGAACTATGCTTCACCGAATCTGGAGCCTGTTGACCCTTTTTTTTTGTCATGGTTTCATCGGCTACTTTCCTCTTCAGAGCAATAGGGTTCCCGGTCATGCCGCAGTGAGTGCCTTAGGTCAAAATGAAGGGGTTGGTGTGATCTAGAACATCTCAACATTTGAGGTCGATCTGATTTCAGGGGAAGGCACCATGAGTTAGAGAAGTTGCTGCTGGAAAACATTGTCGTAACTCCCATTTTCGGGACTGGTTTGGTGAAGCTGCATCGCGCTATGGTAAAACCCATGAGTTGTGAGCATAGACCCTTAAGAGAAAATTTTGTCCTCGTGGGTTTTTGACATTCTGAACACAATGGCGATGGTCTCATTCCCTGTTGCATCCTCAATCATAGGGCTACAGTGGAGGGTCCTTCTTTGGTGCTGGAGGCTTTATTTTTCGGCACAATCCTGACCTACGAGTATTTTGTGAACCCGCAAGTCTAGACTGTCACTGGCTCGCTCCTTATTCGCATGGGCTCATGGAGGTACATCAAAAATGGCATACAACGACTGGCTCCACCGGATGTTGTGCTTCGAGAAAAGCAAGAAGTGCAACATTCAAAAAAATTTAACGTCGCTACTCCTTTGACGAATCCTTGCCAAGATGTGTTTATTGTCTCTCAATCTTATTTTTTTTCTTGATTACCGGCACAACACAATCCTTGAGGGGTAGACCTTGCTGAGGTTTTCCCTTGACTAGGGACAACCAAAGTGGTTTCCAGTTGTCAGGTGCCATGTTGAGGGACTTTCTCCGGGTCCCGCCAGAATCCATTTTTCTTTTTGGGAAATCACGTTGATATTCTGTCATCGGCGGGCTTATGACTTCTCGACGAAAACTCCCGATTTTCCAGCCAGCGGGGGCCTTTCTTGTGAGCTTTATCCCATTCTGGTCAGGGAAGTCCTGATGTTACAGTTGACGAGGACCTTTCTAGTGAGCTTTGTCCCTATCCAAATAGAAACTCCACGAGCAAACAAGGTACCTCTTGGCTTACATCCTACAGGTCCAGTTGGGGGTCTCCCGAATTACCCAGACGTGAAAGGAGGATGTCCTTCGAGGCGGTCCCAATTTAGGGGACTTCACCCTAGATGCTTGAAGGTTGGTGGAGGAAGAAAAGGCAGGCAAGGTACCTCTTTGGCTTACGCCTACTGGCTTGGTTGGGGGTTTCTCAGTGCGTCCCGATTGTCCAGGCTTGACAGGAGGATGGCCTCTGAGGCGGTCCCATTTTAGGGGACTTCACTTAGGATGCTGAAGTTTGATGTGGGATGCTAAAGTGTGATGAGAAGAACGACAAGCAAGGTACCTCTTTGGCTTACGCCCTACTGGCCTGGCTGGGGGTTTCTCGACGCATCCCGATTGTCCAGACTTGATAAGAGAATGGCCTTTGAGGAGGTCCCATTTTAGGGGACTTCACCTTGGCTGCAAGAGCTTGATGGGAGAGAAGAGGAGGAGAGGATTTTTTGTTTTTTTTGTGGTCGCACTAAGGCCTTAGATAAGAGGGTGACACTGGAGCACTAAGGCACTGGTGCGGAAAATAAGAAGGAGGCACTGAGGCCCAGGATAAAAAAACATGGCACTGGGGCCAAAACGTTTTTGAAGGCACTGTGGTTAGAGTTTTTTTTTTTTTAGGGCACAGGGGCTGGAGCTTTGTTTTTTTTGAAGGCACTGAGGTCGAAGTTTAGTCTTTTGGAAGGCACAGCGGCCAGTAGCCACTGGGGCTGGAGATTTTTTGTTTTTTTGGAAAACACTGGGGCCGGAGTTTTTTGTTTGGAAGGCACTGGGGCAGGAGTTTTTTTTTAGGATGGCACTGGTGTCGGAGAGTTTTTTTTTTAGAAGGCACTGGGGCCAGAGTCTTTTAGAAGGCACTGGGGCCAGAGTTTTTTTTTTTTGAGGCATTGGGGCTGAATTTTTTTTTTTGGAAGGCGCAGGGGTTGGAGTTTTTCTTTTTTGGAAGGCATAGGGGCCGAAGTTTTTTGGAAGGCATGGGGGCTGAAGTGTTTTTTTTTTGAGAGGCACTGAGGTCAGAGTTTTTTTTATTTTTGGAAGGCACTGTGGCCTGATGTTTTTTTTTTTTGAAAGGGCCGGAGTTTTTTTTTTGGAAGGCACAGGGGCCGGAGTTTTTTTGGAAGTCACAGGGGCCAACGTTTTTGGAAGGCACAGGGGCCGGAGTTTTTTTTTGGAAGGCACTGGGACCAGAGTTTTTTTTTTAAAAGGCACTGGGGTTGGAGTTCTTTTTTTGGAAGGCACTGGGGCTGGAGTTCTTTTTTATAACGCAATGGTGCTGGAGAGTGGAGGTTTGGCCTGGAGGCCGACAGCGGGAGGTTCGGTCCAGGAGCCCATTACGGGTTTTCACAGGGACCGAGGGGTTATGGTGCTAGCAAGATGGTTTTCACCATATCCTTTGTTGGGGCACTTTTACTCGTGATTTCGAGGTCACGTCCACCTGTTAGTCTCCACTTTTACTCATGACGCCCTTGGCGTGTTTTTGCCATACCTGGATTTTTTTCCTCATGACTCTTTTACTCATGGCTTCGTGGCCATGCTCGCCTGTCATTTTTACTCATGGTGCCCTTTGCGGGTTTTTACCTTGCCCCTGTTTCTTTTGGGAATTTACTCATAGCCCCCTTTTATTTTTGGGTTATGTTCACTTGAAGCCCTTTTTCTTTTACTCGCGATGATTGCCATCGTGCCAGGATTCTTTTTTTTTTTTTGAGGAGAAAGAGGTCACCAATATAGTGGACCTTGACCGAGGAGTCTTGAGAGAGTGACCTCACCTCGAGTCAATTGTAATGGTTGGGGGCCAAGGCAGGGCATATTTTTTGCCTTCTGGGGCATTGCCTCGAAGGGTAGCTTTAGGTATGATGGTAAGTTGCAGGAGGGGGGCAGTTGCCCCGCAGGTTTGTCTAGCCTGACGCCCTTGTCGGAGGACACGTTGAAGGAAGAGGGGCCTGTTGTCCTCTCTAAGTCTTACTTGAAGAGATATGCAAGCTCTTAAGTGGATGTGGACATTTTTATGTCATAAAGTGCATTGTAACAAACATGTAATTCTTTTTGCTCATGAAATGAAATCCCTTTTTTGCATTGAATTCTCCTTCTTTTCCTTGTGTCGCCATGTGCTGTTCTCCTTTTTTTGTGGGCCGATGCAGTCCTTTTCCCTGCTGAAGATGGGGATAAGGATTGGCCGGTGGAGTGCCTGTTCAGCCCATGGCGAGATTGCTGCTTGCTACGTGATGATGGTTGGGATGCCCTTGCGAGTTTTCATCCCAACCATTGGGGAATGCGTCATTGCCTATTTTCGCAAGACCCCATCTTTTTTTTTTTTTTAGAAGGGGCAGACCACAGGGAGCCCCATATGTGGGCGAGACAAGGAGCATGGTTCGCTTACTCACAAAGCATAGTGATGCAAAGGTGTGCCCGGGATGCTTTGAGTGGGCCTTGGCTGTAGGCTGGCCAAGTGGAGTTGGGTTGCATGCATGAGCTATGCGGCCTTTGGATGGCAATAGGCGCACCGTTCCTGGCAGGCCACATCATACATGCAGCAGTTGATGTCAAGTGGGAGAGGCGGCATCGACGTCGTACGACAGTTAGATTACGTGCCCTTAGTGCTTCCTCGAAATTGAGCGAAATCTTTCGCATGTGTGGCACGTTGTTTGACGTGCTGTTCGTACGATCGTACCTTTGGGGTATGTGGCGCTGGCTCCTGCGACACTTCGATTTCCACGTTGGCGGTGCCTCGGTGCTGGCCGCCAATACTTCGCTTCGCGTGCCACCGGTGATCTTTTGCGATTGGGGGTTGCCCGTTGATTGGCCCTTATGCTACTGGACTTTATAAAAGGAGGGGTGTTTGCTTTTCTCTTTTACCCAGGGTCTGGATCCCAAGTAAAAGCAAACACCCTTAGAGCCTTTTGCTTAGGCCTCCTTTCCTGTTTTTGCCTCTTTCCAAAGCAGCACTTTCTAGCAGGGCTCATGGCCGGTAGGAGTCCATGTCCTCCACCAGGTAAGTGTGGCTGCTTGGGTCTGGTCATTTGGCTGGTGCGTCATTTTCTTTTGATCTAACCCTTAGCGCTTCTCTTTTTTTTGTTCAGCGAAGCGAGTGAAGGTAGAAGATTCACGGGCCACGCCACAAGTGCCACCCGGCTTCGAAGCATTTTTATCAAGGGGCAACATGGAGGAGTCATTGTCCAGGGGCCATGTAGACCTTCCTATGTCTTTGGCCCTTGTAGATGTAGAGGCGACGTCTGACACTCAGCCCTCTGCATCTGGGGTCCCGTTGCCTTAGCTCCTTCATCATCGGATTATACGGAGTCGGCCGTGGAGCGCATGGCTCGGGTGGGCCTCCAGGTTCTGTGCGAGTGTCCCCTTTCTGACCTCAAGAGGGACCTCGAGGTTGTTAAAACCTGCGCAGCTAGCCTCGAGGTTGTGCACCCCGAGAGGGGGTCTTTGACTGGCTGAAAAAGTTAATGAGGTATTTCAAAGACTGGGGCTTAGCAGCCATCTTCAATGGGATCCCCACGCTGAAGATCATTGACGCGTGCATAGCTTCCCTGCAAGCGAGGCTGGAGAAGAGGTGATCCTTTTTGCGAAAGTATGAGGAAGGGAGGGAGCGATTTGCTGCTAGAGACTCCCAATCGATCGAGGAGGAAATCGAACTCTCCTGCCAGCTAGCAGACATATAGGGCTAGATTGCCTCTTTGAAGGCTCACGCGGTTGATTTGAGAGCTCGCCGTCATCGACATAGGGAGGCGATGGCTTGAGGTCTTGCAGAATGGTGCGCATAAGTTTGGAGATGGAGTAGCTCCTTAACTCGTCCAAGTGGATGGTGAAGGGGGCGTTTCTCTCCATGAGCAGCAAAGGCAGGCAACGTTGGAGGAGGTGTTGACATTGAGAGAAAAGATGCGCGAGGCGCTCGACCGTTTTTTACAGTCATTTCCCTTCCTTTTCTTTGTACGGACCTTGATGACCCATTTTTCAAGATTTTCTAACCTCTTGCACATGTGAATAAAATGGCCCCCCTTTTCTTTTTCCTTATCCTATCTACTGTGCCAAGATTCTTTTCCCTTTTTGTGCTTTAGTTTTAAATTTTGCTTCCCTGTCGTTTTTGGGGAATCGTAACCTGCGAGGGAAATAACGGATGTAGCGGGTTCAGCTACCCCTAGTAGCCAAGGCCCTACTTCTGGCAGTGTCGTGCTGACACAGCCTCCATTACGACGATGGGGGCTAGCATCCCTTTACCATTGTTCAGACCTTAATTGCTAGATGGCTCATAATCCATTTTCTTAAAAATTTAATGGGCCTTAGGTCCATATAGGTCCCAACTGGGCATGGCCATAGCCTCTAGCGAGGGGTCGCCCCGTGTACTTTCTGGGCTGGGGATTTTGCAAGATTCTGGGACGCAGCCCAGAAGCAGGGAGGGGGTGGTTTTCGTGGGAACATCTTGCTTTGCTTCCACCTCCTCGATTGGGTAGGATTAGATTTCGTTCCTCTATCACGGGTACCAAGTTTTGCCAGGTGAGCACGAGAGGTTGTTCAGGGGAGGTCGACCCACCCCTTGCTTCCGAGTGGCTAGGCCGAACCCTTGACAGACTAGCCGATGGATCCGGTGCATTCTGGGAATCGAACGTGTGGCAGGACATTGCTGTAGGTTTAGCCTTGTTCCCCTCCCTTCCCATAGTGGCGAGGGACCAAACTTTAGGGATCTTACTTGATTCTTACTGGGGCGGCGTTGAGGACCGGTACTGGTCACTTTTACCCTGTTTGATGTGCAACACCTTAAGTATCTAAAGTACCTTGGGTCGATTTGAAGTAATGCTGACCTGCAGGGTCAGAAGGCCATCCTGTTTTCTTAGTGAAGTCGAGATTTGTAGGACCCTTTGACCGGGGTCCAGTTCCTTTCTGATTGTAGACACCGTCACTGCTTTGGGTAAGGAGGAGGGGACGTGCATAATATTTTCTCCCACCGTATTGTGCGTTGGCATGGACGGAAGCGAGGAAGGGATGCGCAAGGTCTTCTTTTTTGTCATGTTGTGATTTGACACGGGCAGAAGAGAAGGGGGAATGCATAGGATCTTCATCCCTTCTGTCAGCGTAGACCACATGTTGGCTCTGATCCCTGCTGTATTTGAAGCACTGGTGAAGCAAGGATGGGACCATGCCATGCTCAAGGAGTCAAGGGTGACCCAACAAGATGTTTTATGAAGTGTCCGCGTGATTGACGTGAAAAAGAGTGGTGGCATTCAGGTCTCCAATCTTAATCTTAAGCCATATTTTGCCCACTTTTTTCCTTGCCTGATTGAATCCTTGCACCGTTAAATTTGTGGGTTCAAGCTGATCTATACTCAGGCTGTTCTGGGAGAGAACCCTTTTAGGTATCAAGTTCACTGTAGACCCTCCATCAATCATGATGCAATTAATTGGGGAGGCATGTAGCTCGCCCGATATGAACAACGGGCGATTGTGTGACCTTTTCCCAAGTTGCAAATCATCGTCGAAGAATGTAGTAGTCATGCAATTGTAGAGTATGGCAGGGTCCACTTCGACTCGTTCGACCTTCGTTTCGTACACCTCAAAGCGCTTGCACCAAAGCCATTCGGAGATCTTTAAATAACATAAGGTCGTCATAGATGTTTAGGGGTGTAGGGAGCTTCCTTAGATGTCCAATCACATCATATTTAACTTTATCAGCATCAGGTAGGGCGGTTTCCTGGTGTCCCTTTGCCTTAGGGGGAGGAGGTGCCGCTGGGACACCTCCTGACTGAGGGCCGTTCGCTCCAAACCTCAAAGGGACGACGACTCTCTTAGTGGCCTCTGCTGGAGGAAATTGGTTGTACTGCGTGATTAGAGAGGACATAGTAGGAGTGGGAGAACATCGAAGCTCTGCAGGTGTGGTTGTTGGTAAGGGAATGGTCTCCGTGGCAGCTTGAGGGGTCGAGGGCCCCTGAGACTGTCTTGGGGGAGGAGCGTACTCTGCACACGAGTGGGCTGACTCACAGAAAGGGGTCGGCAGTGGCGTTGGGAAGGTTTTTGACGAAGGGGGTCTTCAATCAAACCTTAGCCTCCTCCCCGATCACAGATGCATCCGACCTACTTGGGTCGTCGCGCATCCTTGGTGAAAGGGCAGCATGTGACACGCCTCGCGATTGAGGGGGAAGGCATGGTCAAACTTTGCTTCTACCCTATTACGGGCTAGCATGGGGGGACGTGCACCTTGCGCCATTGTTGGCTTTAGCACCTGATCCGAGGGTGTGCCCAGGGTTGATCGGGCTCTAGACGGCCTTGGGGCCATGGATTGGTCGCGCGAGGCATCATGATTTGTACCCCGGCCACACAATGATGAGCGGTATTGTAGGCCTTGTCCTTCTTCTCAGTGCATGGCGGCTCGGACCCGCTATGCTTCGGGAGGCTCTTTGAGGGGGCGATTTCTGGCTGTCGCTGTGAGAGTGGGACTTCCGTACGCCCCGTTTGTCTGTTTCATAGGTCACGATGAACCTTCTTCTAAAACCAAAAGCAGCTCTCACCTTCTTCCCGCCTAGCCCGCTCGATTGATGCTCGGGCGGAGCTGATTAGATCCGGCATGGTGAGATACTCGGATAGGGGCAGTTCTAGAAATGAGGCTTTGCATTTCGGACCCTACGCTAGGAGTTAGCTCGCGTTTGTGTGGGGCGGGGACCAGGGAGGATGATGCTTTGTGGAAATTTCGAGTACCACACAGTGAGCCATGCAGTAGTGGTGAACGGGGCGACGAGTGCTCGTCCCTTCCCACAACCGAGTGTTTCTTCGGATCTACATGTGTGCATATGATCAATAGTAGTATCTGGGAAGGTGGCGGCCTGGTCCCTCGTGTGGTGTGTGTGATCCGCCCGTTTAGCTGGTGAGGCCTTTGGGCCTCTCATATGGATGTGCATCTCTTGGAGGGCTTCAAATAGTCTCACAAATAGCGTGTGAGTCAAGGGCCAACCTTTAGGCTGCCTCGAGCCATGGGGCTGTGTCATGAGCCTGTCCCTGGCTGCCCATCCGTTAACATCGGAGGGTGATTGAGCATGAGTCCATGATCCCAAGGTCTCGTATGTCACTCAGGTCGGAGCAGACTAAACACTTTAATATCGGTGATCAAAGCAAGCCATAGAAAAGGGTGGAAACATAAATTCTAAAGTGCAGATGTACATTTAAAATTGGGAGATTCCGTAGACCAAAGGAAATATACCACATGAAATTTCTTCAAAAAATGTTACACTTGAGTTTGGGGCATCGAGGCCCAATGTTACATAATTCCAAAATGAACAAAGGAGTTAGGGCCAACCGCCCTACAACATACAATGTTAGAATTCCTCCTTAACATGGTGTAGCCTCGACTTCCAACCATGAACCGCATACTTCTGACCCTTGAGCTATTGCTAACAATCTATAAGAGGGGAGATACAGTGGGGTGAGCTATAAAGCCCAGTAAGTAGATCTAGGTGCTAAGCACCACTATTGAGTCTATCCATGCATCATGAACAGATCTTCCAATTATAAGAATTCACATTACAAACGTCATATAAACAAGAAATCATATCAATGCATCTATTACAGTTGTCACATCAAAATGTTATGGTTATCATTTAATCATGATAATTCACATGCATTATTGAAGCATCATCCACTCACTTCTTAGTTCACCAACTTCCGAAGTAAAAGCCCTATCCATCGGGCTAAGCCAATCCCATTGCTTAGGATCTCTACCGTTCCTCAGGAGGGAGGGCAATGAAAAGTGGGGAAATCTCCTTTGTAATGCCCTCACACTCACACACACGATCTCCAACGTGCTTTGGTGTTTTTGATAGGCAATTACCTTGTAAGGCATCACTCACTAGTCTCATCATATGAATTTCGGGGGGTGCGACCCTCCCATTTCACCTTCACCTAACTCCCTCCTATCATTCAACTAGTTAGGGAACATTGCCGGCATCGATTTTCTCAACATAACAGTACCCACTATTGATGAGTGTCGTATCGTATAGCGGGTAGTATTAGTATAACAGTATCCACTACCGATGAGTGTCCCATCGCGTAGCAGTCAATATCGTAGTTATCAAAACATAACAGTACCCACTACCAATGGGTGTCCCATTACGTAGAGATCATAATAAAAGTATCACAACAGATTTAAGCATTAAATTTACTCAGACTTAGTCAGTGCTTTATGACAAATAATTCCAGTCTCATTATGCAAAGTCTGAGTTTTGTTCAGAAATGTACAGCCATCATGTACACTATGCCACTTAGCATGAAACATCCATCATAAGAGGGCTATCACATGGCACTTACACTTATCAATTAGCATTCGTAAAACTTTTTCAAATTAGCACTACGACATTTATCTTGTAACATTTATCGTAGATCTGTCACATTACATTTATACTTACCAATTATCACTCATAACACTTGTCATTTGAATTGATCAGTGAATAGTTATGTAAAAGAGTGCACAACAATTTCACCACATTCATAATCACGACATCCTCATGGAAAAAGGAATGCCATTCTCAAACCGTGGAGAGTTTTAGTATGGTTCCAACATAAATTTTGAAATTGACTCACTTATGGTTCAAATGTGATTTGAACACATTTGGGCAGAGTTTGTGCACAACAAAATTTATTTCCAAGGCGAGCACATAACAAATTTTTTTTGTTAACGTACCCTTCTTCTCAGAGGCATAACTTCCAATCTAGGGGGAGTTTCAAAATTATTTGAACATGCAACTTTAAGTTTTCTTGTAGATATTTACAATAGTGGTGGATTGAAGGTATTTGGACGTCATTTGATAAGTCAGAAGCTCGACACAAAGTGACTGACAGTTGCTGGAATTTCCTATGACTGTGAACAGTAACTTACCCCCATATTTTGGGGCATATCTCTTAACCCATACAAAATTTTAATATGTTGTGAGAAGAAAAATTGTAGTAGAAAGCATATCTTTCAATCAAGACTGATTTGAACCCATTTGGATATTGTTTGTCTATTGAATAGTTCAATACAAAAATCCTCATAGTTCTTGGCAATTGAGGGAAATGACGGTGGAATGGGAAGGGGAGAGGGCTTAAGTACTCCCAAGTGGTTTGAAAACCACTGTGGCTGACCATTGCCGAGCGTGGCGCTGACATGTACGGCTCTGACATGCGCGGTACTGACAGGTATAACAATATGAATCTTGCTTTTACACTCACGGTGCTACCCTCTCTTCATGCGCGGCGTTGCTCATCTACGACATGTCATGTGTGATGTTACTCCATCTTGGCTTTCACGCGTAGAGTTCCTCCATTTCACACGTGGCGTTAGTCCCTTCTTCTTTATGCATGGCACTGCCTCCTCTCTCTCTCTCCTCTTTTCTCATGCGTAGAAATTTCCATGCATGGTTTTAACACTTTGACGAGTACAACAACAACTTTCCTTCATCTAACTCTATTACCTTACGCGTCTCATGTCCGGGAAAGTTCGTGGTCCTTAATGGCTCACATGCATGGTGTGGGTGGCATGAGAGCCACTAGCACTATGCTCAGGTGGAAATTGACTCGAAACTGTTTGAGGGACCGGGGTAGGATACTGCCTGCCCTGATTCATTATTATGGGGATCAGGCTGCCAGGGAGTTTATGGACATGGGCGTGTGTGGTGGAGTAATTGTGCAGGCTAGCATGGTTATTGCCAGGGGGAGTGCGTACGCGGGGGAGCCAGTGTTGACGACACCCCATTGTGAAGCAGGAGGGGTTGCCTTTTGGCTACTCACAGCAACAGCAGCCTTGTCAGGACCAACTAAGTGAGAGAGAGTGGCCGCACGGGGGCTGTTAGATCTATGGCTGATGGAGTGTCTGCCAGCAACAAAGTGTTTTAGTGAGGGGGCAGTAGTAGTCATTCGTGCGGCATGTATTAAGGGGCTCTCCCTTGATGCTAGAAGAGGCGGGGCAAGGGGCCTAAGGGCTCGTGACCCGAGCTTCCTCGGTCGAGGCTGAGATGGCTGAGCCAGCATGGCCGCATAGGGGGCATGCATGATAGGGAGGACCAAGCGGTCGAGCCTCTCCATGAGTTGCCACAGGTATGGGGATGTAGAACTCCTCAACTCGGAGGAAAGATGGATAGGAGAATCCCATAGTAGAAGCCGACAAAGGAGAAAGAGAGACTGGTACATGGAGACGGCTAGAGCCAATGATCGTGTCCCCAGTGGAATCACCAGTTGATGTCTCTGGGGTCCTGGTTTCCCTCCGTACGAGGATGAGGACGCCCTGTCTCGAACAACCATGGAGGTCAGGCGTGTGGTGGAAGCGTGGGCCCTCTTACTTGCGGATAGGAAGCCGACGGTGAGAGAGATTTTTGCAACTGGAGCGCGAATCGCTCTTACGCTGCTTAAGGGTTCGGGGACGCACCTTAGTTGCAAATGACCAAATGTCCCTGTGATCTTTTGCCCGAATGATGAGACCGTCCCTGCATGCAGGATGCTTCGCCATGAGAAGAACTTGGAAGCTGGTCCTGCAACTTGCGACAACTATTCGGCTTTTTCAGCAACATATCTTTGTTCTTCTTTCGATTGCGAGCATTTTGATGCCCTTCAATCGTGTTGTGGTGGCCTTCTTTCCCTGATTGAAAGTTCGACCAATTTTGTGAACTTTGTTTTCCAATGCATCTCTGAGCTATGTCGTTTTAGCTCCTGGCTCAACTTGCAAGTCAGAGAGGAGGTCGTTGCAATCATTTTGCACCAAGTTGGGGCCGATTTGGTGCAGATTTGTGTCTTTAGCTATTTTGGAAGGTTACTGGAGAAAGGGATTCCGACAACCAACTGGATTTGCTTCTTTGGTGACCTGAGGACTTGCATTCATTGAACAAGGGATTGAATGCAAGAGTCATACCAAAATGTAGCTCTGTGCGAGGTGGTTCTTTTGAACTCTTCGTGATCTAGAACTTGTCAATATTTGAGCTTTATCTGATTTCAAGGGAAGGCGTCATGAGTTGGAGAAGTTACTGCTAGAAAACATTGTCATAGCCCCCATTTCCAGAACTGGTTTGGTGAAGCCTTATCACGCTATGGTAAAACCCATGAGTTGCAACGCCACATGAGCATAGACCCTTCTAGAGGGGGACCGATTGAGCCCAAATTTGGTCTTGGGGGGTTTTTGATCTTCTGAGAACAATGGAAATGGTCTGGCGCCCTGTTGCAGCCTCTATCGTAGGGCTACAGTGGAGGGTCCTTCTTTGTTGCTAGGGCACCTCACCCAAATCACTAGGCTGGAGGCTTTATTTTTCAACACAATCCTGGCCTACGGGTGTTTCGTGAACCCGCGAGACCAGACTGTCATCATCTCTCTCCTTATTTGCATGGGCTCATGGAGGTACGTCAAAAACGACGTACAACAAGGATATTCGGGAAGTCGATTATTCTGTAGATATCCTTTGATGGGGGTGTGCCAGTCAGTTATCAGCTCTATTTCCACGTATGTGTAGTCTGACGGCCCTGATTCTTTTTCATCCTCTTTTTCCTCTTCAATCATCGAGGATTCTGGTGAGCGGCTTGAACTTTGTGCGTCTCCCCCATAAGCGCTATCTGTTTCGAGTGGGCATTTTTTGGCTAGTTGCTCCTCATCTTTTCCATCGAGCTCTTTAGTGACCTCAGTACATTTCCATTCTGCTACCTATACTAGTGTGGCCCCTTTTAGTGACATTTGAATAGTTGCTACATATTGGAGAGTGTGTCATCTTGTCTATTAAGCCTCCACAGTATGTTCTCAAGACTAACCTCTTCAAATTCGACCATCAATGACTTAGTAGTATTGAAGTAAGGTATGAGATTTTCTTTCCTTACGTCATATTCCCCTTTAAGTTGTCTACTTACTAATTCTGAGTCCCCATAAATGTTCAAATACTTCAGGTCCATATGGGAGGCGATCTCCAAGCCTTTGATGAGTGCTTAATATTCGGCTTCATTATGTGACTCTATCCCTAGGATGGAGAAGGACAGAGGAAGAAGGTCGTCGTGAGGGTTAGAGAACACTACTCCTGCAGCTCCTTTCTCGGACTAGAATGCCCCGTCAAACTACATCTTCCATCCTCATGAGACTTCGTCGTGGAAGACCTCTTCGTCTGGTAAATCATCGATTAAGGGGGTACTAGATGGTAGAGGATGTGCATCCAGAAATTATGTGAGGGCTTGGCCCTTGACAGCTTTTTATGGAACATACGTGATGTCGAACTCCATGAGAAGTAGTGACCATTTTACGAGTCGACCCAACAGGCAAGGGTACAACAGAAGGTATTTTATATGGTCTGCTCGGGAAATGAGCTGAACCGGATGAGCGAGCAGGTAGTGTCAGAGCTTCTGTACTGTAAAGATGAGGGCTAGGCACATTTTTTCAATTGGCAAGTAATTTCCCTCAGTTCTTTTCATTCTTCGAATCAAGTAATACAGGACTGTCTCTTTCCCCTCGTCATTATTTTGGGCTAGCAACACTCCAAGTGACTCTCCCAACATTGTCTAATATATAATGAGGGGTCTCCTGGAAATTGGTGTAGAAAGAACAAAGGGTTTCAACAGATAACTGTTGATATTGTCAAAGGCCTTTTGACCTGCCTCATCCCATTCAAAGGCTGCATCCTTCTTCAAGATATGGGAGAAGGGCTGGCATCGTCTTGACAAGTTAGAGATGAACCTTCGTACGTAAGCCAGCTGACCTTGAAGAGCTATGAGCTCTCACAGATTTCTTGGCGGTGACATTTCCTGAATGGCTTTAATCTTAATAGGTTATATTTTCAGGCCACGATACCTGACAATGAACCCCAAGAGTTTTCCAGATCGTACGCCAAAGGTACACTTCAAGGGGTTCATTTTGAGCTGATGGAGGCGAAATCTCTCGGAGACTTTTCCCAAATTTTTTAAGTGATTGCTTTTTCTGTAGGACTTGACCACAAGGTCATCCACGTATTATTCCACCTCCTCGTAGAGCATGTCGTCGAAGACAATGGTCATGGCCCTTTGATAGGTGGATTCGGCATTTTTGAGACCGAAGGGCATCACTATGAAATAAAAGACTCCCTTCGGAATTAGGAAAGCAATGGACTCTTCATCCTCTGGGGCCATCCTTATTTGGTTATAGCCAAAATATCCATCCCTGAACAATAATGTTTGGCAATTGGTGGTTGAGTCAATCAACAACTCTATGAAGGGGAGTGGGAAATCACCTTTAGGATAAGTTGAATTCAAATCACAGAAGTCAATACAAATCCTGATTTGTCTGTTTTTCTTCTTGACTAGCACAACATTGGCCAGCCATTTTAGGTATTTGACTTCTAGAGTGACTTATGACTGTGGGTGCCTCTTTAAGCTTGTTGACTTCTGCTTCGATCTGGATTTCTAAATCTGCCCTGAACCTCCGCGATTTTTGCTTGATGGGTTTGGAGGATGGATCAATCCCTAGTTTGTGGAGTGCTACCCGAGGGTTGAGACCCGACATTCGTTCGTAATGCCAGGAAAATACATCTCGATTAGCCCTCAAGAATTGTGTGTATTCATTCTTTTCTTCAGGAGGCATAATGATTGAGATAAAAGTAGGCTTTGAGTCAGTTTCCTCACCCAAATTAACTTCTTCTAAGTCATCAGTTGTGGCTTGGTCAGTGTCATCTAAAACCTCTGGGGTGTCCATCTCCTCTTCACCGAGGGGAGGTGGGTCGACAGTCTGCCCTTGAGTTTCAAGTGCTTCAACTATCTGCCCCGCAAGTGGCATTTCCTTTTTTGTTTCTTCGATCTTCGAACGTGCAGATTCTTGATCGATCCGGTTAACCCTAGGCATCACTTGAGGTTCTCTGGACGTGACTTCCTCAGCAGTAAGTTCTCGAGGGGACGGTGGTAGCTCTTGTGATACCAGAGTAATTTCGATGACATCGAAGGGTGCTAACATCCCCTGGCCTTCATTCAACCCTTGGTTGTTAGATGGTCGTAATCCATGTTCCTCATGACTTGATGGCCCTCAGGGTTGTATAAATCCCATCTGGGGATGACCCCAGCATCCAGAAGAGGATCACTTCGTGAGTTTATCTGAACAGCTGTTTCTTGAGTTTTTTGGATGAAACCTGGTAAAGGCGAGTGCATGGGTTTCAGGGGGGAAACTTCCCTCATCTTAGCTTTTCCTTTTCTTATAGCCTCCGCTTGGTTAGGCAAGTCTTGTGTCTATTCCATTGGAGCTATAGTCGAGACCCGTCCTTGAGGTTCATATTGCTGATCAAAGGTGCCACTGAAGTCGCGAATGGGGGAGGACGGACCACTTCTTGCTTCTTGGCAAGCAATTCGAGCTTCGAACACAGTGGTTGAAAAACTTAGGGTCTTTTGAGAATCTTGCATGTGCTAAGCTTGGCTTGTGAGTCCAACATCATCTCCTTCCTTTTCAAGGGCTGGGATAGGCAGAACTTCAGGGATTTGTAGGACTTTGAGGTAATCATGTTGATGTGTAGGGAAAGAGTGAAACCAATTCATTCCCTCCTCTTCCATGTGCAAGACCTTAAGTATCTATAATACCTTGAGCTGCCTTACGGCATAATCATCCGGAGGAGTGGAGGAAGCGCCATTCTTGTCCCTTAGGGGGACTAGAATGTGCAAAACCTTATGGTCGGCTTTTTTCTTTTCTTCAGCCATACGCGTTGTCTCAACTTTGAGAAAGGGGATGGGGATATATAACACCTTAGTATGAGTAACTGTAGGTGTCAACGGGCTCGAATTTGCAGCTTTCTTTCAGCCATGCTCTCTATGAGTTTTCACCTGCGGGGATGCGCATGCAGACGAGATAGAGGGTGATGCTTCCCCTCTATCTTTCTGGCATAGTATGTCTTTCGGGGTCATGGGGAAATTCCCATTAACATGTGTCAAAGGGATTATTTTTCCATATCTCTTCTCCTCTTGAAAGAGATAATTAAACCATCGTGTCATGTCTTCCGCATCTTCATGAGTGGTTGGTGCAGTCTCTCTCAACTTTGGGTCCGCACTGAATTTTATAGGCAATTCCTGGTCTTGGGAGCATATTGGGTTCACAAAATAATATTTTGCATCAGTATAGTATGACTCAGCGATGGGAAACGACCTTTTGTCTGCATAGACCATGTGTTTCCTTCTGTCACCGCTATTTTTGAAACACTGGTGAAGCGTGGATGGAACCACACCATGATCATGTAGCCAAAGACAGCCCAGTAGGATGTTGTAAGAGGTGTCTGTATGAATAACATGGAATAACGTGGAAGCGTTCATATCCTTGATTTTAAGCTTGAGACGGATGGTACCAGCTGGCTTTTCTCTGAACTGATTGAATCCTTGAATACTCAGGCTTGTAGGCTTAAGCTGCTCCAAACTTAACCCAATCCAGGTAAGAATCCTTCACGGCATAATGTTTACTGCTGATCCCCCGTCTAGCATGTTTTGGTTAACCTGACAGGCGTGCAGCTTGCCAGTCACAAAGAGAGATCGATTATGGATTTTCTGTCCTAATTGTAAGTCATCGCCTGAGAACGTGATAGCCATGCAAGTGTTGAGTATTGCAAGGTCAACCTCAACCTATTCGACCTCTGTTTTGTAGACTTCAGGATTGGAGAGAGCTTGTATCAGGGCCATTCAAAAGTCTTTAGACAACATGAGGGCATCATCGATACTCAACAGAGTTGGTAGTTTCCTCAGGAGCCCAATCACATCGTATTTGATTTTGTCAATCTCAGGAAAGTTGATTCGTTGTTTTTCCACCGATTTTAAAGGCACGGATGGTGATTGGGAGGCTTTTGAAAGGGACGGGTTTTCTATAGCTGTCAAGGAAGAGCCGATCGTAGTCATGGATTCTGGCAATGAAGGCTGGCTAGACTGCGTGACTGAGGTGGGTGTAAGCGAGGCAGGATAAGGTGAGAGTTGCTGTGGTGTAGAAACTTTAGCAAGGGAAGCTAAGGTGTCTGAGAATTTCAAGAGGGCGGGTGGCTTATGGATGGGAGTAGTCAGATCTTAATAGGGGATCAGTGGTGGTCCAAGATATTTCAGGGTTTTAGATGGTGCTGTTTTTAGCATTCTTCCCTTGGTCAATCGGCCCTGCTATACATCCTTGGTGAAAGACCAGTACATGGAACACCTCATATGTTGAAGGACTCCTTTTTTTTGAGTTTCCATCCCTCAAGTTGGGTTCAAGTAGGCTTGGCGCTTGAAGAACTTGGGGCCGTCTTTCAAATTGAATGGGCTCAAGACGGTCTTGGGGCCGTATCTCTTTCATTTGCTCGTGATGGCCTTGGAGTCACGGATTGGGTGGAGTGAGTCCATCTCCCTGTACTTTGATGACGTAGAAATGGACAATGTCGCCGATTTCAGGTTCTTCCATGTCTTGCAATGAATAAAACCAATTTTTCTTTAGTAGGTTCCTTGAGGCTAAATACTCTACTCTGGGCTATCAGAGTGACACTTTCATCCTCTTTGTCTATTTGATTCATAGATTTTTGTAGAACTTCTCCCAGAGTTGGAACTGATTTTGATTTCCTTCTCAACAGGATTGCCCTACGGAGATGAGAGAAAAGTTAATCAATTCCTGTAATGTATAACATCTAGGAAGAAGGGATCTCGTAGTCATCCTTGGAGGCTTAGGTTTGCCTGGAGAAGAGGGGTACTGACTGGATGTCTTTAAGGGTATCTTGCCCCGAGCCCTACCCTGAGGGCTAGCTCACGTGTATAGAGATGGAGGAGTAAACAGGATGGTGCTCGAAGGGAATTTCTTCAAGTACCACGTGCTAAGCGGCTTTGGGTAATAAGGGGCATGTTTGACGCTCCTTTCCTCTTTCTATTGGCAGAGTCACTAGACCTGCAAGTGTGTGCGTAACCCACAATAGTGTTCGGGGTGGTTTGTGATCCAACTCCTCGTGAAGTAGAAGGCTGGGTATTTGAAATACCCTCTTGTTTAGTGTGAGAGGCCTTAGGGCCTTCAGCATGTATGTCCATTATTCTGGAAGACTTTCAATTGCCTCGAAAGTCGTGTGCTCACATGGTTTTAGTCTTTTGTCTGCCCCGAGCTTGAAGATTATTATGCGGTGCATTAGTGGCCTGAAGACCTCTTGTGATGAGCCCGAGCCTCTAGAGACCTGAATCAGGTGAGGAGACCGAGGTAAGGTGTTGCCTTTCCCGTCTTGTCACGGTGATGGTTAAACGCTCAGTCGCGACGTGCGTAAATGTGGATGTGGCTACTTTGAGTTCGCACGGACTGACGTAGGAGTCGTAGAGTGAGGTGTGTGCGGCGATGCTCTAGTACCAGTGAAGCCTTTGTGAAGTGCAGGTGGGGTAACCTTTCGGTTACTCACTGAGACGGTGGTCTTATTAGAACCCACTGGGTGAAGAGGAGGAGTGGCGTGAGGACCACCTTTAAGCTTACAACAGGCAGAATATCTGTTAGTAATGGGGTGCTTATGAGAGAAGGTGGTTTCAGAGCCACCCATACAGATGGCATTAATGGATTTCTCTTTGATGTCGAGAGGAGAAGGAGTTCGAGCACCTTTTCCCCTAGTCTTCCTAGCTTGAACTAGGATGGTAAGGCCAGCCAGGCCACTTGAGGAGGACAATGACCACAATGTGAACATAAACTAGCAAAATATTTAATAATGGAATGGCATCACACCCTCACTCTTTACTATTGTATTACACCACTCAATCTCTCTTTGCAAGTCACTCTATTTTTCTCTACCACTCACCCCTCTCTCTCTTACCAAAGACCCATTCTCACTTTCTCTCAACCCAACTCTCTCTCTCTCCTTCTTTTACCATGGGCTCACGTACACACCAACATGAACACACTGCCCCTATTTATAAAGAGTATAACCCGCCTCTTGCTCCGTCTTTGCTTGGCGGTAAGATCAACCGCCTCTCCAATGCCCTGTCTAAGAAGCCTCTAGAGAGAGAGAATGAGGCACAAGAGGACAAATTACTTTTTTCCCCCTTTAATTTGTCACTCTTATTCCAAGTAACATTACAAAATGACAAAATGTTTCAGTCTTTAGTGGCTTTATCAGAATGTCTGTAACTTGTTCTTCTGATCTACAAAACACAAGTTCAACTTCATTATTCTTCACATGTTCTTCAATGAAATGGAATCTTATATCTATGTGCTTGCTTCTTCCATAAAAAATTGGATTCTTGGCCAATGCTATTGCTAATTTGTTGTCGACCTTGATTGTTATAGGGCCTTCTTGTGGTACCTACAATCTATTTAACACATTTCGCAACAAGATAGCATGACAAACACATGATGATGCTGCTACATATTCGGCTTCACATATGGATAATGTAATAATTGGTTGCTTCTTTGAACACCAAGTAAAAGCTGTAAATCTAATATGAAATACATAACCTGTAGTACTTTTTCTGTCATACAGGTCACCTCCCCAATCACTATCATAATAACCAATAAAATTGAGTTCATTTGAATGAGAATAGAGCAGTCCATAATCCATTGTGCTTTTTAAATAGCGAAGAATCCTTTTGACTGCCTTCAAGTGAGTTTTATTAGGAGCTTCCATATACCGACTTATTAAGCCCACTCCATACAAAATAGCAAGTTTAGTGTATGGCAGATAACGCAAACTTCCAACCAAGCTTTTAAAATAAGTGGCATCCACTCTAGAATCATCATATGTTTTATTTGTATTGCATTCTACTGGAGTAGTTACTAAATTGTAATTTTTCATTTTAAAATTTTTGAAAATTTCCCTTGCATATCTATTTTGGTAAATATAAATCCCTTCGTCACATTGTTTAACTTGAATTCCAAGAAAGTAACATCTGTCATCTCAAATTTAGTAATCATGGATTGCTTAAAATTATCAATCATGCTAAGGTTATTTTCAAGGAAAATTAAATTATTAACATATAATAAAATTACCAATAGATTACCATTGTCATTCATCTTCAAATATAGAGCATGATCAAAGGGGCATTTATAAAAACTATTTTCTTGAAAATATTTGTCGATTCTTGCATTCCAGGCTCTAGGTGCTTGTTTCAAACCATAAAGTGCCTTTTTCAATTTATAAACTTTATTTTCATGCCCCTTTATAACCCAGTGGTTGTTCAATATAAACTTCTTCTTTAAGATAACCATTTAAAAATGCAGATTTGACATCCATTTGAAAAAACTTCCATTTTCTTTGGGCAGCCAGAGCAATAATTAATCTAATAGTATCCAATCTAATAACAAGAGTAAATACCTCTTTGTAATCAATCTCGACTCTTCGCTTGTATCCTTTGGCAATCAGTCCTGCTTTGAATCTTTGTACTTCACCTTTCTCATTCTTCTTTGCTTTATACACCCATTTCACACCAATTGCTTTATGCTGATTCATAAGTGTTGTAAGCTTCCATGTGTTATTCTTCTCAATAGCTTGAATCTCCTCGTCCATTGCTTTTTTCCACCTATTTGAACAAAGTAACAAAATAAATTGCGCTCATTGTTAGTATTTTATGTTTGAGCATAAATTCATTCAAACGCCTTGTCCTTGGTGGCCTTTCATTTGAAATTTCATCCATGGAAGAAATAGATGAACTTGACTCTTGTTGAGGATGTGAGGGTGGAGTATTTTCTTCTTGTGATCTCTCTTACACATTGTCATTTCCATTCAATCCAATCCTTATATGACTTTTCTCTTCCTTTTTGTTCCATTCCTATGAGGCTTCTTCATTAAATTCCACATCTCTACTGATTATCAATTTCTTATTTTCAGGATTATAAAGCTTGTAAGCTTTTGATTTTCCGTTATAGCCAATAAACATACATTTTTGACTTTGTGTCCTCTAATTTGGTTCTCATTTGATGTGGGATATGAGAGTATGTTGTGCACCCAAATACCCTTAAATGTGCGACATTATGCTCATGTCCACTACAAGCCTCTTGGGGTATCCTAAATCCCACACTTTTGGTGGGACACCTATTCAAAGTATAGATAGAACAAGAGACCGCCTCAACCCAAAATTCTTTTGGCGTATTTTTGCATTTCAATATGGTTCGTGTCATACCCAAAGTTGTTTAGTTTTTTCTTTTAGCTACTCCACGTTGTTTGGGTGAATATGGTGCAGTAAATTGATGAAGAAGACCATGATACTTGCAAAATTCATCAAATTCCTTTGAGAACAATTCACCACCCATATATGATCTTAAAACTTTAATAAAATAGCTACTTTGTTTTTCCACAAAATCCTTGAAATTTTTGAAGATCCCAAAAACTTATGTTTCTTTCATGAAATAAACACAAGTCTTCTAACTGAAGTCATCAATGAAGGCAAGGAAATACTTATGTTGCCCATAAGAAATTGGGCTACGTGACCCACATACATCTGTATGGATGAGTTCAAGGGGTTTTGATGCTCTATGTGAAACGCCACTGGGGAAGCTTTCATGGTGATGCTTCCCGAGCATACATCCTTCACAAAGTTGTTCTGGATGATCAATTAGTGGCAGCCCTTTCACTATATTTTGATTATACAACAATTGTAGTCCATTAAAATTGAGGTGTCCAAACCTCAAGTTCCATAACCATGGCTTGTCTTTTAAATATACATTTAAGCATTGCAAAAAATTAGTTTTGATATCTAATGAAAATGTCATGTTTTTTGACATGCCAACTCTAGCAATCAAGTTTTCCTTTCTATCTTTTATGGTGAGGCCTAAATCCTTTAGAAGAATGTCATAACGTTTTTCCAAAAGTTGTCCCAAACTAAGAATATTATTTTATGCTTTGCACATAATAGACATTGGATTGAGTCGGATTAAACTTTTACCTTTCCCTTTGACCAAAACTTTTGAGAAATCACCAAATGTTACGTTACCATTCACTGTCAAGAAACCATGAGTTGCTACATTCACTGTCTTCTTCTTTGCATGCCAACATGAGGGTTGGTTCTTGATCTACTTTGGATTTTTCTACAAACCTAACTTCTTCTCCATTTTTTTGGGAGTTCTTAAATATACATTCAGAACTCTAATGGCTAAATTGTTTGCAATTAAAGCATTGAATCGAAGATCTATCATACCTTTGACGATTGAATGGTCGAGTAAAGTTTCTACCACCTCGACCTCTTGAGAATTGCAACATCTGGCTGTTTCCTCTTCCGACACTGAAATTGGAAATGTCATAGCTTCTTCCACCTCTATTTAATGCCCCATGTCTTCTTTAACCTCTGCCTCTAAATCCCCCTCTTTCATATTTTAGGGAGAGATTAGTTTTGAGCACTTGCTCCAAAGGAGTAATTTGTTTTCTTCATCATTCTTTGTTGGTGGGCTTGCAAGGAACCCACGAGTTGATCAGACGTCATAGTCGACAAATCTTAAGTTTCTTCTATTGCTACAACTATGTGCTCAAATTTATGGGTAAGAGATCTTAATATTTTCTCCAAGATACACACTCATCTAGCACCTCACCATTTCTCTTGAGTTGGTTTGCTATTGCCAACACTCTTGAGAAGTAATCAGAAATTAATTTTATCTCTTTCATATGAAGCATCTCGAACTTGGCTCTTAATGTCTGCAGATGAACTTTCTTCACTTTTTCATCTCTTTTGAAAACATTTTGTAAGATCTCCGATGCTTGTTTTACAGAGGTGGGAGAAGCAACATTTTCAAAGGTGCTTTCGTCAATGCCCTGATAGAGTAAAAAGATAGCTCTCTTGTCTGGTCTCCTCGATTCTTTTAGAGCAGCCTTCTAATTGTTTGTCACTTCAGCTTCCTCTTATGGAGCTTGGGGTTCATTGTACCCTTTTACAACAACCTCCCACGCATCATGTGATCCGAGTAGAGCTTTCATCTGAATGCACCAGTTTTCATAATTTTCTTTTGTAAGACGAGGGTCTTGGGGTTGGAACGTAATACCATGCTTTATGACAGAAAAATATCAAATATATATAGATATAAAACCCTTACTTTACGTATGAAACAGAAAACCTCACTATCAATGTGAACACAAACGTGGTCAAATATTGAAAAGAGTTGATGGTCCTAATGACCACAGTGTGAACATAAACTAGCAAAATATTTGATAATAGAATGGCATCACACCCTCACTCTTTACTATTGTATTATACCACTCAATCTCGCATTGCAACTCAAGCTATTTTTCTCTACCACTCACCCCTCTTTCTCTCTTACAAAAGACCCACTCTCACTTTATCTCAACGCAACACTCTCTCTCCTCCTTTTCCCATGGTCTCACACACACACCAACATGAACACACTACCCATATATAAAGAGGATAAGGCGCCTCTTGCACCGTCTTTGCTTGGCGGTAAGATCAACCGCCACTCCAATGCACCGTCTAAGAAGCCGATAGAGAGAGAATGAGGCACAAGAGGATAAATTACTTTTTTAATAGATATAACTTATGCATGATTTAAATCAAGACACAAATTAGGGAAAATTACAAAACCTCCCCCAAAATGCACTATTCACTCAATTTACCCCCACCCAATTTTTCTCTCACGCTTCTTTCCCCTTAACAAGCTTTCCTCTAAACCCCCCCACCCCTTATATAATAAAAGGTTATAATTTTTTGGATATAAATGCCCTTACTGTACAGTAAACGTTCAATTGGCAGTCCAGAGACCTAACTGTCGGAGAGAATAACAATATCGTCGGAGCGCTGTAGCTCCAGAAAATTAACTGCCGGAGCGAAATCTACCATACTACTGGAGCGAGATCACATAGTGCCGAATTGAACTGAAAAACCGCCGGAGTGGTATGAAGCAATACAGTATTGCCAGAGCGCATGTAAATAACGCCGGATTGCAAACTCTACTACTGGAGCGAATGAACTCACTATTGGAGCGATATGGCTCTAGAAGCTTAACTGCTGGAGCCTATTACTTTAGTGCTGGAGCGCCTTTCCTTATTGTTGGAGCGCTATATAATGAATAGCGGAGCGCTGTAGTTCTAGAAGCCTTACTGCCGGAGTGTGCATAACAACTGCCAGAGAGCTGGTACAAATTGCCGGAGCGATGTATACCCACTGTTGGAGTGCTGTAGCTCCAGAAACCTAACTACCGAAGCATGGAAAACGTACTGCCGGAGCGTGCATTTGTACTGTCGGAGTGACTGTGGCTCTAGAAGCTCTACTAGCACTGTCGGAGCGTTCATTTATACTGCCGAGTCATACTTGTTTACTGCCGGAGCGACTGTGGCTCCAGAAGCTCTACTTCTGGAGCGAGAAAAGGTTATTCCCAGAGCGTGCATTTATACTGCCATATCGTATTTGTTTACTGTCGAAGCGACTGTGGCTCCAGAAGATCTACTACCGGAGCGAGAAAAGGTTATTACCAGAACGTGCTTATTGTCTGCCTGAGCAAATTGTTCTACTACCGGAACGCCTGTGGCTACAGACGCTTTATTGCCGGAGTGAAGAATTGTACTGCGAGAGTGATGTGTTGCAGTGCTGGATCGTGGTGTTGTAGTGATGGAGCGAAGTGTTGTCACGAAATGGTTTTTTTTTTTTTTGGCTTTTTGCCTTTTGTGGTGTTGTATGTTAAAACTGAATTAGGTGTTTCTCTTTAGTGATGTTATATGTTAGCCTTTGGTAGTGCTATATGTTACCGATTGGTGGTGGTTTATAATTTTATGTAGTGATGTTATATAGCCTTTGGTGGTTTTTATATGTTAGTCTTAAAGCAGTTACACTTCACTTTGATGGCTTCATAGTTTAACACCAGAGCGACTGATCTGTTTCAAACATACTGATATATATCAATCATAAAGTCCAAAACTACATCTATTTCGAACATCTATGTAACATATCATTCATTAATGTAACATACCCTTCATTGAAGAGTATGCAAAGAGAGATCTCTCATTTATGTAAAGAGAGATCTCTCATTTATGTAAAGATAGATGTCTCATTTATGTAAAGAGAGATCTCTTCATTGAACATACCCTTCAATCGCAGATAAAGAGAGATCTCTCATTTATGTAACATATCCTTCATTGAACATCTGTTTCGAACATTCATATTAAATCCAAAAAGACATATTAAACTCAACATCAAAATATAACCAACCATATCATTTTCCTAATATCTGTTTCAAAAATACAAATGAATGACGATCAATATCGACCATATTTTTTACTTAACATTTGTTTCAAATATACATATCCAAGACCAAAATAAAAAAAAATCAATTCCTCTACCGCAAATTCCATCTCAATTCCTCTTGCAATGCCGGTGCTTGAAATTGATTAGCTGTTTGCTTTGTTCTTCTCTCATCTTCATGCTCACTATCACCATCATCTCCTCCATCATCATCATCCTCTTCTCCATCATCTCCTCCATCATCATCATCTTCTCCGACATCATCCTCTTCTCCATTGTCATCGTCTTCTTCTCTTTCACTTTCATCACCCTCCTCGACACCTCTCTCCACATAAGTGCTATTTAGTAGCAGATCATGAGCCACCTGTATGTAATGTCTAGATTCCCCGGTTAGTAGTTCACCACTAAGTGCAGCTTGTAACAACTCTATACATGTATGTCTCTGCAAGTAGATAGTGAAAACAAACAAAATTTACCATCAGATATGTATTTCATAATTTTAAATTATATTAAAATGATAAAATAAAAAAATGCATATCATAAATATTATACCAATCAATTGGCTTGCGAAAGACTGTACATGGGATTGCGATTGCGATTGCGATGGGGGGCGAAATGGTGTTTTTCCCTGCGTAACATGTTGTACCAGGCCATGCAGTCTTCAGTAGGTACTCCACCAGATTTATCTAAAGGTGCTTTAACAATGTTACATTCTTGTTGTTTCCAATCTTTTATCTGCCTACCCAATTCGATAGTCCAGTTTGTGAGTGTACACTGATTTTCTCCCTCCTATCCCACTTGGGTGGCATAATAGGAATACCTTGCATCTTCCCAAATTGTCGCAACACGCTATTGGGCATGTAATACTCCACAACATTGAAACTAATGAGGTATGATAGACACATGAAGTACTTAGCAATTTCCTGTGACTCCCCATACGGTTGCAAGGTCACCTACAAAAATAAGCATGAGATATTAACAACAAGGAAAAACATTCTATATTGAACGAGATATTATCTACTATGTTATAAGCTCACAAGCCAATCACTAACCATATTGAACGAGATATGGTCAAATGAGATGTTCTTGTGTCGTGCTTGTTTCTTCCACATGCAACCCCTAGGCATCTCTGGGTTGATGACCAATGTAGGCTTGGTAGCTAGAGCTCGAAAATGCTCATAGATCCAACAATGTAGAAAAGGAAATAAAAGTAAGAAGCCACATAAATTGTAAGATTGTAAATATATATAATAGAAATAGTGAGAAATACTTGTAGTAACGTCGCTGACCTACTAAAATGATTATTTTCCCCACCTGCGACCTTGGACAATGAACGATATAAGAAAGCAAGAGTCACAGCACCCCATGCATACTTTCCTGCCTCATCAAAATCTCAAAACAATTACAGATATATTGAAAGTGTCGATCCTTTAGATGAGTTGGCAAAATTTGTTTTCCCAACTAGATAGAGGAGATATGCTCTTGTGTGCTACGTGAGTTGTAATTTGGTGGGTTTTTTTGGGAGTTGGCCAAATCTACTCCTCAACAATGTATGATTTAGACCCATCGGGGTGGCATCTTTAGAGAAATCTCCTAGGTACTCCTTGATAAAAGAAATATAGGTTTCAGACCTGATGCCGGTTATAGGCTCACCTGTCACAAGTATCCTTAATATCTGCCATGCATCATATAATATTGAACCCATTTCACCAATGCTTAAATTTGCAATATTCGTTTCCTTGCAATCCATACGTGAGACCCCAATATCCATCAATTGGCTAAACCCGATCTTATGAATTAGAGGTACCTGTCGTTGATCGAGCTTCCATTTTGCTAAGGCTTGAGTTGATTCATCAATATGAAGTATCTTTCTATCCTAAAATGAAAATTAACAAGAAATTAAAATAGTCAGTCACTTGAGAAATACTTGATTAATGTAAATCATTTAGTAAAACAAGTAGACCATTGTACCTCTTAGTTGTTCTGGGTCTTGCATTGCTAATTATATTATCATAATTGGCATAAAAAATTAACCACAAGTAGCATATCTAATAAGAAAAGAGATAGAACATTGACATATCCAATCCAATAAGAAAAGAGATAGAACAGTGGTATATCCAATCTAAAAAGAAAAGAGATAGAAAACTGAACAAAGAATATAACTAAAAAGAGAGAGAAAAATGGCGTATCCAATATATGTGTTTACAAAATGGCATATCCAATACAAAATGGCATACTCAATACAATGAAGTGGGTGTTACATTTAAAAAAACTGAACAAAGAAGATAACTAAAAAAAATGCCTTCAAGTGAGTGCTTTACATCTTGCCCTGTTGTGACCAGTTCCTTTGCACCTACTACAGTGAATAGGTCGAACTGGTACTTTCTGTGACTTGATGTGCTTTTTTTTAAGTCGGCGAGGGGGCCGTCTTGAGTGAGGTGGAAGTACTCTTATTCCATCTACAGGAACTTGTGCACGCGTACGCTCAGATAGATCGATCAAGGTAATTGGCATGATAGGTTCGGAATATGTTTCACAAAACTTTGCAACCGTAAAATAGTCTTCACAATAGTCGATCAGATCCCTATTCATCCATTGAGGACTTTACAAGCATGTTTGTAGGGCAAGCCCATAATTTGCCAACCCCGGCATTCACATTCTCGTGCAATTATATTTACCTTATAATTCCTGCTATCACCCTTTGCTTCAACACTGCTCCACTTGACACAGTGACCCTAACGGAAAGGGATTGCTTTATGATCGTTATCAGTTCCTTTTGCACATGCGGGGTAAGTGTTGTGGTCCAGGATTTAGCTTCCAAGCTGCCGGTGGCCATTAGTTTCATGATTTGTCTTCTAATCAACTCAGAGCACTAGAGAATTGGCATGTCACGTGCTTCTAGAATCCACTTGTTATATGACTCAGTCACATTGGTTGTTTCTTGATTATATCATTTACCCCTGAAGAGTGATGTGGCCCAACAGTTTGGTGATGCTTCCATGAACCACTTGAATGCGACCTCAGAAATAGACCTAATTTCACTAATATTGTCAAAATACTCTTGTGGCATGTATGCTCTACATGCTCTGACAAAGTATTTACAACTGTCTTCTTAATATCATTAGGTACGTCTTTTACTTCTTTCTTGAAATTCTCCGCTAAATGATGCTCACATAAGGCATGATGGGCATTCTCAAAAACTTGACAAACAATATCAACTAGGCCAGGGTGTCTATCAGACAAAAAAGTGATTTCACAATTTGTCCCAATAGCAATCTTTAGAGATTTCATAGACCACAACCAGTTGTCGGTACTTTTGGCATCCACAATAGCGAATGCAATAGCAAACATTTGTTTTTCTCCACCGAGTGAGTTTGCAACCAGTAAAGCTCCAAGGTATCATGCCTTTAGTGATGTCCCATCGAGAAATAGACGACAACCACTTTTGAAGCTGTGTATTGAGTCATAAAATCTTAAGAACATTCGACGAAATCTATCATTTTCCCATACTTGTCCTGTCGTATAACTACCAGGATTTATCTCCATCACTCGAATATGCGGGTAATTGGTTGTATGCCTTCTCTTGTGAACCATGTATGTCATTTCTTTCCCTCTTTTCTTTCCCTCGCCAAACCTTGCGATAGGGTATTTCTAGCCCATAATCTTGAGACAAATCATTGATGATTTCTTTATCCTTGTACTGCATTGTGTCACTTAATTTATCCTTGATGATGCAATAAATTTTTGTGATGCTCTTCTCTGTACATCATTGCTTGTCCCAATATTACATGAGTGTTCTTTTTTCCATGTTTTGATGCTAAAGACATTCGTCTTGTCAAACTTCAAAGCATATATCTCCCATTTGCAACCATCACCCTTGCATCTCGCCCTTATACAATACCCCTCAGTTTTAATAAGACGGTAAGTAAAATGGTGTGCTATAGTAAACTTGCTAAGGGCTTATCAGAAGTCTTCTAGGGATTCAAATTGTTGGCCTATACCGGTAAGTGCATCCTCCCATGGACTAAGCAACCTTGGTGCATTGTTTTGTTTAGAACCAGAGACCAAAACATTAAAGGATTGGGGGGTTTTGGCCTCTTCGATTGCCCTAAGGTTACATGAAGTATAGCCAATCCTTTGTTCACTCCCATCAAATACATAAATCAAGACATTATTCTCGCCTTCATATGCATTCAACATCCTCTCAATATCATCGTCAATGAATAGATTCACAATAAATCTTCTATTTCCTAAGACAAAATACCTCAATGATAGCAAGTGTATGCCTTGCGAGAAACGCTCTACTACGTATTTTCATAGGTCATCTAACCTAGTTCTATTTTTAATCATAAATGTACATGCATCACCACCAATATAATCCAAAGTCCCATTGATATTTGATTGGAGTTGTCCACTACAAATACAATAAATCAATCTTCTATTACTCATTTTATTTTGTCATGCATAAGATTTGTAATAATTTACACCCCACAAATAAACAAACTCAAAGATTATATGAATACAACACTAATGACTTTGTGGATATAAACATATACTTTCAATCAGTGGGTATTACAATGGAGATTACAAAAGAATCTAGGTCAGTATGTGTGTAAAATTGTCAATACATGTCTAAAATAGGTACGACATTAAAAAAAAAGAACCCATGCAACATAGCTTCCAGGTTGGCTCTACTCATATGTTTTGTGACACAATAAGATGGCTACTGCCCTTTCCTCAAATACCTCAAATGGTAGTTAAGTACCCTAAATTTGTGGAGAATATTACTAATGATAGTTAAGTACCCTAAATTTCCATAAATCAACAGAACTAATTTCAACTCTATGCCAATTACATGAAGTCTAATTTCACAACAATCATTTGAGATAACAACAATTTCTACACTGTTTTACTTAAAAAAATAAAAAAGAAAACCAACAAGACCAGCATTTTATAACATCATTGACATCAACAACAATTCATCATCATCATTATTGTCCGCGCCTTAATCCAATTATCTAGAATGGGCTTCAGCAACAAAAACAACAACTGAACATACAAAATTCTCATAAATTTCACTAAGTTTCCATCAACTATCCGTTATTTCTAGAAATAGCCATAGTTAGCTCAATATATTAAAACATACAAATCAAATATAGGGGTCCTTAGCTTTCATTTTGCGTATGCCAAATCTTGAAGGGTCCTACATCACCGACTATTTACGAATTTCAATTAAGCCAAACAAAACAGCCTTTACATCGAATTCCCTGAGCTCAACTAGACCTGGAAATGATGATCTTTGATGTCGTAATTGCTGGAAATGAAGGGTAGGATGTTCTATGTATTGAAGTGCATCATTCGGATTTCACAATATTCATTTGAAAATCCTTCACAATATTCATTTGAAAATCCATCATTCATTTTTCACAATATTTATATCAAAACCAAGATCATAGGATTCTTATTCATGACGACTTGATTCTCACTCAGGAATGTGAAGGAACATACAATAAACACTATATTACAACAGATTCAATGTCAATGCCAAATCAAATAACTTAATGCAAAATCAAATACAACAGATTGTCAATGCCAATATATTTCGAATGATTTTATTAAAAAATAAATAAATTAACCTTAGATTGGGCTGATTTGAGGTAAAATGAGGATGGGACACAGATTTTGAGAGCCCAATCTTCTTTCGTAGAGAGATGGAGAGAGCTCGGGCAGACGTTCCTTCGAACATAGAGAGGGGTAAAACTTCTACCCACGAAATAGGAAGGGGCTCGGGCCGCAAAGTTAAAGTGAGAGATGGAGAGGATCTCGGGGCCATGACGGTGAGCTTGGGGCCACGAAATAGGAAGGGGCTAGGGGCCGTGAGGTGAGCTGGGGGCCGTGATAGATGCTGAGGTTCTTGGGGCCGTGAGGTGGAGAAATGGGAAGAAAGCGAGCTCGGGCCATAAGGGTGAGAAGAGCTTCTGCGTTACGGGTAAAAGAGGAAGGGTGAAATATGGGTAAGTGAGAAAAGGGATAAGTGGGAAAGAAAAGGGCAAAAGGTAACTTTCGTCTCTTTTTTTTTGGTTGGGGGGTTTTGCGAGGATAATTGCTTGAAGGGAAAAAGATGAGAGAGAAAAGTTGGGTAACTTGCATGAATAGTGCATTTTGGGGGTTTTTGTAATTTTCCCTACAAATTATGCAGTCCGAGTGTAGTGCGACAGTGAGCAACATACAAATTACAAAAAAAAATCTGGTATTTAAGCAAGAATGAAACATATTGAAGTAAAGTCCACCTCCTTAGGATAAAATGTTGAGCGGATACATTGACATTTGACCCATAAATATACAGGAGCAAATTGCAAAAAAGTTTACAAAGAATTTGCATTTTACTGTGTTTATGAAGTTTAGAGAGCAACTTGGTGTTATGAGCAAAGAGTTAATATTGAGTGGGAGTGTTAAGAGTTATCATCACTAATACTCCTAAATAAATTGGGTTATCACATTAAAAAAAAAAAAAAGTGAATTACTGACAAAAAATTATAAATCAAATTTTGATTAGGTCATTTAGGATTTAGATGAACAATGTGTTAATGTCTTAAATTTGAGGCATTGTGAGGGGCATCACCATGACGTGTATGTAAGGGATTGTGAGTCACTACGGGAAGAGAAGAGATAGGGAGAGAGATAGAGGGCTTTCCGTCCCAGATAGTGAGGCATTATGAGCGAGAGAGTATATTGCATGAGCGTGTGGATCAAGAGGTAGGGCCGTGCCAATGTGGACGTGAGTTCGTTTTCTACTATGTTAATTTTTTTATTTCTTTTGTTAATGGATCAAAGTTTCTCTATCGGGGTCGATAATATTTTTCAGGTCCTAATATAAGAAATATATTTAAATATAATTAAATAAGAAGATTTTTGAGTTAATTACGTACGGACTTTAAATAAGTTATAAAAATACGGTTGGCTCACTTATACTTGAAAATTACAATCAAGGTCGATTAACACGATTTTTTTTTTACAGAATTACACCTCAATCGGAGGATGACATTTTTGGACCACTTTTTTGGTGTCAAAACTTAAGTTATTGTCTGAGGATGGCATTCTCGGATTACGTTTCTTTTTCAAGACTTTAGTTTTGCTCTGAGAATGTCATCCTTAGACCTCAGCTCCAAATTTTGGAATAAAAAAGTAGCCATCCCTGGACCGATTTTCTTTTTGAAAGCTTAAGTTTTGATCTGAGAATGCCATCGTCGGACCGCGAGTTTAAGTTTTGACAAAAAAATAAAAGTGGTCGGGGGATAGCATCCCAGGACCACTTTTAAGTTTTGAAAAAAAAAGCGGTTCGGGGATGGCATCCACGGACCGCTTCTTTCTTTTTCTTTATTTCAAAACTTAAAGTTGCGGTCCGAGGATGGCATTCTTAGACATATTTTTTTTTTAGATCTTAAGTTTCGATCCGAGGTTGAAATCCTCGGACCTCAACTTATGTTTTTGAAAAAAAAAAATAGTCCAATAATGACATCCTCATACCACAAAACAAATGGTTTGAGGATGGCATGCACGAGGGAGTAATTTTGTCAAAAAAAAAAAGTCATGTTGATTGACTTTGATTGTAATTTTCGAGTCTATAAAAAATAACTCATATTTTCTTAATTTATTTAAAATCCGTAAGTAAATAACTCTAGATTTTTAAAATTTTTGGGTGGGGGCCAAACGGTCTGGATCCCACACTATATTTTTGGGTCCGGGTGCGGACCCGACCCAACCTGTTGCCACCGCTAAATGTTTGTAATGCGTGCATGGTTCCGTTAAATCTCTTTCCGATTTTGCTCCAAATGCTCATGGCGAGTGAATTTGCGTTGTGCGACTCAACAAGAACATCATCTTTGACTTTGTCAGGGAAGATTATATGTTATGAGACCATTTACCTTTGCTTCTAGCTATTAGATTATATGTTATAAGACCATTTACCTGTACCAGCTATTTGATGTCGATGGCTTAGGGATTGATATTAAAACAAGACAGTTTTTTTTTGTTAGGGATTGTTATTATAGCAAGAAAGTTTTTTTTGTTTGAACTTTTAGTCTAGTTAATGAAACAGCAAAAATCACGGGATTAAAAATCTGACAAGAGTGTTTGTGATCTCCGTACAAGTTAACAGTCTCTTCATATACAATTCTGTATGATTTAATTTCCCTACTGTACATATAACGCATATAACTTATAACAGTTGCAGGATATATGCCATACTGACCTTTGACGAAAATGAAATAACATTCAGGCCTTATAATATGTCAAAATCAATGGTCGTAAAAGACAAACAACTAAAAGATTGAAAGACATCTCAAGAAACGTTAAAGAGAGAAAAAATAAGACGGAGAGAAAGAGAGGCCTTCGAAGGCCGATGAGAGAAAGTGTACGGCCATCAGGAATGATGAGAAAAGAAGACTGAGTAATGGCGTTCTTTTACTCGTGTCGATGGAGCTGGTCTCGTTCTAGTTCTTCCCCTTCAAAACAAAAGTATAAGCCCTATTTGCAGGCAATGCTTCAAAGGCCAAGACTTAGCCGTTCTCTGAGGGGCAAAAAGCATGTAGCATCAAAGAAGCAGAAAAAACATGGACCGTCAAAGAACCCATTTCAATGCCGTAGAAATGCCATCGTTGGCGATCAAATGAGCTAGCTCACAGAGAGAATGAGAGAGAGAGAGAGATGATGAGAAAGAGAGCAGCATTCGAATTTCAAAGAATGATGCTGATCCGAGAGTAAGAAGCATCCCAAAAACAGTAAGAGAGAAAGAAGCATTCGAAGATGGTGTGGATGAGGAAAGAAGCGTCTCAAGAACAATGGCAGAAAAAGAAGCATTTCAAGACGACAAGACAGATAGAGGGAGAACGAATTCCAGAGCAAAGAGCAAAGATAGATTAAAAGAGACAAAGATATCAGATGAGGCTTAGTCATATCTCCCTCTCTCTCTCTAAACCAATTCATCGCCCCCAGCTCCATTAGACGTATCAGGGTTGGAGGGTTCATCATTCTGTGAGGGGAGGAAGGCTAGCAAGTCGCGGAGGACGGGTTGCAATGCGCGGTAGAGGAATAGTGACCAACCGAGGCCCCATACTGCATATTTGAAGCGGGGTTTCGGATCACTGGTGAAAGTGTAAAGAAAGCAGGACGCCAAGAGTAGCGAAACCACATAAAACGTGCACCTCTCGACTTCCTCCCTCAGGTATCTCGGCATTTTCAGGGAGTGAGAGAGGTTTTGCATTTTCAGGGAGTGAGAGAGGTTTTCTTTGGTTTGAGAGAACGGCGGAACTCTGTTTTGGAGGATGTTCTGAATGGAAGTTGACAGAGACAGAGGAAATGTAAATAAGCATGTGGGAATATAACTTCACAATGGAACCTTGAAAAATCCAATCAAATAAATAACTTTACGGACACAGCGGTTACATTGGGATATCTGCTTTGTTTTGTTTTTTTTGTTTTTTGTTTATTTTTTTGTGAATAAGTGGGGATATAAGCGCCGTACCCGTATATTGAGAAAGTAAGAATATGTTAGATGAACATTTCTTATATAACCTATGGGAAGGGGATATTATAAAACCAAAGGCATTAAAAAATATTGCTCGCCACACCATCGCATCATTTGAAACCGCCGCTTTGGCCAAGGGAACAGCGGCCATATTGGCTTCTCTGTTGGGGAGAAAAACAAACCGAGTGATACCCGAACAACAAGCACAACAGAACCAAACAATTCTCCCCTCTTTATTGAACCTAATAGGAAGTAATTAAGTAGATAGCAATATATCAAACACATTAAAGGCAATTATTAAGCTCCCAAATCAACAACCAAATGCACCACAAACACACACGCAAACACGATCAATTTTTGTCATGGAAAACCTACCCAAAGTGAGGAGTAAAAACCACGGGACCATAGTGTTGGAAGATATTTTTCATCATCATGGGACCCCCGTGCATAAAAAGCCTAACAAACAGTGGAAATTCTGACCGTCTCATAATAGCCCCAAAACTTACCAAGATCTTCATGAGGTCTCTCAAAAGTCTCTAGCGAAGTTTCGTTGCATTCCGACATGTCTAAAGCAGTGCAGACTGAGAAACAGTTTCGGCAAAATCGGCCTCTAGCGCCTTGAAACGGACCCTATAACTAGAGCTACATTTTTGGTTTCTCAATTTTCTGTGGGACCACCACCATTGGATCCGCCATAGTTGAAAACCCCTAGGGGTCAAATTTCAGCTTAAACGGACACTCTAGGAAGAAGTTATAGGCGAAAGAGCAAAACAGCAGGAGTTGCACGCTATTCTCGTACGGCCACCCTACAACTCCACACCATTGAAGGAACAGTCACGACCAGTGACTTTTGATGCTCATATCTCACTCGTTCGAGGTTGGATCAAACCCAAATTCTGTGAACGTGTACGTCTCATTAAGACAAGCATTTCAATATGTGACACGCCACGTGACAATGCCCAAGCGCGAAGAAAAGCTAAAAAGAAGTTGTTGATCCATGTAGAAAGTGTAGGAAATTCAGCAGTGTCGTACCTCACTCGAGTAGCCAAACACACTCCACTTGTGAGCTTGATCGACGCGAGACCAATTCCTTTGCGTGCGTAAGGTCTTGGGCTATCTCTAACCCGAACCCTGTATATGATGAACGGTTAGATTTTGCGCACGAAGTCGACAAAGTGACTGCAAATTCCGTCGCTGGATTTCCAGATTCTGACCAAAATTCCAAAGTTGCAAAACCTTTGTCCGGACATGAAATCGAGCTACGTTAGTTTCCCCACGATCATGATGGCATGCTCAGTGTACTCTAGTGAAGAAATCACAGAAAAACATCAAGGAACAAGCACACAATCGATCCGAAGTTTCAAGATTCATTCAAATTTTAAGTCACATAATCGTGCCCTAAAAACATGATCCATGGCTCGAAGTTGATATCAAATCGATCGTCATACTGAGCCCTATAAGTAAACAATCATCCTTTGATCAACCTGACATCAGAACAATCCCGGATCATCCATGCAATTTCTAAAGCAACACAGGGACTGTTATGAAATTCCACAAATTGTAAGGAAGGGGCAAATCTATCATTTTGCACCCTATTTTTTAATTTTTTTAATTCAATTTAATCTTAATTTTGAATAATTAGGTTTACTTTTGGTCATCCACCCATGTTTGGGGAAAATTCTACATATATATATCATCATTGTATGCACAAAGGACTCAATCCCTCACAAAAGAGATACTTTTTACTTAATACAATTTCTCTTTCTTACTATTGTTGGGTCACGTTTGGAGAACGAGAGCAAGGTGAGAGAAACTTTTGATCGGTACCCCTAGGCTTGAGGTAGGTCTTCTCTCTCTTCTTTTTCTTTTCTTCTCTTTTTTCTTCTTCTTTCTCTTCCTCTCTTTCTTGTTCCTCTTCTCCATCTGAGTTCCTCGCAGAGGCCATGTGCGATAGTGGTAGTGTCGTGCATGCCTCTCCCGTGGTGTCACAAGTGGGGTATGGTGATGGCAGTGCCATGCGCGAGTCTTCTTCCCCTCCTATTAGTATGTCTCTTTCTCCTAGTGAGGCTTGCAGACGGTACTGCTCATCGTCGTCCACAGACATAGCTTCGACGTCTTAGTGAGGATCATCGTCATCCGCAGACGTAGCTTCGACGTCTTAGTGAGGATCCCAGACAGCGAAACTTGTTGCCGCCCACATGGGTCTTCCCCTGTTGCGCGCTTATCGCAGACGACGATACTTATCGCCACCCGCTAGAGGTTTCGGCAACACCTATCGCCGTCAGCGAGCTTCCTTCGCGGACTCAGTGCCCATCGCCACCCGTGAGCTTCCTCCGCGCGTTCAGTGCTCATCGGCATCTCCCTTGCATCCCACGCCTGTAGCCGTGCGCCTCATGAGAAATATTGCAACGCGTGGCAAATGACTAGTCGTGCGCTCCATGAGAGGCTATCGCCGCCTGCGTAGGGGCACGTCACCTTCTTATATTACCAACGACGATGTCTAGCGTCGTTTGTAGTCCTCTACTCACCCTCTAGTCGTGACACTGCCACTTTACAATCATGGGTGGCAATGCTTAGCGCCGTCGGGACCCTATCCCCTTCGCTGTCTCACTCTCTTTCTTTTGTCTCTCTTTTCGTCTCCTCATTCTTTCCGCCCCTTACTTGATTGAGGGTAGACTTAGCCTAGTGCCGCCATATCGGTCTCTTCGACCCACTTGTCTTGCCAATTAACCATATAAATGTTGTGTAGAAAACAAGAGGATTGCAGGTCATGGGAGGTGATTCCAAACCATCTAAAGCAGTTGGGGCCTTTCTTCGTGATCTAAGAGGGCGCCCACGCGAGCTAGCTCAAGTAAGTCCCTTACCCACCTTAAATTCCTCTCTGATCGGGTGGTATACCTGCTCTTGTTCCTGAGCAAGGTTCTGAGATAGCGATCTCAAATCCCGGGTTCACTAAAAAACCGAGATACGTGCCGTCAGATCATCTAGATCCGTAAGGCGGGATTGTGGCACCTAACCAGCTTCCATTGGGGATCTACTACCCTTTAGTCGTTCGCTCTTGTTTGACCAGTATCCTCTTTTACTTTCTGCATTAATTTCTATGGCACCTGGGTTGTTCAACCCGTTCTTCTGAGTCGGGGACTTCCTTATCCCCGCACTCGTGACTGTCCCAAGGAAGCAAACTGCTCAAGCTTCCGTCCTTGCTCTTATTCTGAGTCACGACTCACAATCAGGCTCCCAAGTTCCTGCCTGTGTTAGTGCTAGAAGGGACTTGAAAGTCCTTGACTCCACTCTTCCTCACCCTGGTGGACCCTCCACTGAGGCCCCTTGCATCGGTGGCACGTCTACCACCGCAGACAGCACGCACCTTGCTATTGGAAAGTCTCTTGCCTGTCATATTGCTGATGCACGCCGGAAGGCTACCCTAACCACTTTCACTGGAGGCAAGCAAGTTGTCGTCGCTCCTAAGGTTCGCTGCAGGGCAACCCCCTATACTTTTTCACCTCTTCGAACCTCTAGACTTAGAGGCTTGACACACCAAGGCAGAGACCCTGCAGCCTCCACCTCTTTCACACACTCAAGGGCTTGTGGTCTATCTACTCGAGCCACACCTTGGGGCATCCCCCATGTTTTCTTGAGCATGCATCAAGGGCTAGGCTTGCATGCGTCATGCATTCGCTTTCCATAGCTCGGGGCAGCACTAGCTCTATTCCACCTCGAGCACATGAGGGTCAACCGCTTCGTCCTCCCTCCCAGCACACATGTCCCCACTCTGTGAGAGATGAACTTCCGCTTTGTCCCTAACAAACACAAGCTCATTGGTCTTGAACTTCCAAGGTCAAACCAATTGACCGAGCCTGGGTTGACCCTCAAGTCATCTGGATGGCTAACCCTAAAGGTGCACATGCACCACTTTCACAGGTTCCTCCCTGGTCAGACTCAGCCGGAGTCGTGAACCAACTACTTCCTCTGTCGCTCGCCCGACACCCGCCAAGCACCTTGAGCCTTGATCCTCAAAGGTCTTCCCTAAGAGTACCATCTTGAGCCAACCGCAGGTCAACCGTGCACATGGGCCCCACAAAGGAACTCAGGGCACTACCTGATGTTAGACCAAGGATTCTAACTTCCAAGGCAGAAGCTCAAGCTGCCTTCTGTCATAGACACGACCCTTGCATGTTCAAAGAAGGCGGGGCAGTCCAGGTCTCAGGCTCAGTTCTGGAATAAGGTCCACATTCGTCTCAGGGTTAAGCAGAAGAGAGGTCTTTAGATCCTGACTAAAGGAGCCTCCAAGGCAGTCGAGGTCGCTACCCTCAATGACTTCCTTCCACGTAATCCCTTTTTCTCTCTTCAAACTCCAGAACCTGAGTGAGTCCAAGAGTATTGCTGGGTCATCACTACCCAAAGGCCACGATCTCAAGACTGTTGAGAGCCGATCCTCACAAGATCGACCTACAATGCTCGAATCCGGTCG
This sequence comes from Amborella trichopoda, assembly GCF_000471905.2. Next base: position 1,970,597 of record NW_006499563.1, on the reverse strand, counting down.
AGGCAAACTGAGCCCCTGCAGACTGACTTGCCACCCATGACTCGCCCACCTAGTAGTCCGCTCCTCCCCCTGGCTTTGACCTCCCAGAGGACACCGTCAGGGTCATGGTGATCAATGACTTGGATGAAGCCTAGGAAGATAGAATGACCAGGTTCAAGGTAATGATGCAATCCATTCTTGAAAAGATGGAACGCCTAAAAGCCTCCAAGCCCACTTCCTCTCACCATGAGACCGATTCCCCGATCGTTGAGGACACAACTCCTAGGCAAACTCCCCCACTGGCCTCCTAAGACAATTCTGCCTCCCGTGGGGTCTCTCAAACCGACATAGATGCTATGGTGACCCATAGCGTCAAGAACAAGGTCCCAGGCATGCAAGAGACACTGCTCTACGTGAAGCCATACCCTTTGTACATTGACCAGGTACCCTTCCCTCCAAACTATCAAATGGGGAAGATTCCCCTGTTCAATGGTATTATGTCTTCGCACCAGCATACTGCTCACTTTCAGGCGGCCTGTCGAGAGACGACAACTAACGGACGACTTTCCTCTGCCAGTTCGTCAAAACTCTTGAAGGGCCAACCTTCCAGTGGTATGCTTGGCTGCCTCCAGTGGAATGTGCAGCAATTGTTTTACCATTGATGTATGATCCTGGTGAGCCAGTTGAGAAGTTCATCACTCAATGTAGAGAGTTAGCAACCTTCCACACCACTCCCATGATTGAGAAGGAAGCGGTCCAGACCTGCATATGGTCCCTTGATTGAGAAGGAAGCGGTCCAAACCTGCATATGGAACATGCTTCCTGAGATAGCTCTGCATGTCGAGGCATCCAATCCACCCTCCATTACAGAGCTCATCTGTAAGGCAGTTCGTATTGAGGAGTTGTTCAAGCACCATGGAAGCCCTCGTCAGCAACCCTCCGGCTCAAGCTCCCGCTCTAATAGTCGAGGCAACCCAAAAGCAGTGATCAGCGTGGCCGTCACCATAACTGACACTAAGAGCCTGACTCCTCAAACCCTGAACCTCTCCAAGGAAAAGATGCCTCAGGCCCAAGGCAAGCAGCAGTCCTATAATCAAGTCCCGCCTCCTAAAAATTCTAAGAGAAATGACTTCTGAATCCATCACCAGAATAAAGTTTACCCCTTTGACAAGGAGTGGACTCTTGCACTCCTTTGACTGCGGTTAGAACAAAGCATGATCCAGCTACCGGAGGCCAATACGGAAGAGTTAGTTGGGCAGGAGACAAATGAGAAGTATTGCGCCTACCACAGGGGAGTAAGCCACCCTACTCATGACTGCTACAAACTCAACGACACTATCAAAACCCTTATCCACAAGGATCAAATAAAGCTCGAAGAGTTGAAAAACGCTTTCGGGGCAACTGAGGCTTCTCACATAGTCACGATCCAAGAGGGTGGCGAGGCACCCGCTATTCTCCATGCATTTTTCTACATAATGCTCAAAGGACTCGTCACCCCCAAGCCAACAAGGCAGCCCAAGTTCCTGCCTTCAAGAACCGAGAACCTCTGGTGCACATATCACTTAGATACGAGGTCAGGATGTCAGCGAGTGCACCAGCTTCCATAAGTTTCTAGCAGAGTAGATGCAACAGTGTCAGGAAGTTCAAGGCAACCCAGGAGGATGCCCTCAAGTCCCTCTTCTGCCTGTGCAAGAAGACCTCTCGATGCCAGCCAAGGGAAACGTGGGACCAGACCCTCTGTAGGCCCTCTTTGAGGTGATGCTCCAATAGGGCCTCGTCACTCCCAAGCCCACCAAGTAACTTAAGCGGCTTGCTCAGAGCACGGAAAAACTCTAGTGCCCTTATCACCAAGTATGGGGTCACGAGCTAAATGAGTGCTTGGGATTCGAAGCTATAGTTGCGGAGAGAGTCTAGCAAGGCCACATTGTTTGTGCCATCCTCCCGGAACACTTTCAAGTTGTCACTCCTGTTCAAGAAAGGCCACTCTACAAGCCCTTCACGAGCATGCATTGGGCCCTTCGGAACCCTCGACCTCTCAGCCCTAGGAAGTCTACTTTGGGCGAAGTAGGCTCAAATCCCTGAAGCGTGAAGCGATCCATCAAGGTAGGACTACTCACCCGCCTGAGAGAACAGTCCAAACACCCACTCAGAATCCAGAAGGAGATGGCGAGAGCCTAGCCCATCGAAGGAATTGTCTTCCTCAGCCTCCAGGAAGAATTTCTCAGGCCTCTCGCCCCACTTCCGACCTTGCAGGACTTCATCCCAAGCACAGCTCGCCATATACTCTCATTCAATTAGGCAGACATCCCCGAGCCACTAGCAACTCGAGATTCCTCTAATATGAGTGATGACTCTAAAAGAACCCCCAATGGTCAAAGCCAGGGCAAGACCTAAAATACCCCTTGCACACTCCAATTGTGGTGGCAACGTAAGAAGCTGCCCGGAAAGTTATAATTTTTCTCCTCCCTCCTCCTCTATTTTCTCTACAGGTGCAACTAGACGATGCCCAGACTTCGACACTCTAAACAGAGAGTTCGGAGGCACCAGCCTCACCCAGCCATAGCAAGAGTGCCTCAAAGAGATGTTGGCCCAGGCTACGGGATTTTCGTTAGCCGTCGATGCCCTGACAACCCGAGCAAAGACCAAGTCATCTTCAAACTCCTGTTCAAAAGAGGCCTCGCACATGGTGCAGATATTAGAAGTACCAGCTAGCACTGGGCAAATAGATCTAAGATCGAGAAAGAAGCTATAGCCCACACCTCAAAAGCTCAATGTCCTCAGACTTCCTGATCCTTCAATTTCCCCTAAACCTAAACCTCAGACTTCTACATCCCTAATACAAGTCCCTATCACTTCCCTATCAATCCAGACCACACTGGCTGAGCAACAAAGTTAACCAGTGTCCCAAACTAAAACCCAACCAAAGCCTGTTCCTAAGCCTACCCTATCACCTAGACCAATGGCTGGATCAGGAACACAGAAGACTAATGAAGATAAAGGGAAGTACAACGTAATTGGGCACTTGAGAAATCTTTCAGCTCTTCTAAGTATCTATGATGCCCTCCTGCTGTCTAGAGATTATCGTATGGCCCTGGTGTAAGTTCTTTCTAACCCAGAGGTATACAAGACTGAAGTGGAGCCCATTGAGGTTGACCCAGCCATCCTAAGTGGGTGCTTGGCAATCTCTTTTTCCAAAGATGACCTTCACTTGGGGGGTAAATTCCACAATCACCTCCTCTTTGTGAATGGTAAACTCCACACCTGCCCTATCAATCGGATCAATTTGGATGGGGATCAGCAGTCAACCTGATCACAAGCAGGATCCTCATCAGATTGGGATTAAGGTCAGATGACCTCACTCCTACCCACATCACCGTGCAAGGTTTCAACAAATCAGGAGAGAAGCTTGCTAGCACAGTGCGTCTTTGTCTCAAGATCGGTGATCTCAATGATTACGTTCAGTTCCACGTAATCGACACTGATACCTCTTACAATGTCCTCCTTGGTCGTTATTGGCTTCAAGATCAGGGGGTGGTTCCTTCAACGCTCTACCAATGCTTCAAATACAGCCAAGATGGGAAACAACATCCGGTCTATGCTGACAAAAGACCATTCCCTGTTGCTGAGACTCACCATGACGATGCCAAGTACTATTTCATAGATCTTCTAAATTCAGAAAAGTCAAAAGATGACGATCGGAAGCCTATGAGAGAGACGGGATGCTCGTCCCATGATGACGTTGAAAACCTGGGGCGGATGATCACAGACATGTTTAAAGAAGAGAAAAGGTAGGGCAAGATCCTCCCTTTGACTCTGATTCACCCGAATATACCTTGCCACCTCTCTGAAGTCATCGTATCCACCCCTGAAGACGAACCTTCCCCCTCTACAGCCAATTCGTCAAAGCAAAACGGCAAGCTGGAAGTAACTCCTGAGCTTGAGGAAGCCCTAGAGGTAGACCTTCCGGCACCGAGAGTCACCTATACATTGGACCAACAAAAGGTTCAGCATGTCGCCATCGCTCTTTTAGAAGCAGAACTGACATACCAACCACCAAGGAAGGTGTTTCAAGTTTCATCCTCCTTGAACAAGGGGATCATCAGCAGTCAAGGGTTGTCGAAGAAGTACAGGCAGACAAGAGTCGTCCCTCTAGCTCTCAGGAACAAGATCCCATGACAGAGCTGAGAAGCGAGGTTCGTAATCTCCAGAATCAATTGGAGCTCATGCGCATCGCTTCAAAGCATTTAAAGGGGTTTGTCCTTAAGACTAAGACCAATGACGAGCTCAAAACCAATGTACCTCGAATCGAAGCCAAAGCTCTCCCTAACTAGAGAATTTACGGCAAACAGGCTCACCAAATCATGAGAACCATGAACTATGAGCCCCTCTTCAATCAAACACTAAGGGGTGAGGAAGCAACTTCTCCCCCATTCGAGGTCATTGAAGCCACAACAGGCTACCACGAGAAGAAGCAAGGAGTGGGCTATTCTTTCTCGTCTCAAATAATGAAAGGGTGGAAGTAATAAGATAGAAAGAAAAGCAAAAATAATTGTTTCATTCGCAAATCAAAACAGCATTTCAAGCTTCTTTCTTTTACAATGAGAGGAACTAAAAAAAAGAAGAAGAACAAGGAATCATCAGAATCGATAGATTAATTCATCGATCTTTCCTCGATATGTTGCAGCCGATGTCTTTGCCCGCTCAATCTCGCTCTTCAGCTCTGCCACTGGCCCCACCTCATGCTTCATTAGGGGGGTCACTTCTTCCAAGGTATACTGGAGAGCCAAAGAATTCGCAACAAGCACCTTGTCCTTCGCTTCCCAATTCGCAGTCGCCTTCTCCAACTTGGCAAGCTTCTTCATCAGCTCTAATATCTTCGCCCTTATAGCCATCACCTTGTAGTGGCGGGCGATGGCGTCCACAGCAAGTTCCAATCTCCGGGAGTCTACAGCATCTAGCTGTTGCGATTGAGTGTTTACCAATTCACGGTATCATAGAAGAGAAGACTCCAAAGGAGGAAACTGCGAGCTTTCCAATCACTGCACAGTTGCTTCTTCTAGGAGGGCCTTCGCCCTCCATCCCTCCAGCTCGTTGGTGCACACTCCCTACGACGATTCCTCTCAACTGCAAAAGCGTTGTTCCAAGCTCTTCGGGAGGTAGTTCCTTCAGCTTCTGGAACCCTGTTCGCATCATCTCAAAGAAAACACCCAATATCCAATTGAAAGTGCGCTTGGGCAATATGGTAGGAGCAACCACAATAGACGGACTCTCAATAGTCGCTAAGGCCTCAGGCTCCCTAGAATTAGGAGCAACCTCAGGTTGCTCTGATACCTCGACAATGGCTCTCTTACTTTGATCCTCTGTCATGACAACGTCAGGCTAGACCCTTTCATGCCCAGGTATCGTGGCCTCGCCCTCTACAAGCGCAACAACTGTAGTCAGGGCAAGACTGGCCTCCTCGCTTGGAGCCTCTACCTTAGTCTCATGTTGCACCTCGGCAGTCTCATCTCCCGAGGTAGTGATCTCTCCCTGCATCCCCTCTTCTCGGATTGCCATCTCCGCCTCGGCAGGTCCTACACCTTCTCCCTCTCCTTCTTCGCCCTTGTCCCCCACGGTGATCACTTCAGCAACAGGCTCTCCCACGGTGCCCGCCTCTTCTACAGTCAAGTGTGCAGCCTCTGGGCCCTCCAAGCCTGACCCCTCTGGGCATCCTTCTTCTGCAACCCCCATAGACGCATCACTTGTAGCAGCCATCTTTTGTTGCTCGGATGGCCCCTCTTCAGCCCCTGCGGCTTCATCCTCTTCTATTACCACAAGCTCTACCAGGGTTCCCCTTTTTTCGATAAGCATAGCAACCGTCAGAGCCCCGGAGGCCCTCCCTGCCTCCGCCACCTCGTTAGCGCCAGCCACATCAAGGCTAACCTCATCATCCTCATTTACCACCATCGGGACTGAGCCCTCCCCTTCAGTCGCGGATGTCGTTGCTTGATCCAAAGCGATTTCGATCGGGGCAGTAGGCCCTGAGGCACCGGCTTGAGCCACTGAAGGGCCAGGAGAAAGTTCATGAGAAGGAGAAGGTGAAGCCTCAAGGGTAGAGGGCAACGCAGAAATGACAAGAGGCACACAGTCCTCCGAAGAAGCCAAGGGTGAGGAGTAGTCTTCTGGCTCATGAACCACTGAAACCTTATGCCCTTGACGCCCCAAAGACTTGGTCACCTTCTTGGCTGAAGCATGAGGAGTCACTAAGGCAGTATGCTTCCTCTTCTTTCCTTACGCCTGCTTGGGCACAGTGGCCTTCGAGGTGCCAGACTTAGGAGAACTGAAAGCTAACTTGCTATGAGTGCCACTTCCTACCATCTTATTCAAATCCTAGACCGGATGCCCTTCATGCCCTGAGACTTTGCTGCCTTCCTTCCATTTGAAGATGGCAGAGAGGTTTTAAAAATGCTCTCCGTCTTTTTCTCCATATTGAGAAACCGCGACAAAGGTTCGTCCATGGCAGTCTGGTGAGGCCACCCGATCATGCACCAATCATGAGGGATGCCCAGGGTAAAAATTTTGCCTAGGGGAGGGGTCCTAGCCATTTTAGGCTGCCTTGTGTCTTGGCTCCAGTGGTTACCCTCCCCTTTCTAAGGGTGTTCTGTGTCCCAATACCCCTTGTTCGTGATTCTCCACCAGCGCTTGTGGGCCTCGGTTGCTCACACTACCAAAATGGGGCAGCACATACTTATTGACCTTTGTGGTCTCCAAGCAAGTGGCTCAGGCGGTACGAATGTGCCTCAAGAGCCAAATCTCCTTAAGGGTTCCCAACTTGTCCTTCTTCCAACGGGCTGCCCTGCTATGCCGCTTCTCAAAGAATATGGAGAATGGGCAGGCCTGATTCTGCCCATGCTGCTTGGCAAACCGATGAGGAAAGTAGCCCTCAAGCTTCGTGCCATGGACAGTGTGATAGGCAAGAACCCCGCCTCTCACACTCACCATAAACATCAACTCTTTTGGGTTGGTGAAATCACCATCTAGGTGGTGGCCCAACTCGTCCACATACGCACGATTTGTGAGACCTCCAACTGAGAACACCACCCTGGTCATGTGGAGGTGATGGAAGATTGCCCTCTGCCCAGCAATATTCAGCAAAAATGGGCACATGGTGTCCTCTAACTCTTTGGTTCTGAGGTATGTGTCCTGGAAGTAAGCTCCAAGCCAGCCATACACATAATGGACCAGGAAAGGAGTCTTGAAGTCTCCTGAGAAGGCATTGCCATCTACGATGTCATTCCCTCCTTCATCCCCTTGATACTGCCTTCCCCTAGAAATGGCTCCCAAGCCATGATAAACACTGCACAAAACGGGCTATGAGAGTGCGTACTCCTTCCCTAGCGCCACGTCGTAGGCCACATAAAAAGTGCGAGACGAATGACGTTTGCCCGTTCTGACAAGGCAAATTTAGATAAGAAGAGCACCAAATAAGCCGCCAGGTAGATGTGCTCATTCTTCTTCCGTAGCTCAAAAAATAATGGGGTTTCCTTCTCCTCTTCTCGGCGACAAACTAGCCTCATTTGTATAGTCGCCAAAGAAGAACGTTACCCATTTGGTGAAGGTGACTCACCCATATTTGGGCTCTTCATAAAGCCGCTAATAGAACTCGAATAATTCTCGAAGCCCAGCCGACGGGGCATCTTTACTTACTTTCTCCCTTAAAAAAATGACTGAGTTTGGGGTAATGAACTCGTCGTACATAAGGCCGAGGACTAGCAGCCCACCAACGAAGTGCATGTCCATCAGCGATATCCCTACCTCCCCATGGCCAGGCAGCCATGTATTGCTAGCATGGCTGCAAGTTTCCAACAACACTTTGACCTTGTTAGAGCAACAGTCATAGTAACCCCCTGAGCACTAGAGGGAAACCGCCAAAGAAGCCTCTCTCAAGGTATTTCTGAAATGCCTCGACCCCTTCATGGTCCATGAGGAGTACCCCCTCAGGTACTGGTGCTCTGCTTGTACCCGCAAGTTGACAGAAGACCATTTCATACCCGGGGTTTCCACCATCCGCTTGCCTAATAGTGGGCAAGATCGAATTAGAGGCTACGTTTCAGTGCAGGTAATGCAAAAGGCCTGCCCCTTCGTCTATACTCACATTTCGGGGGCTCACAAAGGTGACGCTCAAGGGCCACCATGGTTCACATAAGGCTCGATGAGCCAGATTGGCTTGCCTCTCACCAAGTTGTCACGGGTGAATTCAGCAGTAGCAAGCTCCCCTTCTCACGGGAGATTCCTCACATCTAAAATGGCACCTGAAGACTCGGCCATTACAACAGAAGCTTTAGTGGCAAAAGATGCCAGACAGTCGTGAAGAGACTACTGATTGGGCACTTAGGGTGTAGTACTGTCAGGGTATCGCCATCCCACAACCAAGGCCGAAGACTATCGTTGTCTACCCACTGAGATGGTATCACCATCTCGCGACCAAGATATGTTAATTTTTGTATCACGCACCTCACGTGCATTCCTCAAAATATGGACACGTCACCAGACACTTGCCGTGTGGCATGTCACCGCATGTGCGGAGGGCGACCGTTCGTCGTCCCACAGCCCTTCGTCTCTCGACCGTTACTGCCCTACAACCCTTTGAGTTCCCACTGTTGTTCCCGCTCTTCATCAGGAACTCACTCCTGTTCACTGAAAAGCACTTCCCCGCCTTCTACTCGCTACCAGAGCTAGCAAAAAACCATCGGAATCCCCATAAAGCTTCCCTGAGACCCTGCGAATCTTCCTTCTCCCTGCTTTTGCACTTTGGCAATTCCCCACAAGCTCACTGAAATTCTATTGAGTTCTTGATGAGCTCACAACTATTCCTCCTTCTTCTCCTTCAATAGTCAGAGGACCGACAAAGCCCTCAGAACTTCTCTGCAACCTCCCATACCATGGAACCACCGGAGGAACACTCGAGCCCCGACAGAAGCACCACTGCAAAATCTCGCTAAGGCCTCAAGAAACCCTGTTCTTTGCTCAGAAAGCCTTGACACTCCCCGGCAATGTTTGCAATCACGCTACGAAGACTTGCGACCCCCTGAAGCTCTCCAAAAAAGTTCCTAACAGCCTGCCTCTGCAAGTTCTAGCAGGGAAATCTCTCACCAGAAATCCCTTCCCAGAAGCTTTGGCTCTCTCTCTCTCTATAAAAATATCTTCTACTATTTTACCTTCGATAGAATAGTAAAAGGGGGTTTTTCCGCTTTTATACTCCGGAGTTCTGCAAACTATCCTTGACAAAGCTGAAATGGCACTCTAGTCCTCAGCCTCTGACAACAATAAGACCAGGCGGGGGTGGGTCAAGCTTGAGGCCAGAAAGGATCTATCATCGTGCGCCTTTGTCAAGGGCCATAGCCGTGTGCCTTCATCAAGGTCCATCACCTTCGCCTTCACCCAAAGACTATTACCTCGCGCTTCGCCAAAAAGTCATCGCCGCACGCCTTATCAAGGGCTACTTCAACGTGCTTCACCAATGGACCTAATGTCATGTGCACATCATCTAGACCTAGTGTTGCATGCACCATCCAACACTTAATGCCACGCACATGCCATGGGACTCCCATCTGGACCTTCGTCCTGCATCCTCAGGAAGTTCATTCCCTGCATCACATTTGAACTCCTCAGGGAGTCCAAACCTCGATGATGGATTTATTCCCCATGAAGAGGCAATCCCTCACCACACTTCGGTCTAGATGCACGACCCTAAACTGCATGGTCCAAACTATATGACCTTAAACTGTAGTGAAGGTCTAGTTGCATGACCTTACACCGCATGGTTCTAGTTGCACCACGTTAAACTGCTAAGCCCTCATCACACGACTCAAAACTGTACGACCAGGGTCCAAACTACATGACCTTAAACTGTAGTGGAGGTCTAGTTGCACGACCTTACACTGCATGGTCCTAGTTGCATGATTTTAAACTGCATAGCCATGGTTTGTGCTACATGACCTTATACTGTGTAGCCACGGTCCAAACTATATGACCCTAAACTGTAGAGAAGGTCTAGTTGCATGATCTTAAACTTCTTAGTCCTCGTCGCACGACTCAAAAATGCACAATCATGGTCCGTTCTGCATGACATTAAACTGCGCAGCCACGGTCCAAACCATATGACCCTCGTAGAGGTCTAGTTGCATGACCTTAAACTGCATGGTCCATGCTACATGACCTTAAACTGCACAGTCATGGTCCAAACTATATGACCTTACACTGTAGTGGAAGGTCTAGTTGCACGACCTTAAACTGCGTGGTCCGAGTTGCATAACTTTAAACTGTATAATCGTGGTCCAAGCTATATGACCTTAAACCATAGTGCACGTCCTGGACACATGACGTTAAACTGCTTTGCCTAAGTCCAGGAGGCGTGACCTTAAAGATGCCCCCACATACACGCACACCCCCTTTTACGTGCATCTTCACGCACGTCCTCCCTAACTGACCCGTTTGTGTGTGCACACCACCTCCATTACCTCTCCAATGAGACTACACATGTGCACATGCCTTTTACGTGCATCTTCATGCATGTCTTCCCTAGGCAGCCTATTTGCATGTGTGCACCACCTTCATTACCTCCCTAGTGAGTCCATTCATCATTATAATCTTTCACCATTCCTTAGTGAGTCTTACCCATGCTCACAAAACGGGAAGCCATGTCGCCACCCATACTCGGCGTCAGCTAGTGGGTCACCATTATTCACCCACCATTCATTCATCATCAACTCTTCATAGGAAACCTCGTGCCATCTCCTCAAAAGTGAGTCAAAGCCATGACCATACTCACTCATCATCACTACGGTCTAACTATATGACCCTAAACTATAGTGCATGTCCTGGCTGCATGACGTTAAAAGATTTTGTATAGGTCTCAAAGGCACAACCCTAAACCATCCTTCACATGAAAAATGGGCATGCTGTACACTTAAACAACGGAATGCCATAAGTAAAAATGACAGACGGGCATGGTCACGAAACCATGAGTAAAAGAGTTTTGTGGAAAATAAAACCCAAGCACGCTGAAAACCCCAAAAGGGCATCGTGAGCAAAAACGGTTGAAAAGGGTGGACATGAATGCTAGCTCATGGCTAAAAGAGCCTAGAAATAGTAGAAGTTGGTGAAAACCGTCTTTACAATGCCACTTCCCATGTTCAAGTAAAAACCCGTGAAAGGGCACTTGGATCGAAAGAACAGGTTGATGCACGACTATGGCCTCAGGTGACATCCAATCTTGGCTGATGAGGTCTACCTAAAATCCTCGAATGCCTGCATCCAATCAATAACACAAATTGACTCATCAAGAAGTGAGAGCCGCATAAGATCTCCCACATTTCAACATCAACTACAGTAAGAGTCCTTGAGGGTGAGGACGATGACCAAATGATCCCTCCGAAATACTAAAGACCATCACGAAGGCAAGAAACTGATGAAGCCAGGGTCTAACCTACCACAGGCTTTAGGGTATTCCTCGCCAAACGCCTAGCCTACATGAGACCAGACATTCGGGATAGATCAAAAGCCCCCGACTAAACCTTGCTAGACGGGACCTACAAAGATACCCTGAGCATCAAAAGTAAACCTAGTGTATTAGGTCAGGTTTGGTCCGAGGAGGTCCCTGCAAAGGCCTCACACTTCAAAATCGTAAATAGTCCATCAAGGGTGAGGACTTCGACAAGATCCCACAAGCATGGTTCTTTTTGAGGAGGTCCCTATAAAGGCCTCAAGCTTCAGAATCATAAATAGTCCATCGAGGGTGAGGACTTTGACAAGATCCCTCAAGCCTAGTTCTATCCGAGGAAGTCCCTACAAAGGCCTCACGCTTCAGAATCACAATTAGTCCTTCGAGGGTGAGGGCTTCTACAAGATCCCTCAAGCTTGGTTCTGTTCGAGGAAGTCCCTACAAAGGCCTCATGCTCCAGAATCGCAAATAGTCCATTGAGGGTGAGGACTTCAACAAGATCCCTCAAGCCTGGTTCTGTCCGAGGTGGTCCCTACAAGGGCCTCACGCTTCATAATCGTAAATAGTCCATCGAGGGTGAGGACTTCGACAAGATCCCTCAAGCCTGGTTCTATCTGAGGAGGTCCCTACAAAGGCCTCATGCTTCAGAATCGCAAATAATCCATCGAGGGTGAGGACTTCGATAAGATCTCTCAAGCCTGGTTCTGTCTGAGGAGGTCCCGACAAAGGCCTCACGCTTAAGAATCACAAATATTCCATCAAGGGTGAGGACTTAAAAAAGAACCCTCAAACTTCTCGAATGAGTACACTTCTCGATTCTCTCGAAGTACAACATTCGGCGGGGCATGGTATTAGAAGATACTTTTCTTCATCATGGGGTCAATAAAAGCCTAGCAAACAGTGGAAATTCTGATAGTCTCATAATAGCCCCAAAACTTTCCATGATCTTCCTAAGGTCACTCAAAAGTCTCCTGCCAAGTTTCGTCACATTCCGACATGTTTAAGGCAGTGTAGACTGAGAAACAGTTCCAGCAAAATCGGCCACCTTGAAATAGACCCCATAACTAGAGCTACATTTTCGGTATCTCAATTTGTTGGGAGACCACCACCATTATATCCTCCATGGTTGAAAAGCTCCAAGGATCAAATTTCAGCTTAAACAGACAATCCAAGAAGAGGTTATAGACAAAACAGTGAAACAGGAGGAGCCGCACACTATTCCTATGCGGCCACCCTGCAACTCCACACCATTGAAGGGACAGTCTCAACTAGTGACTTTCAATGCTTATATCTCACTTGTCTGAAGTCGGATCAAGCCCAAATTCTATGAGCGTATTTGTCTCATCAAGACGAGCGTTACGATATGTGGCACGCCCTGTGACGACGCCCGAGCGTGAAGAAAAGCTAGAGAGAAGTTGCTGATCCGTGAAGAAAGTACATAAAATTCAGCAGTGTCATACCTCGCTCGAGCGGCATGCTCAGTGTACTCCATCAAAGAAATCATAGAAAAACATCAAGGAACGAGCACGCAATCGATCCAAAGTTTCAGGATTCATTCAAATTTCAAGTCGCAAGATCGTGCCCTAAAAACACGATCCATGGCTCGAAGTTGGTATCAAATCAATTGCCATGCTGAGCCCTATAAGAAAATAATCATCCTTCAATCAACCGGACATCAAAACAACCTAGGATCATCCATGGAAGGTCACGCAAGTTCTAGGGCAACACATGGGCTGTTCTGAAATTTCAAAAATTGTTAAGAAGGGGCAAATCTATCATTTTACACCCTATTTTCTAATTTCTTTTAATTCAATTTAATCTTAATTTCCAGCAATTAGGGTTAATTTTGGTCATCCACCCATGTTTGGGGCAAATTCTGTATATACATGCCATCATTGTACGTACAAAGGACTCAATCCCTCACAAAAGAGAGAGTTTTTACTTAATACAGTTTCTCTGTCTTACCATTGTTGGGTCATGTTTGGAGAAAACGAGAAATGTGAGAGAAACTTTTGATTGATACCCCTAGGCTTGAGGTAGATTTTCTCTCTCTTCCTTTTCTTTTTCTCTCTTTCTTCTGCTTCTTCTTCTTCTTTCCCTTCCTCTCATTCTTCTTCCTTTTCTCCGTCTGAGTTCCTCGCAAAGGCCATGTGCGGTAGTGGCAGTGCCTTGCATGCCTCTCCTGTGGTCTCACTGGTCGTGCAAGGTGATGGCAGTGTCATGCATGAGTCTCCTTCCCCTCCTATTTGCCAGTCTCTCTCTCCCAATGAGGCCTGCAGAAGACGTTGCTCATCGTCTTCTGCAGACGTAGCTGGTTAGATACCTCGATCGCGCCTTTCAGATCTAGATGATCTAGAGACATGTATCTCGAGTTTTTAGCAAACCCAGGATTGAGATCGCTCTCTCAGAACCTTTCTCGAGAGCAAGGGTAGGTATATCAACTGATGAGAGAGGAATTGATGGTGGGTTCAAGACTTACTCGGGCTGGCTCATGTAGGCGCCCTCTTAGATCACAAAAAAATCCCCCAAGCTGATTTAGCTAGTTCGGAATCACCTCCCTTTGTTCTAACGCATTTTTCAGCACCCTGGTTTCTGATGTAGAATAAAGAGGAAGCAAGTTAATAAAGCTTACAAAATAAGTTGAAATTTTGACAGTCTCATAATATTCCCAGAATTGGTCAAAAGCTTCATCAACACTTCAAAAGACCACCTGCTAAGTTTCATCACGATCAGACATGTTTAAGGCACTGAACACAAAGAAACAATTTCGGTAAAATCGGCCTCTAGCGCCCTGAAATAGACCCCATAACTAGAACTATATTTTTGGTATGTCAAACAGTTGTGAGACTACTGCCATAGATCCAGCATGGTTGAAAACCCCTTTGGGTCAAGTTTCGGCTTAATCGGGCACTCTAGGACAAAGTTATCGATAAAATACCGAAAGGGAGTAGACTGCACACTATTTCCGTGTGGCCACCCTGCACTAAAACACCATTAAAGGTAGCTATTTTTACAATCATGGGCAGTCACTTTTGAGGCCCATATCTCGATCGTTCCAAGTTGGATCGCTCTCAAATTTTGTGAGCATGTTCGTCTCATTAAGATGAGTGTTTTGATAGGTGGTACGCCCCATGATGATGCTCGAGCAGGGAGAAAAGAACTAGAGAAAATTTGCTGATCCGTAAAGGAAGTTGCAGAAAATTCAGCAGCAACACACCCTGCTCGAGCGGCCAACTAAAAACGCTCACATACCCTATCAACACAAAACCAATTGCATTATGTGTGTACGGTCTGAGGTTATCTCTGATCCGAACCTATGATGAACGTTTGGATTCACACACAAAGGCATCAAAGCTGCTATAAATTCCGGCGGCCGAATTTCAAGATTTCAGTCAAAAACTCAAGAAGACCAAATCTTCGTCCGGACATGAAATCGAGCTACGGTTGTTGCAACGTGATCATGACGACACGCTCGGTGTAATTAAGCGAAGAAATCATAAAGAAACAGCAAGGAACGAGCACACAATCGATCCAAATTTTTCAAGATTCAAGCAAATTTCAAGTCTCGTGATCATGGCACAAAAACATGATTCAAGGCTCGAAGTTTTTATCAAATCAATCGCCATGCCGAGCCCCACAAGAAAACAATCATCTTTCAATCAAATGGGCATCAGAACAACCTCGGATCAGTCATGGAAGATCACACAAGTTCTCAGACAGCAGTAGGGACTGTTTTAAAATTCCACACATTATTAGGTAAGGGCAAAACAGCCCTTTTGCACACATTTTTAGAATTTCTTTTAATTCAATTAAATAGTAATTATCTTCAATTCTACGTAGTTTTTGGACGTACACCCACGTTTTAACCCAATTCTATATAAACAGGTAATGCCTCATTGTAAAGGAGGGCTAGATTCATTTGCTTGGATCATGGAATAAAATTTTCATTCTTGCTTAAGCTCGTGGGTATGTCTTGGAAAGAGAGAGAGGAGAGAGAAGAAAAGGGTCAATACCCTTTGATAAAGTAACTTTTTCTCCCATCCCCTCTTTATCTCTATCTCTCTTCTTCTCATGTCTATCTTTCTCTTTCTCTTTCTCTTTCTTCTTTTCATCTTTATCTCTCTCTTCTTCTCATTTCTATCTCTCTTTTTCTCTCTCTTCTTTCCATCTCTATCTCTTTTTCTCTCTTCTTATTTCTATCTCCCTTTTTGCTCTTCGTCTAATACAGTCGGCAAAGCCTGGTGTTGATTGCATCTTCTCTCTCTTCTTTATCTAATACAATCGATGAAGCCTAGTGCCGACTGTGCATGGCACTGCCATCACCATGCGCGACCTGTGTGACTTCAGGGGAGGCATGCACAGCACTACCACAGCCGTGCATGACCCTTACGAGGAACTTAGATGAAGAAGAGGGAGAAAAGAGGAGAGTAAAGAGAGAAGGAGAAGAAGAAAAGAAGAGAGAGAAGGTTTAGCTCGAACTTAAGGGTACCGATCAAAATTTTCTCTCTCCTCACTCTCTCTCTCAAACTTGACCCAACAATGAGAAGAAAGAGAAACTTGTATTAAGTAAAAACTCTCTATTTTGTGAAAGGTTCCTTCCTCTGTGTGTACAATGATGGTACATATATATAGAATTTGCCCCAAACATGGGTGGATGATCAAAAGTAATTCTAATTACTGGAAATTAAGATTCAATTTAATTAAAAGAAATTAGAAAATAAGGTCCAAATGACAAATTTGCCCATTCTTAACAATTCGTGGAATTCCAGAACAATCCCTATGTTTTCCTAGGACTTGCGTGATCTTACATGGATGATCCAGGGTCGTTTTGATGCTCGATTGGTTGTAAGATGATTGTTTTCTTATAGGTCTCGGCATGGCGATCGATTTGATACCAACTTCAAGCCATGGATCGTGTTTTTGGTGCACGATCATGTGACTTGAAATTTGAATAGATCTTGAAACTTTGGATCGATAATGTACTTGTTCCTTGATGTTTTGCAGTGGTTTCCTCGTTGAATTACATTGAGCATGCCATCACAATCGTGGGGCAACAGACACACCTCGATTTTGTGCCTGAACAAAGATTTTACAACTTTGGAATTTTGGCCGAAATCTAGAAATCTGGCGATGGGATTTGCAGTCACTTCGTCGGCTTTGTGTGCAAAATCAAACCGTTCGTCGTGCACGACGTTCGGGTCAGTCATAGCCTGAGACCTTACGCACACAATGGAATTGGTTTCATGCAATCGGGCTTCTGAGTCACGTGATTTGTTCGCTCGAGTGAGGGCCGACACTGCTGAATGTCCTACACTTTCTTCACAGATCAGCAACTTCTCCCTAGCTTTTCTTCGTGCTCGGGTATTGTCACGGGGCATGCCACATATCGAATCACTCGTCTTAACTAGACTAACATGCTCACTAAATTTTAGCCCGATCTGACTTGGGATGGGTGAGATATGAGCTTCAAAACTACCTGATCGTGACTGCCTCTTCCATGGTGTGGAGTGGCAGGGTGGTCGCACGGGAGTAGCGGCCCCTCAGGTTTCACTCTTTTGCCTATAACGTCTTCATGGAATGTCCGTTCGGGTTGAAATTTGGCCCCTGAGGGTTTTCAACCGTGTCGGATCCAATGGTGGTAGCCCCATAACAATTTGAGATACCAAAAATGTAGCTCTAGTTATAGGGTCCTTTACAGGGTGCTAGATGTCGATTTTACGGGAAATGTTTCTTAGTCTGTACTGCCTTAGATATGTTGGAATGCGATGGAACTTGGTAGGGGACTTTTGAGAGACCTTATGAAGATCTTGGCCAATTCCAGGGTTATTTGGAGACTACCAAAATTTTCACTATTTGCTAGGCTTTATTGAGCGGGGGCCCCATGTTGATGAAAAATACCTTCTAACAACCTGCCCTGCGGAATGTTGTGCTTCGAGAGAATCGAGAAGTGCAATCATTTGGGAAGTTTGAGGTATCTTGTCAAAGTCTTCACCCTCAAGGGACTATCATGCCTTTTTTGAAGGCCAAATGTTATGGACCTTTGGTTGGCATTGTTCGCTGCTACACCAGGTTTGCTTTTAATGCTCAAGGTATCTATGTATGTCCCATCTAGTGGGGTCCATTCGGGGGGTTTTAACCCATCTCAAAAGTCTTGTCCCATGTAGGCTAGGGGGTTTTTGCGAGGCATACCCTGAAGCCTATGGCAGGTTAGACCTTGGCTTCTTCAGTTTCTTGCCTTTGTAATGGTCATTAGCATTTTCGGAGGGATCTTTTGGTCATCGTCTTTGGCCTCAAAGAATCTTTTTGTTTTTGAACTGGGGAAATATTATGCCGCTCTCACTCCCTGATGAGCCATGTTGTTGGGAGATCTTATGCGGCTCTCACTCCCTGATGAGCCATGTGGTGTTGCGATTGGATACTGGCTTATGAGGATTTTTGGCAGACCTCACTAGGCGGGATTGTGACTATTTGGAAATTGAATGTCGGTTGAGGCTGTGGTCGTGCGTCAGCCTGTCTTGTTGGTCCAAGCGCCCTTTTGCGGGTTTTCACTAGAACAAGGGAAGTGGCACCATGAAGACAGTTTTCACCAACTTTTGTTATTTATGGGCTCTTTTACCCATGACCTTGCGGTCATTCCACCCTTTTCATCCATTTTTGCTCACGATGCCCTTTTGGGGTTTTTATCGCTCCTGGATTTTGTTTTCCATGAAACTCTTTTACTCATGGTTTTGTGACCATGCCCATCCGCCATTTTTACTCATGGTGTTCTCTTGTCCAGGTGTACACCATGCCCGCTTTTCCATGTGAAGGCATATTTTGAGTCGTGCCTTTAAGACCTGTACAAAGCCTTTTAACATCATGCAGTCAGGACATGCACTATAGTTTTAGGATCATATAGGTGGACTGTAGTGGTGATGGATGGCAGTTTGTGGAGGCCATAGAGTGATTTTAGTAATGGTTTTGGCCCACTTGAGAAGATGGCATGAAGTTGCCTTGTGAAGGGAGAACAATGAGTGAAGAATGGTGACCCACTAGTTGACGGAGATATGGATTGTGAAATGGTTCGCCATTTCGTGAGCACGGGTAAGGCTCACTGGGGAATGATGGATGGTGTACGCACACGAACGGGTCAGTTAGGGACGGCGGGTGTGAAGATGCACGTAAAGGGTGTGTGCACATATGTGGACTCACTGGGGACATAATGAAGGTGGTGTACGCATACGATGGGTCGGTTAGGGCAAACGTGCATGAAGATGCATAGAAAAGGGGTGTGCGCATACGTGGAGGCATATTTAAGGTCATGCCTCTTGAACCTGTGTGAAGCAGTTTAACGTCATGCGGCTTGGACGTGTATTATGCTTTAAGGTCATATAGCTTGGACCGTGGTTATGTAGTTTAAATTCATGCAACTAGGGCCATGCAGTTTAAGGTCGTGCAACTAGATCTTCGCTATACTTTAAGGTCATATAGTTTGGACCATGACTGTGCAGTTTACGGCCATGCAATGCGAACCATTTTTGTGCAATTTAAGGTCATGTAATGCCGACCATGGCTGTGCAGTTTAAGGTCATGCAAGGCGGACCATGGCTGTGCAGTTTAAGGTCATTCAATGAAGACCATGGTTGTACAGTTTAAGGTCATGCAGTTTGGACCATGCAGTTTAAGGTCGTGCATTTGGACCATGGGTTGATGAGGGAATACGACTTCATGAGGAACAGAGCCATCACTGGAGACTGGACTCTCTGAGGAGTGAGATTGTGGTGAAGGGAATGAACTTCCTGTAGGTGCAGGATGATGGTCCAAATGGGAGTGTTGCACTAAGTGTTGGATGACGAACGCGGCATTAGCTTAGATGATGTGCATAGGTGTTAGGTCCCATGATGAAGCGCACGGTAGTAGCCATTGACAAGGCGTGTGGCGATGACTTTTTAACGAAGGCATGCGGCTATAGCCTCTGGGGCGAAGGCATGCAGCGATAACCCCTTTCAGGTCTCGGGCATGACCCGCCCTAGCCTGGTCTTCCTGTCTTCAGAGGTTGGGGATTAGGGTGTCATTCCATGTTTGTCAAGGGTAGTTTGAGGAACTGTTGGGTATAAATGGGGGAAAATCCCTTTTCACTGTTTTACCGAAGAGTAAAACAGTTGAAGAGTTTTCTTAGAGAGAGGGCCACAACGTTTGGTGAAGGTTTTCTGGCGAGAACTTCCCGGCCAAAATTTGCAGAGACAGGAGGTTAGGAGCTTTTCTGACATGCTTTAGGAGGTAGCAAAGCTTTGTGTTTGATTGCGAACCTCTTCGAGAAGTGTCGAGGCCTCCTGACCAAGGAACAGGGTTTCTCATGACCTTAGCAGGATTTGCAAAGGTGCCCTACCGGGGTTCGAGTGCTTCTTCGATCATTCTGCTGTTGAAGGGAGGTCGCAGACAGTTTAGAGGGCTCTGTGGTCCTCTGGTTATTGGAGGCGAAGAAGGCGGGGCCGCATTGAGCTCACCGAAAACATAGTGGAATTCCAGTGAGTTTTGGTGAACTGCTAAAGTGGGAAATCAAGGAGAAGGGAAGATTGCAGGGTCACAAGGAAGCTTTCGGGGATTTCCAGTGGTCCTCCAACCCTTCTCATAATGAGTGGAAGGCGGAGCAGGGTTTTTCTGATGGATGGGAGTGGATTCTCGGTGAGGGGAAATGTCGGTGGGAACCCGGAGGGTTGTGGGACAGAAACAGTCGAAGAGACGAAGGGTCGAGGGATGACCAATGATCGTCCTTCGCACGCGTGGTGCCTTGCCACGCTACAAATGTCAAGCGGCGTTCCCATATTTCAAGGGATGCAAGTGCGACATGTGCTAACAGCTGGAGTGATGCATTAATACACCTTGGTTGTGGGATGGCTATAACCCTTGGTTGATTGTGAGGCGGCAATTCCCTCCTGATGGCAGACGGCGATAGTCCTTTCTTTCACTGCGAGACGACGATAGCATCTTAGTGGGCAGACGGCGATAGTCCTGCCCTGGTGAGCACAATTTCCTCGTGGCCACCTAGCATCCTTTGCTCTTGTTCTAATGGCCAAGTCTTCAGGGGCCATTCCAGACTTGAAGAATCTCTCCCGAGAAAGGGAACTTAGTACCGATGCATTCACCGGTGAGAGGTGAGCCAATCCGGCTCACTAGAGCCTTATGTGAGCCCAGGTGGCCTTTGAGTGTCACTTTTGTGAGCACCCCCATCTAGTTGGTGATGATGAAAGATAATTATGGCAACATGAGTGTAGAGGATGGGGTAGGCCTCCTGCACTGTCTACACCGAAACATAGCCTCTAATGGGAGCTTGCCGACTCTAGGCAAGCGAATGGTAGAAACCCCGGGCATGAAGTGGTCTTCTTCTGATCTGCGGCTACAAGGGGAACACCAGTACCTAAAGGGGTACTCCTCATGGACCATGAAGGTGTTGCGGTGTTTCAGGGATATTTTGAGGCAGGCTTCTTTGCCAGCTGCCCTTTAGTGCTCAGTGGGCTACTATGACCGTTCCTCAAACATGGTCAAAGTGTTGTTAAAGACCTGGAACCATGTTAGCAACACATGGCTAGTTGGTCACCGGGAGGCAGGGATTTCGCTGATGGACCTGCACTTCATTGGTGGGTTTTCGCTCCTGGGTGCCATGTATGACGATTTTATTCCCCGAAACTTGGTCATTTTTTGAGGAGAGAAGATAGGTAAGGAAGCCCCACCAGCTGAGCTTCAAGAATTGTTCGTGATGTACCAGCGACTTTATAATGAGCCCAAAAGTGGGCGAGTCACCTTCACCAAATGGGTGAGGTTCTTCTATGGCAGCTGTACATATGAAGTTGGACCGTCGCCGAGAAAAGAAGAGAACGAAACCCTTACCGTTTTCATGTTGCAGAAGGAGAACGAGCACATCTTCTTGGCAGCTTACTTAGTGCTCTTCGTATGCAAATTTTCCCTGCCAGGAGGGGCAGACGTCATTCGTCCGGGCACGGTCTACGTGGCCTTTGACATGGCACGGGGGAAGGAGTATGCACTAGCACAACCTGTTCTGTGCAGTATTTATCATGGCCTGGGCACCATTTCTAAGGGAAGACCATATAAAGGGGAGGAAGGAGGGAACGACATAAAAGATCGTGAGGCCTTCCCTGGAGATTTCAAGACTCCTTTTCTGGTCCATTATGCGTATGGCTAGCTTGGAGCTTACTTCTCAGACACATACCTCAGAACCAGAGAGTTAGAGGACCCCATGTGCCCATTTTTGTTGAAGATTTCCGGGCAGAGGGTAATCTTCCATCCCACGCACGTAGCTTGTTCTTCAACGATCAGCTCCACATGATCCAGGTGGCATTCCCAATTGGAGGTCTCACAGATCGCGTATACGTGGACGAGCTGGGCCACCACCTGGATGGTGACTTCATCATCCCAAAAGAATTGATGTTTATGTTGAGTGTGAGAGGCGGGGTTAGCGGAGTTCTTGTCTATCGCACTGTCCATGGCACGAAGCTTGAGGGCTACTTTCCTCATCGGTTAGCCCGACAGCATGGGCTGAATTAGGGGTACTCGTTCTCCATACTCTTTGAGAAGTGGCATAGTAGGACGACCTGCTGGAAGAAGGACGATTTTGGAAACCTCAAGGAGATTTGGCACCCAAGGAACATTCGCACCGCCTGGGCCACATGCTTGGAGGTCATCAAGGTCAATAAGTATGTGCTGCCTCAGTTTGGTAGGAAGGTACTGGCAACCAAGGCCTACGAGTGCTGGTGGAGAATCACGAACAAGGAGTATTGGGATGCAGAACACCCTTGAATAGGGAAGGGTAAACCACGAGAGCCAAGACACAAGGCAATGGAAAATGGCTAGGACCCCTCCCTTAGGCGAGATTTTTAACCTGGGCTTCCCTCATGACTGGCGCATGGTCGGGCGACGTCGCCAGACTATTGTGGACGAGTCCTTATCGAGGTTTCTCAAGATGGAGAAGGAGACAGAGAGTATTTTTTACCACCTCTGTGCTATCTTCAAATGGAAGGAAAGTCCTAGGGTATGAAGGACGTCAAGTCCAGAATTTGAATAAGCTGATAGGGAGCGGCACTCATAGCAAGTTAGCTGCCAGTTCTTCCAAGTCTGGCACCTCGAAGGGTGCTGCGTCTGAGCAGGCTAATGGGAAGAAGAGAAAACGGGCTGCTTCACTCAATTCAGTGAAAGGAAAGAAGAAAAAGCAGGTTGCTACACCCGAGCCAGCGAAGAAGAAAAAGTAGGCTGCTATGCCCAAGCCGGCTAAGAAGAAAAGGCTGGCTGCTGCGCCCGAGCCAGTGAATGGAAAGGAGAAATAGTGGACAACCTCAGTGACTCCTCGTGCCCCAGCTCAAAAGGCAATCAAGGCCTTGAAGAGCAATGGGCGTAAGGTCCCAGTGACTCGCTAGCCAGAAGACGACTACTCACGCTCGGCTACCTCAGAAGGCTGTATGTCTCTTGCAATATCCCTGTCACCCTCTGCTCTCGAGGTTTCACCTTCTCCTTCACCGAAGCCTCCTCCTGGCCCTTCAGAGGTTCAAGGTGGTGCCTCCGAGCCTACTTTGCCGATTGAAATTACTTCGGATCAAGAAGCGACATTATGGCTGAAGGGGAGGGCTCAGCCCCGATGGAAGTGAACGAGACTGATGAGGCTGGTCTTGACGAGGTGGCGGAAGCAGCGAGGGCCTCTGGAATTCTGACAGTCGTCGTGCCTACGAGAAAAAGGAAACCCTGGTAGAGGTCATGCTAATAGAAGAGGATGAAGCCTTAAGAGCTGAAGAGGGGCCATCCGAGCAGCAAGAGATGGCTGACTCGAGTGATAGATCCGTGGGGGGTGCAGAAGCAAGATGCCCTGAGAGATCGAGCTTGCAGGGCCTTGAGATGGCGCCCATGACTGCAGAGGAGATAGGTACAGTGGGAAAGCCCATTTCTGAAATGATCACCGTGGAAGACAAGGGCGAAAAAGGAGTGGGAGAGGGTGTCAAAGCATCTAAGGTGGAGATGGTTCGAGAAGAGGGGGCATAGAGAGAGGTCGTTGTCTCGAGCAATGAGACTACCGAGGTGCAGCCCGAGATTGAGGTAGTGGCTTCAGGAGAGGAGGCCAGCCTTACCCCCGCTGTGGTTGCGGTGCTTTCAAAGGTTAAGGCAATGGTGTATGGGCTTGAAAGGATCAAGCTCGACATAGTCATGACCGGGGCTCAAGGAGAGAAAGCCGTTGCCGAGGTACCAAAGTTACCCGAGGTTGCCTCTGAATCTGAGAAACCTGAGACCTTGGTTGTAGCTAGGGGTCCTTTTGTTATGATTGCTCCTGTTGTATTACCCAGGCCTTATTTCAACGGGTTGTCAGGCATCATTTTTGTGATGCTTCAATCGGGCCTTCAGAAACTGAAGGAGCTGTCCTTTGAAGAGCTTGGAGTGGCGATCCAATAGTTGAGGGGGATTTCCTTAGGGAATGCTCCCGAAGTCCTTCCTTCCTTTGACAGTGTTGTTAATGAGCTGGAGGAATGGAGAGTGAAGGCCCTGTGAGAAGAAGCAACTGCACAGCGACTGGAAAGTTAGCGGTTGCCCCCATTGGAGTCTTCTCTTCTGCACTACCGTGAATTGGTAAACATTCAATCGCAATAGCTGGATGCTGTAGAATCCTAAAGATCAGGCCTTGGTTTGGAGGCCATCTCCCGCCAGCTCAAGTTGACGACCTTGAGGGCTAAGATATTAGAGCCGAAGCGGAAGCTTGACAAGCTGGAGAAGGAGATTGTGGACTGGGAGGCGAAGGATAAAGTGCTTTTTTATAACACTTTGGCCCTCCAGTATTCTTTGAGAGAAGTGACCACCTTGATGGAGCATGAGGCAGGGCTGGTAGCAGAGCTGAAGAACGAGATTGGACGAGCGAAAACATCAGCTGCAACATACAGGAGAAAGATCAATGAAGCAATTGATCGATTTTAATGACGCGTTCTTTCTCTTTTTCTTTTTATTTCTTTTCATTGTAAAGAAGAGAAGCTTGTAATGCCCTCTTGACTTATAAATGAAACAATTCTTTTCACTTTTCTTTCTATGTCATTGCTTCGTCCCTTTCATGGTTTGAGACGAGAAAGAATAGCCGACTCCTTGCTTCGTTTTGTGGCAACTATTGTGGCTTCAATGGCCTTGAATGGGGGAGTAGTTGCTTCATCACCCCTTAGTGTTTGATTGGAGAGGGGCTCATAATTCATGGATCTCATGATTTGATGAGCCTGCTCACTGTAGATGCTCCAGTCTGGGGGAGCTTTGGCTACGATTCGAGGTGCATTGGTCTTGAGCTCATCATAGGTCTTAATCTCAGGGACAAACTCCTTTAGGTGCTTTGAAGCAATGTGCATGACCTCCAGTTGGCTCTGGAGGTTACGGACCTCGCTTCTCAGTTCTGCCATGAGGTCTTGGTCATGGGAGCCTAAGGGATGACTCTTGTCTGCCTGTACTTCTTCAACAACCCCTAAGAAGTGTAGGACCTTCTTTTGGCCGCTGACGATCCCCTCGTTCAAGGAGGATGGAACCTAGAGTACCTTCCTTGGTGGTTGGTATGCCAGTTCTGCTTCTAGAAGAGCGATGGGGACATGTAGGACCTTTTGCTAGTCTAATGTATAGGTCGCTCTTGGCGAGGGAAGGTCTACCTCTAGGGCTTCCTCGGGCTCAGAAGTTACTTCTAACTCGTTGTTTGTTTTGGCGAATTAGAAGTAGAGGGGGAAGCTTCATCTTCGGGAGAGGATACCGTGACATCATAGAGGTGGCAAGGTATACTTGGGTGGATAGGGGTCAAAGGGAGGATCTTGCCCTGTCTTTCTTCCTCTCTGAACATTTTTGTGATCATTCGCCCCAGATCCTCAATGTCATCATGAGACGAAGGTTCTGTCTCTCTCACAGGATTCCAATCGTCATCCTTTGACTTTTTTGATGCTTGAATTTCTGTGAAATAATACTTAGCATAGGCATAGTGAGTCTGAGCTATAGGGAACAGTCTTTTGTCAGTGTAGACCGTGTGTTGCCTTCCATCTCGGATGTACTTGAAGCATTGGTGGAGTGTGGAAGGAACCACCCCCTAATCGTGAAGCCAAGGACGATCAAGCATGAAGTTGTAAGAGCTATCGGTGTCGATTACGTAGAACTAAGCGTAATCGTTGCGGTCACCGATCTTGAGACAAAGGCGTACTATGCCGGCTGGCTTTTCTTCTAACTGGTTAAACCCTTGCCCAGTGATGTGGGTAGGAGTGAGATCATCAGACCCTAATCCTAATCGGGTGATGATCCTTTTTGAGATTAGGTTAACTGCTGACCCTCCGTCCAGTATGATCCGATTTAGAGGGTAGGTGTGAAGTTCACCATTCACGAAGAGGGGGAAATTGTGGAATTTGGCTCCCAACTGAAGGCCATCTTCAAAAAAGGAGATTGTTAAGCACCCACTCAAGATGGCCGGGTCAACCTCAATAGGTTCCACTTCGGTCTCGTACACCTCTGGGTTAGAAAGAGCTTGAACCAGAGCCATACGGTAGTCTCTAGATAGCAAGAGGGCATCATAGATACTTAGAAGGGCTGGAAGCTTTCTCAAGTGCCCAACTACGTCGTATTTCACTTTATCCTCATTAGTCTTCTATGTTCCTGATCCTGTTACTGGTGTGGGTGGTAGGGTAGGCTTAGGAACAGGACTTGGTTTGTGGCACTAGCTGACTTTGTTGTTTGGCTGATGTTGTCTGAGTTGATGAGGAAGTAATAGGAGCTTGTATTAGGGATGTAGAGGTTTGTGGTTGAGGTTTGGGGGAATGCTGGGCATTAGGAAACTTGAGGGTCTTGAGCTTTTGAGGTATGGACTGTAGCTTCTTTCCCAATCTTAGACCCATTTGCCCCGTGCCGGCTGAAACTTCCAAGATTTGCACCATGTGGGAGGCCTCTTTGGAATAAGAGCCTGAAGATAACTCAGTTTGTGCTCTGGTTGACAGGGCATCGATGGCTGTTTAGAATCCAACCGCCTTGGCCAACATCTCTTTGAGGAGCTCTTGCTGTGGCTGGGTGAGGCTGGTGCCTCTGAACTCTCTATTTAGAGTGTCGAAGTCTTGGCACTGTCGAGCTGAACCTGTGGAGAAAATAAAGGAGGAGGGATGAGAAGCAGAGTTAGAATGTTGGGTAGCTTTTTACATCGTCGCCAAAATTGGACGTGTGTAGGGGATATTTAAGGTCATGCCCTGACTTTGACCGTTGTGGGGTGCTTTTAGCGTTGTCATCCATATTAGAGGGATCCCGAGCTACTGAGGGCTTGGGGATATCCGCCTGATTGGACGAAAGGACGAGACGAGCTACACTTGGGATGAAGTCCTGCAAGGTCGGAAGTAGGGGAATAGGTCTGAGAAATTCTTCCTCGACCAGAGGTGGAGGAAGATGATTCCTTCGACGGGCTGATCTAGGTGCTCGATGTCTCCTTTTGGATCCATGAGGGGGTGTTTGGACTGCCCTCTTTGGCAGGTGAGTAGTCCTAGCTTGATGGACCGCTTCACGCTTCAGGGATTTGAGCCTGTTTTGCCATGGTAGACTTCCCAAGGCTCAGAAGTCGAGGCTTCTGAAGGGTCCGGTGTATTCTTATGAGGAGCTTGTAGTGTGACTTCCTCTTGAACGAGTGCGACAGCCTGGATGCATTTTGAGAGAACCGCACAAACGATGTGGCCCTGCTGGACTTTCTCCATGACTATAGCTTTGAACCCAGAGCACTCGTTGAGTTTGTGGCCCCATACTTGGTGATACGGGCACCAGAGCTTTTCCATGCCCTAGGCAAGTCTCTTAGGCTGCCTGGCAGGCTTGGGGATGACAAGGCCTTGTTGTAGTATTGCGTCAAAGAGGGCCTACAAATGGTCTTTCTCAGTATTTTGCTGGGCTCGAGTCGGGAGGCTTTGTTGCATAGGAGGCAGAGGGACTTGAGGGTGTCCTCCCGGGCTGCCTTGTACGTCCTGCACTGTTGCATCTTCTATGCCAAGAGCTTACGGAAGCCAGTGCACTTGCTGATGTCATGACCTTATAACTGATGGTATGCGCACCAGAAGTTCTCGATCCTTGGGGGCAGAAACTTAGGCTGCCTTGTTAGCTTAGGAGTGACGAGTCCTTCTTCACGCATTATGAATAAAAATGCACGAAGGATAGTGGGTGCCCCATCGTCTACTTGGATTGTTACTATGTGAGAAGCCTCGGTTGCTTCGAATGCATTATTCAACTCTTCGAGCTTTATCTGACCCTTGTTGATAAGGGCTTCGATAGTGTTGTTGAGCTTATAACAGTCGTAAGTGGGGTGGCATACCCTCCTGTGATAGGCACAGTACCTCTCATTTGCCTCTTGCCCAACTGACTTTGCAATATCGACCTCTAAGAGCTGGATCATGTTCTGTTCTAGCAGTAGTCAAAACAGTGCAGGAGTCCACTCCTTGTCGAAGGGGTAAACTTTATTCTAGTGTTGAATCCAGTAGTCCTTTCGCTTAGTATTTTTAAGAGGCGGGACACTATTGTAAGACTGTTGTTTACCCTCGGCCTGAGGCATCTGTGCCTTGGAAAGGTACAGGGTTTGAGGAGCCATGCCCTTGGTGTCAGCCACGGTGATAGCCACGTTGATTATTACCTTTTGGTTGCCCCGACCGTTGGAGCGAGAGTTTAAACCAAGGTTTGCTGATGAGGGATGCCATGGTGCTTGATCAACCCCTCAATACGAACTGCCTTAGAGATGAGCTCTGACATGAAGGGCGGATTGGATGCCTCAACATGCAGGGTGATCTCAGGAAGCATGTTCCGTATGTAGGTCTAGACCACTTCCTTCTCAGTCATGGGAGTGGTGTGGAAGGTTGCTAACTCTCTTCAACGGGTGATGAACTAACACCAGGGTCTTGCATCAGGGTGAGGCAATCGATGGCCTCCACATTACTCTAAACTTCGTAGAAGTGTTGGTAAAACAACTGCTCCATCTCTTGCCATGTACGTACCGAGTTGAGAGGCAGCCGAGCATACCACTGGAAGGCTGGCCCTTCAAGAGTCTCGACGAACTGACGGAGGAGGAGGAGTCCGTCAATTACCGTCTCTCGACAGGCCGCCTGAAAGTGAGTAGTTTGTTGGTGCGGAGATGTAATACCATTGAACAGTGGGAGCTTCTCCTTTTGATAGTTCAAAGGGAAGGGTACTTGGTCAATATATGAAGGATATGGCTTCTGCTATAGCGGTGTCCCTTATATGCTTGGGACCTTGCTCTTGAGGTTGTGGGCCACCATGGCATCTATGTCGGTTCGAGAGATCCCACGGGAGGCAGAACTGTCCTGGGAGACCGGTGGGGTGTTTGCCTAGGAACTATGCCGTCACCGATTGGGGAATCGGTCGAAGAAGGGGACTTGGAGGCCTCTAGGCGTTTCATTTTTTCCAAGGATGGCTTGCATCATTTCCTCGAACTTGTTCTTCTGCTCCTTTTGAGCGCCGTTTGGTTCATTGATCACCATGACACTGACCGCCTCTTCTTGAGGGTCAGAGCTTGGTGGCACAGTGGACTGCCGAGGTAGGCGAGTCGTATGTGGCAAGTCGGTCTGCAAGGGTTGAGCTTGCCCCAACTGGATTCGAGCCTTGTATGCCGATCTTGTGAGGACCAGTTCTCAATGGTCTTGGGACTGTGGCTTCTGGACAGTAATGACCGAGCAATATCCTTGGACCTGCTCAGGTTCTGGAGTTTAGAGATGGAAAAAGGGATTATGAGGCAGGGGATCGCCAAGAGTGACCTCAACTACCTTAGAGGATCATTTGGTCAGGCGAGCGACAGAGGAAGTAGTTGATTTATGACTTTGCCTAAGTCTGGACCAGGGAGGAACCTGCGAGAGCGGTGCGTGTGAACCCCTAGGGTCAGCCATCCTGGTGACTTGGGGGTCAACCCGAGCTCAATCAATTGGTTTGACCTTGAGAGGTCGAGACCCATGAGCTTGTGTTTGTGGGGGACGAGGCAAAAGCTCATCTCTCATAGAGTGGGCTCGTGTGTGATGGGAGGGAGGTCGAAGCGGTCGACCCTCGTGTGCTTGAGGTGGCATAGAGCTAGCGCTGCCCCGAGCTATGTGAAACAAATTCATGGTGCACGTAGGGTTCAACCCGAGAAGGCCTAGCCCTGGATTCGAGCTCAAGGCCACATGAGGGTTGCCCCGAGGTGTAGCTCGAATGGTGGACCATGAACCCTTGGGTGTGTGTGACGGGTGGAGGCCACAGGGTGTCCGCCGCGGTGTGCCAAGCCTCTAGGCCTAGAGGTTTGGAGAGGTGAAAGGTTATGGGGGGTTGCCTCGCGGCGAACCTCAAGAGCGACGATAAATTGCTTACCTTTCGTGGGAATGGAAATGGTAGCCTTTCGACGTACCTCAGCAATATGACTGGCAGTAGATTTGCTAGTAGCAAGGTGCATGGCAACAGATGTGTTATCTATGCAAGAGGCCTTAGTGGAGAGTCCACCAAGGCGAGAAAGCGGGGAGGTAGGGACCTTTAAGTCCCCTCTCACACCAATCCAGGTGAGAACCTGAGAGCCAGATCGTGAGTTCTGACTCAAAAGGAAAGTGGGGAAGGAGACTTGAGTGGCTCGCTTCCCCGGAACATCCACGAGTGCTAGGATAAGGAAGTCCCCGACTCTAATGAACGGAATGAACAACCTAGATGCCATAGAGATAAATGCAGAAAGTAAAAGAGGATAC
Organism: Amborella trichopoda; assembly: GCF_000471905.2. The sequence continues at coordinate 1,940,426 of NW_006499563.1, read as the reverse complement.
TGGTCAAACAAGAGCGAACCGAATAAGGGTAGTAAGTCCGCAATGGAGTCGCCAAGCTAGTTAGTTGACTCGATCTCGTCTTCTGGGTCTAGATGATCTGGCGGCACGTATCTCGAGTTTTTAGCGAACTCGGGATTTGAGATCGCTCTCTCAAACCCTTGCTCTAAAGCAAGGGTAGGTATACCAACCGATGAGAGAGGAATTGAATGTGGATTTGGGACTTACTCGTGCTGGCTCGCGTGGACGCCCTCTTAGATCACGAAAAAAGCCCCCCAGCTGATTTATTTGGATCGAAATCCCCTCCCTTGTCCTGCAATCCTCTTCTTTTCTGCACAACACTTCTATGGTTAATTTGCGAGACAAGCAGTCTAAAGAGACCCACCCATGTCTTAGGGTACTGTATGTTCATACGAGAGGGCGATGAAGCTTAAGGTTCAAATAAAGATAGAAAAGGGAAGAAAACTTGACGAAGAGGCGAGACTAGCATGGTAGGCAAGAATTCATCGACTGGGAGTGATAGCAAGATGGCATAATCTTTAGGACCAGAACGGAGGCAATACTACTCGAAACCGAGATCGATGTGGCGAGGCTAAGCTAAGTCATCCCCCAGTCAAGTGAGAAGAGAAAAGAAAGTGAAAAGAAGAATTGAGACGGCAGAAAGATGGGGTCTCGACGGCGTTAGGTGTTGCTACTCATGACCGTGGGGTAGTAGTGTAGTGGCACTTGGGCGGTGCTCTACACTATTGCTCACGGTTAGAGAGTGAGAAATGAAGTACGGACGGTGCTAGGCATCGCCGTTGGCAACATAAGGAGACGATACGCCCGCGCTGGCGGTGATAGTCGTTTATGAACTGCATGACAGTAATCCTCACAAGGCGGATGGTGATAAGCGTGGGACTCAGGAAGGACGGCGATAAGCACCGAATATGCAAAAGAAGCTCGCAGGCAGCGATAAACATTGTCGAGGCCTCTAGCGGGCAGCTATGGGTATCGCCGTCTACTATAGACGCACAATGGGGAAGGACTCTTGCGGGCGGTAGCAAGTTTCGTCGTCTGGGTTCTTCACTAAGACATCAAGACTATGTATGTGGATGGCGACAGGCAACGTCGTCTACAAGCCTCACTGGAAGAGGAAGATAGAAGAAGACAAAGAGAAAGAGACTCACGCATGGCACTGCCATCGCCATGTGCGACCTGTGTGACTTTAGGGGAGGCATCCACAACACTACCAGAGCCGTGCATGACCCCTGGGAGGAACTTAGACGAAGAATAGGGAGAAGAGAGGAGAGTAGAGAGAGAAGGTTTACCCCGAACTTAGGGGTACCGGTCAAAATTTTTTCTCCCCTCACTCTCTCTCTGAAACCTGACCCAACAATGAGAAGAAAGAGAAACTTATATTAAGTCAAAACTCTCTCTTTTGTGAAAGGTTCCGTCCTCTGTGCGTACATTGATGGTACTTATATATAGAATTTGCCCCAAACATGGGTAGATGATCAAAAGCAACCCTAAATGCTAGAAATTAAGATTAAATTGAATTAAAAAAAATTAGCAAATAGGGTGTAAAATGACAGATTTGCCACTTCTTAACAATTCATGGAATTTTAGAACAGTCCATGTGTTTCCCTAGGACTTACGTGATCTTGCGTGGATGATCTAGGGTCATTCTGATGCCCGGTTGATCGTAAGATGATTGTTTTCTTGTAAGGCTCGGCATGGCGATCAATTTGATACCAACTTCGAGCCATAAATCGTGTTTTTAGTGCGTGATCGTGTTACTTGAAATTTGAATAGATCTTGAAATTCGGATCGATAGTGCACTCATTCCTTGATGTTTTTCGATGGCTTTCTAGCTGAATTACACTGAGCATCCCATTATGATCATGGGGTAACAAACGCAGCTCGATTCTGTGCCCGAACGAAGATTTTGCAACATTGGAATTTTTGTCGGAATCTAGAATTTAGGCGATGGGATTTGTAGTCATTTTATCATCTTCATGTGCAGAATCCAACAGTTCATTATGTACGGGGTTCGGGTCAGTGATATCCTGAGGCCTTACCCACACGATGGAATTGGTTTCACGTTGATCGTGCTCGCGAGTGACGTGATCTGGCAACTCAAACAAGGCACGACGCAGTGAAATTCCTGCACTTTCCTCACGGATCAGCAACTTCTCTCTAGCATTCTTCGCACTCAGGTGTCATCACGGGATGTGCCACATATCGAATCGCTTCTTTTAAATAGACGAACACGCTCACCAAATTTGAGCGCAATTCGACTTGAGAAGAGCGAGATATGAACGTCAAAAGTCACTATTCGTGACTGCCCCTTCCATGGTGTGGAGTTGCAGGGGGGCCACACGGGAATAGCGTGTGGTGCCTCCTGTTTCACTCTTTTGCCTATAACGTCTTCCTGGGGAGTCCGTTTCGACTAAATTTTGACCCTTGAGTTTCAACCGTACCGGATCCAATGGTGATGGTTCCACAGCAGTTTGAGACATCAAAAATATAACTCTAGTTATAGGGGCTGTTTGACTGTGCTAGAGGTCGATTCTGTCGAAACTGTTTCTTAGTCTGCACTGCCTTAGACATGTTGGAATACTACGAAACTTGGCAGGGGACTTTTGAGAGATCTTATGAAGATCTTGGCTTATTTCAGGGCTATTCGGAGACTTCCGAAATTTCCACTGGTTGCTAGGCTTTATTGAGCAGGGGCCCCATGTTAATGAAAAATACCTTCTAACAGTAGCTTCGACATCTCAGTGAGGAGCCCAGATAGCGAAAATTGTTGCCTACCATAGGGGTCTTCCCCTGTTGTTGACTATTGCAGATGGTGATACCAATCGCCGCCTGCTAGAGACCTCGACAACACCTATCGGTGTCCGCAAGCTTCCTTCATGGACTCGGTGCCCATCGCCACCCACGAGCTTCCTCCACACGTTCGGTGCTCATCATCGTCTCCCTTGAGTCCCATGCCTGTAGCCGTGCGCCTCATGAGAACTATCACCGCGTGCTTCGTAAATGGCCATTGCCGTATGCAACATGAGAGGCTATCGCCGCCGGCGCAGGGGCGCATTACCTTCTTAGGTTGCTAAAGACAATGTCTAGCATCGTCCGTAGTCCTATACCCACCCTCTAGTTGTGACACTACCACTCCATGGTCACGGGTGGCAACGCCTTGCGGCGTCAGGACCCTATCCCCTCCGCCGTTTCACTCTCTTTCTTTTCTCTCTCTTTTCGTCTCCTCATTCTTTTTTCCCCTTACTTGATTGAGGGTAGACTTAGCCTAGTGCCTTCATACCGGTCTCGGTTTAGAGTATTATTGACGTCGTGCTGGTTTTGAGAACCATTCCCGTCTTGCTACCACTTCGAGTCAGTAGCCTTCCAACTGTCATGCTAGTCTCACCCTTTTATCAAGTTTTCTTCTCCCTCCTCTCTTTATTGGAAGCCTTCTGTTTCATCACTCCCTCATATGAGTATGTGATGCCCTAAGAAAAGGGTGGGTCTCTGTGACCCACTTGTCTCGCCAATTAACCATAGAAGTGTTGTGTATAAAACAAGAGGATTGCAAGTCAAGGGAAGCGATTTCGAACTAGCTAAAGCAGCTGGGGGGCTTTCTTCATACTCTAAGAGGGTGCCCACCGAGCCAGCCCAAGTAAGTCCTGAACCCACCTTAAATTCCTCTCTCATCAATTGGTATACCTACCCTTGCTCTTAAGAAAGGTTCTGAGAGAGTAATCTCAAATCTTAGGTTCGCTAAAAACCCGAGATACGTGCCGTCAGATCATCTAGATCCGGAAAGCGAGATCGAGGCACCTAACGACATACGTAGTCCACACAAAGCTTCCACTATCACCAACTAATGAGAATACACAAGTCTTCTCTAGTTAAAACTAGAGGCATACAACAATACCATTCATCAAGAACAATAGATTCCTGGAAAATATCATAAACAAGATGAATTCCAAATAGAGAAAATTGAATAGATCTCACCAAAATAGAGGCAGCAAAGATAGCTCTGCAAAACTGAGTTAGAGGACTCCAAACATCAATCATACCATCAATCATACCATTTAGAATGAAGAACCATGTGTTATGAACCTGTTGACCACGAATGACCATCCAATCGAGCTCTTGATGATGACTGCACAATGCCTCAAAAAAACAAGAATTTTCTCCTCTCCCGTCTTCTCTCTCTTCTAATCTCACTTGTTGAAAATGAATGAGGAAAACCCTCATTTAACATATAACGAGCAAAATGACTGAAATTCTCGTACTCCGTATGGGATTTACTCCATATGGGCTTCACCCAAAAAAGGATGAACTTTGGGCCATCCTCCACATGAAGGGAAACCCAACCCAACAAATCTCTCCCTCCCAACTATGTGGATAGATTCGCCATCACCATCCCGACAATCAAACGACAAATCTCAAGCTTCTCCCTTGGTAAAGCCTTCATCAATATATCAAAGCTATTATGATCAGTATGGATTTTCTCAATTTCTAGCGACTTGGAATTTAAAACATCTCTTACCCAGTGATACCTCACATCAATATGCTTTGCTCTAGCATGAAAAGTAGAATTCTTACTAAGGTGGATAGCACTTTGACTATCCCAAAACAACACATATCACTTTTGTTTGAAGCCAAGCTCCTGCACAAACCTCTTCAGCCGTAGCAACTCTTTACAGGTTTCCGTTGTTGCAATGAACTCGGCCTCAGTAGTAGAAAGTGCAACACATTTATGTAATTTTGATTGCCAAGCTATGGCACCACCTGAGAAAGTGATCAATTAACCCAAAGTAGACTTGTGGGAATCAACATCCCCGGCGATATATGCATTTATGTAGCCAACCAACAAAGGTTTTTCACTTCCAAAACAAAGTCTCAAATTGGAAGTGCCTCAAAGATACCTCATAATCCACTTGAACGCATTCCAATGCTCTCTTCCTGGATTTAAGAGAAAATGGCTAACTATGCCAACTGCGTGAGCTATGTCTTGCCTTGTGCAAACCATGGCATACATCAAACTTCCAAGTGTTGAGGCAAATGGAACTCTTTCCATGTTTTTCTTCTCTTCATCAATAGAAGGGTTCTGCTTGGTGCTCTATCTAAAGTGAGTAGCAAGAGGAGTGCTAACCACTTTAGCTTTGTCCATCTTGAATCTCTGAAGCACTTTTTCTATGTGCTTCTCTTGTGATAACCACAACTTCTTGAATACCTGTCTCGAATGATTCTTATGTCGAGAATCTGTTTTACTGGCCCCAAGTCTTTTATGGTAAAAGACTTGCTCAACTACTTCTTCAACAAGTCATTTCTTGAAGCATTCTGCCAACAATCAACATGTCATCTACATAGAGCCAAATAATAATAAAGTCATCATCAGAGAATTTTTTAACAAAAACACAATGGTCAGAAGTAGTTTTCTTGTAGCCTTGCTCCCCCATAATTGACTCAAAATTCTTATACTCAGTGCCTGTTTCAATCCATAAAAACTTTTCTTCAATCTGAACACATAATCCTCTTTTCCTTACCTTGAAACCCTCTGGCTGCTCCATGTAAATCTCTTCTTCCAAATCACCATGAAGGAAAGCAGTCTTCACATCCATCTGCTCCACCTTTAAGTGAAGACTAGTTGCTAAACTAAGAACCATATGAATGGATCACATCTTTACAACTGGAGAGAGTACCTTATCAAAATCAATGCTTGTCTCTGACGGAATCCCTTGACAACCAATCTAGCTTTGTACTATGGACGTGAGGTGTGTTCTTCTTGCTTCACCCAATACACCCACCTATTCTTCAAACCTCGTTTACCCTTAGGCAACTTCACCAACTCAAAAGTATGATTCTTAGGCAATGACTTCATCTCATCTTGAATGGCTTCAACCCACTCATTCTTGTGTTCATCTTCCATGACTTCTTCCAAACACTCGGGTTCTCCCTCGTCAGTTAATAATATATACTCATCTGTGGAATACCATGTGGAAGGCCGTCGGTCTCTAATAGAACTCCTGAGTGGAACAGGTGGTGTAACTTCTGGTACTGACAACTACTCATGAGAACCATCATCTATCTCAACCTGTATGGGAGCATCTGCATCACATGTACCCTGCTAGTCATTCTTAACTTCATCTCCAACCTATTTTGGCACCGGTGTTAGAGGAAATAGATCTAAGTCAATCAAATCAGCACTATGTTGAGGCACTATCTTCTCTGTCTTATCAATATTCTGTATGGTCTGATCTTCCATAAATACAACATATCGGCTTCTAATAATTTTCTTCTCAAGTAGATCATATAACTTGCAGTCAAATTTATCCTGGCTATAACCCACAAATACACAATGTCGTGTCTTGACATCAAATTTAGACCTCTCGTCTTTGGGAATATGCACAAATGCCTTGCATTCAAAGACACGCAAATGATCATAAGAAACATCCTTGCCTATCCAAACTTTGTTTGGCACATCACATTGTAATAGAACACATGGTGTCAGATTCAATACGTACAACTGTACTCAGAGCCTCACCCCAATAGGATCTGAGCAACCGTGCTTGTGAAAGCAAACATCTGACTCTCTCCACGAGTGTCCTGTTCATTATCTTAGCTAAACCATTCAAGTAAGGAGTCTTTAAAGGTGTCTTATGGTGCCGAATACCCTGTTCTCTGCAATAATCATTAAACGGTCTTGAATACTCTCCCCCATTATCTGTGTGGATGCATTTCAACTCTTTTCCAGTCTGTCTCTCAAGTGAAGCCTGAAAATGCCTGAATACATCTAGCACCTGATCCTTTGTCTTCAAAGTGTAAACTCAAAACTTCCTTGAATGATCATCAATGAAGGTTACAAAATAGAGAGAGCCGCCAAACGTTCTTTTCTTCATAGGATCACACACATCGAAACCCACCAAATCAAGTGCATTTGTGTCA
>NW_006499563.1:1887981-1921831 GCF_000471905.2 Amborella trichopoda | reverse complement strand
TGTCATCTGTTTAAAAAATGTAATTTAGAACTATAATAAAAAATAATACATTGCATAATTTATATGTAAATAAATTAATAAATAAAATATAGGACTTGGTTATCATTGTAATTAATATAATTATTAATTACAATATTATAATAAACGTAATTCAAAAAACAAGGGTATGACCCTCACAAATAAATAAATCTAATATATAATAATTAGTGTGGATAAAAATATAGAATTTAAAAATATAAATATACAATCATATTTTAATAAAATTAAAAAATAAATAAATAAATTCATACTTGCAATGCGGGGCAATTGATAAAGTAACTTAAAAAATAAATTGTTAAGTGGTATAAGTTAGTGTTATTTTTCTCTCTTAAAATATCCCATAGACTAATTTTTTTAATATTCAATAAATTAATATTAGTATTATTTTTTGTTTTTATTAATTTCCTATGAGCTATTACTATTTTTTTTAATTCTAATTAGCTAATAGCTTATATTAATCATATAATGAAATACTCCCATGAGATAATAGTCTAATAGTATTAGTCTATTTATTTTAATTTTTTGTTAAGTAAATTTAAATGTTTTTGGTGAAAGATAGGGGTGGTGGGACCTAATTATTATTTTTAATAATTTTTTTTATAATGCAATTTAATGTCGGGCGCACACCCCTCTTATTGATGGCCCAGCTATCCCTACCTAAGTATTAATCTATATGCTCATTTAAGATGACAATTGGGCTACGAGAATTGTCCCACATCGAAGAGATGTGAGACCGAAAAGCCATATAAAATGAGCTGCAACAATAATAATGGAAACTAGTGTTTGGGAAGTGGGGCGACATGTAGGGTCCACTCAATTGATGTCATATGACATCAGCCTAATAAAGGGAACCTGTGATGTCACGTGACATCAGCATGCTGATTTTGAAGGAAACCGTGACTTCATGACGATTTTGAAGGAAACCGTGATGTCATGACAATTTTGAAGGAAACCGTGAACCGTAAAGGAAACTGTGAAACCTAGGAAAACATGACTTCGTGATGATTTTGAAAGAAACCGTGAATCGTGAAGGAAACTGTGAAACCCGTGACCTCATAAAAACTGTGAGCCAATTTTGAAAGAAACAGTGAAGGAAACTATGAAACCCGTGACGACTTTGAACCGAAACCGTGACTATATGATGATTTTGAAAGAAACCGTGAACCGTGAAGGAAACTGTGAAACCCAGGAAACAGTGACTGCATGACGATTTTGAAAGAAACCGTGAATCGTGAAGGAAACTGTGAAACCCGTGACCTCATAAAAACTGTGAGGCGATTTTGAAAGAAACCGTGAACCGTGAAGGAAACTATGAAACCCGTGACGATTTTGAAGGAAACCGTGAACTATGAAGGAAACTGTGAAACCCAGGAAATCGTGACTTCATGACGATTTTGAAAGAAACCGTGAATCGTGAAGGAAACTGTGAAACCCGTGACCTCATAAAAACTGTGAGGCGATTTTGAAAGAAACCGTGAACCGTGAAGGAAACTATGAAACCCGTGAAAACTGTGAAACCCAAGAAACCGTGACTTCATGACTATTTTGAAAGAAACCGTGACCATAAAGGAAACTGTGAAACTTGTGACGTCATAAAAACTGTGAGACGATTTTGAAAGAAACCGTGAACCGTGAAGGAAACTGTGAAACCCGTGACATCATAAAAACTGTGAAGTCATGCCGATTTTGAAAGAAACCATGATTTTAAAGGGAACTTATGACGTCATAAAGGGAACCGCGAAGGAAACTATGAAACTCGTGACATCATAAAGGGATCAGCGAAGGGAACCATGACTTCATGACGATTTTGAAGGAAACCGTGAACCATGAAGGAAACTGTGAAACCCAGGAAACCGGGACTTCATGATGATTTTGAAGGAAACCGTGAACCGTGAAGGAAACTGTGAAACCCTTGATGTCATAAAAACTGTGACGTCATGCCGATTTTGAACAAAACCATGATTTTAAAGGGAGCCTGTGATGTCATAAAGGGAACCGTGAAGGAAACTGTGAAACCCATGACATCATAAAGGAAACCGCTAAGGGAACCATGATGTCATGCCGATTTTAAAGGGAACTGTGAAGGAAACTATGAAACTCGTGACATCATAAAGGGAACCGTGATGTCATGCTGATTTTAAAGGGAACCCGTGACGTCACCGTGAAGGAAACTGTGAAACTCATGACTTCATAAAGGGAACTGTGAAGGAAATCATGATGTCATGCCGATTTTAAAGGGAACCGTGAAGGAAACCTTGATTTTAAAGGGAACCTGTGACGTCATAAAGGAAACCGTGAAGGGAACCATGACGTCATGCCGATTTTAAATGGAACTGTGACATCATGTGACATCAGCCTACCGATTATAAAGGGAACCATGAAGTCATGTCCATTCCAATTAGTCCATCCAATCATTTAATGTCGTTGTCATTTGGTCCATCGAGGTTGAGAGTACATCATGTGACATCCGACCGATTTTAAAAGGAATCGTGACATCATGTGACATCAGCCTGTCAATTTTAAAGGTTTTTAATAATAAAATGGGATTCCCGTTTTTTTTTTATTCGAAACGGTTCGAGCGATACTCGATCCAGATTATCCGATTCCAGATCAAATCGCCGACTTTTTATACCACCCTTTGGTTTGATAAGTGGCTAAGTAACAGCCATCTCCGTTATCAATATCTCGATGTGTTTGGTAAGGTCCAAATTCCTCGCGCAAAACTCTATGAACTCGTGGGAGGGGTTGTCATAATCTTTGATGTCCGATTCAATCTCATCAAAGAAGTGTATCGATAAGGCTTGTTCAGCAATTCACAAATATGATGGAACGATTGCAAGATGTGTATTTCTCCCCATAGAGAGTTGATAAACTTTTCTGGGTGATTACTCCATCAGGTGAATTTTCAGTTAACTCATTGTATAGACTCTTGGCAGCCGACAGTTATTTTACTTTTGATCTTTCCAATTCTACATAAAGAACAGGCCCTTGGCTTTGATAACTTGAGGAGAAGGGGATTTATCGTAATTAACATTTGTTCTAACTCAACAAAAAAAAAAAAACATTTGTTCTATGTGTAAGCCCAACATGGACTCAATCAATCATCTATTCTTGCAATGCCCATTTGCTCAACAGAGAGGCCTCCAATTCTCATATCCACTCTCTATATCACACCTAATTACTCATTGGTCATTTTCAATGCTCGCCAAATGTGAATCTCTACAATGGAAATCTTTGTTGCCTCCACGCTTCGAAATCCATGGAGGAAGAAAACCAAAAGAATGTCTAAAGATTTGTGCTTCAATTCAAAGACAAACCATGTTACTTAACTTTAGTGCAGTGTTTGAAAAATCAAACAGGCTTGAGAAACCGGCAAAGGGCATGATCCGAGTAACGGGTAAACTGACCAGTTTAACCTGCCTAACCACACAGGTCCCGGCCAGTCCAAAAAGTATTAAAAAAAAAAAAAGTGCAAAAAATCTAAACAAGTGAAATGTGTATGTAAAACATGATTAAACAAAACACATCCAAATGAAGTTGAAAAGTAGTGAAAAAAATGATTTTTTAAAATGCTATTTCTACCCATAGGTACTTTCAAAATTTTCTAAAAAATAATGAAAAAATGTAAAAATAAGCATCCATGGCCAAAATACTTTTCAATCTTTTCGAAAATGATAAAAAAAATTAAAAACACATTACAAACAAATCCCTTACTTTTTGGTATTTTATATATTTTTTTGAGTTTTTTTTTTTTAAATACCCAACCAGACCACCAAAACTAGATCAACCAATGCCCAATTCCGAACAGGACTGGCCGAGTTTGCTAACACTGCTTTAGTGATAGTTGTAGCCTCTCACCAACTATACACGGAAGAGTGGCTAGATGGTTTCTCCTCCACAAGGATATATTAAACTTAACTACTATAGAAGTTTACAAGGGGAACCCCAGAGTGGCCGGAATTGGTGGTGACTAGAATTTTTTAGAGGTGATACTTGAGTCATATACTCAGGTATGAAATTGTTAGACGGAGGGAATGTTATTTAAATGGTGCACAAATCTAGGAGCACACCATGGAGGTTAACATCCACTGTTAACGATATTGTTGATATTTTGAATAGGACTATTATAAGCTGCTAAGGAGAGGCTAATCTTGAGGCGGATAGCCTAGCTAACTAGGGATAAGACAACCAAGTTTGGTAATCACACATTTTTAGTTTAGGGGTTATTTACAAAGAGAGGTCACAATCATTTTATCTCTTTTTAAAAAGGGTGGTGGTAAGAATGTTATTGAATAGACACAAAGTTTCAAAAAAAAAAATTTAGGATTTCGTAACTCACCCAAGTATTCCAATTTGACATCTAATGTGTGAGAATGATTGTCACTTCCAAGATAAATAATCTCTTTATAGACCATCCCTTTAGTTTATTAAGACTAAGTTGTTTTACGTATACGCACATTATACTTGTACATTATGCTAAATGAAAAGACTCAATGTTACCATTAAAAAATAAATAAAAAAGCTAACATTTGCCATCATTACCGTGTTAAAATCCTTGAAAAATAGAAAACCCACAAAAATAATATTATCTGAGGGGTTGAAGCTCATTACAAACTCACTAAAGGGATCAAATGATCCAAATTAATAATTGAGGGGTTATTTCTTCATTTTTCATTTCACTACCGTATCTCCTTAAAAAAAATCTAATTTTTTTTTTCAAATTGCCCTTGATCAAGGTTAAGAGTGATGAAGATCAAGGGCATTTTAATAATTTGACCTTCCAAGATGCTTCAATTAAATGTAAAAAATACTCCTGCTTATTCAGGTTTACAACTAAAGGGATACGGTCTATGATCCTAATGAAGAACAACTAAAGGTATTTTTGTTATTTAGCACCTAAATACCTTTCATATACCAAATGACATAAATACCCTAATTCTTCCTCATTAGGGACTCTAAATAGTGTCTTCCTTATTTGTAATCCTAAAAAATCAAGGGTATTTTGTTAGTTATGGAAAAGTATAAAATGAGACGATTTACCTTTGATACAAGGTAATCACATTAATTTTGACCATTGGATGTGAAATCAGGTGGCTACAATTATTTTATCGAACTTTGTAACACATCCAAATTATCAAATTTCACATCAAATGGTTGTAAGGAATTATGACCACCTTGTATCAAAAGTAAATGGTGTCATTGTATACAATCCCTTTTGTTATTTGGGTCTGCTTAGGGGTTAAATTATTAGAATATCGGTCTCTTAGGAGTTAAATTATTAGAATACCCCTAATTGTTTATCCTACTTATTCTTGAGTAAGGGCAATTTAGGAATTTAAATTTTTTTACGAAGTAACCAATTCAATAAATTAAAAAATATATTCTTTTAAATGTTATTAGATATAATTTGACCCCTTTACTAATTTTGTAAAGCATTTTGACCCCTTAAATACTAAACACAACACATAAGACGAAAGAATCTAAAAAACCAAAAATATACGGAGATGCATGTGAGATAGAAGAAAAATGCTAGGATATAAGAAAGGAAAATTCTTTCATGCGGGCTGGGATGCAAATAGGTGTTCCATCTAAAAACAAGTGTAACTAACGGTTCAAATATTTTATTAATATAATTATTATTTCTAGTTTTCAATTCTTTTCTTTCTTTCTTTTATATTCAGAGAGAGAGAGAGGGAGAGAATTGCAAAGAGCAAGAATTTGGAGAGAGAGAGAGAGAAAGAGAGAGAATTGCAAAGAACAAGAATTTGGAGACCGAAAGGTTGCAGAAAGAGTTAAATTGGCAGGGCCATTTTCGATTTTTCAAAAACTAAAATCAGGTCCATTTCAGTTCTTGAAAAACCAAAAATGGGTAGTTCCATCTTTTTTTAAAAAATGTTATGAAGTTCAAAAAATGAACATATTAGTAATAACGGGAGGTTTTAGGTATTTCCGTAATAATGCAAAATAAAACAGGTATTTACATAATTTTCCCTTATTTATATATCTCTTGCTACAACATCGGGATAATTTTCGGCTTTTCACCTTACATTTTTTTATTGTTGAAACCCAATTACTGAAGTTTCCAAATTATGATGGGAAGGGTTAGCATCCCAATCACCTAATGGGATGAAGGGATGGCTCCTATTTGTTAGGGGTGGCAATGGATCCCACCGACCTGGGACCCGTTGGGTAGACCCAACCTCAGGTCTGGGTATGCGTCCAAATATTGGATCCAAAAGGTCGGGTCTAGGTCCAAAACCTAGACTCCAATACTGTTTGGATCTTGGTCTAGCCAACTGGAATTGAATAATATGGGTATATGTGGGTATTCATAAATATTGCCAATACATTTGTTTCTTAGGAATATCCAATTATTGCGTAAAATAGTAGGGGTGGCAATGGACGTGGACCTGACTTGGGACCCACCAGGTAATACCCAACTAGGTATGAGTATGGCTCCAACATTTGGACCTTGAGAGTCTGGTCTGAGTCCAAAACCTGGACCCGAACACTATTCAGGTCTAGGTCTGGGTCTGGTTGTACCTGACCTATACTAGTAAACTATTGACGATAAAATACTTCAAGCCCTATTTGTTTGGGTGTATTAAGGATTGTGTACAATAAAAGGTCACAATCATCTTTAGCTATTAAGAAACTAATAAGATGGCTTGAAAGCTAATGGCAAGTGATTGTGACCTTTTGCCAATAATTTTGGTATATGATGGTAAAGAAAGGCTAAAAAAAGAAGAAGCTCATAGTGAGGGTGGCAATGGACCCGACCAGTTCTGGGACCTAATGGGTGCAAGGATGGGTCCAGCTTTTGGACTTGACAGGTCAGGTCCAGGTCCAAAACCTGGACCCAAATACATTCGGGTCTGGGTCCGGGTCCGGGTCTAGCTCCAGCCGGACCCAACCCATACTCGACCCGTTCCGCCCCTATTAAATAGTAAGGAATATGGGTATATGTGGATATTTATAAATGTTACAAATAATTTGGGTATTTGATGGTAAAAGAAAAAAGAAAAAAGAAAAAAAAAACTCATAGTCATAGCCCACGTATCTCACAAAAACCGACGGGTGGCAATGGACCCGACCATACCTGGGACCCGACAGGTAGACCAGACCTCAGGTCCGGGTATGGGTCCAAATTTTGGACCCGAAAGGTCAGTTTCAGGTCTAAAACTTGAATGCTAATCGGGTCTGGGTCCCGTCCACGGGACCAAACCCATTGCCACCTCTACTAGTTGTTAGGGTAAGTGTAGTCACTAAAAACATTAATGCCCTTGGACCAAAAAGAAAGGAGGGTATATTATAGTTCATGTGAACACATTAACCATAGGAGGAGGTTTTGATGTGCGAACCTACCTTGCCATGTGTCTCTTACCAAAAAATTTAGGTTAGAGATGGACTTTGGATTCAAAATTTTATGTATACGGTAAATTCCATTATTAAGATTATGAATCTGAAAAATAATAAATAAATAAATAAAATTATGTGCTTATATGGTATATTTTAATGTTTGTTATATTTTTCTTCCATTTGTCACCATGGTTCTTTTGTAAATCATTGAATCTGCATTATTTTTGGGTTATTCTGGTAATTTAGGATTTGGTGATTCAAATGTGTTTTGTACCCCTAATTCATAAAGACAATAGTCATTTTGTTTTCTAAAGAAAATTTTATACAAGGTTCAGTTTTATACTATAAAACTAAGATACATCAAAAAACCATTAGAAAAAATTATTCCAACACTAGGAACCTGCAAATTGATCACTTCAACTGTAAATATATAAGAAAGGAAAAAGTTTATTAATATTGCTTCCTTAAAATGTAGAAATACGGATGCACCTCAAAAATCCATCGGAGAAGATTGTTTTAATGTTGAAAAGCCCTCTAGCTAATCATCTCGACATATAGATGTATGAATATGACCAAAAAAAAAAGATTTTGAGTACCGGAAATAGTGCATCTTACAACACATTATCTATACAATCCATTTTCAAGATTTTCATATGTTTGTAGATCTACTTGATTTTAACTATTTTTGGAGCTTATAATTTTATAATTAGATATGAAAATAGATTTTCAGATAATCCTAATAATGTTTTACACCAAAATTACATGTTATGATAAAATTTGGAGGTGAACCTTAATTGGATTGTTTGAGGTTGCAACCTTATAGAAACCACACCCTATAAGAAAAGGATTCTAAATACCTAAAATAGTTCATCTTATAACACATTATTTGGGCCATCTATTTTCAAGAATATCGAGCATTTGCAGATCCACTTAATTGCGCTATATTAGAAACCTTCAATTTCATAATTAGAAGGAAATATACTTCCATGCCATCACAAGAGTTTCTGGCACTAGAAATTCCTCTTCAAAGTGCGTGATTGGCTAAGGCTAGTGCCTTACATAATCCGCAACCTTCTCTTTAGTTACAAAGTTATAACTATTATTGTCAAATGAAGAAGGAATGACTCTTCTTCACGTTTCAATGAAGGTTGCTAGCAGGAATGTAAGGGGGGCTGGGGGAGGTTAGGAGGAAGCATGAGGTTTCAATGAAGGTTGCTAGCAGGAATGTAAGGGGGGCTGGGGGAGGTTAGGAGGAAGCATGAGGTTTCAATGAAGGTTGCTAGCAGGAATGTAAGGAGGGCTGGGGGAGGTTAGGAGTAAGCATGAGGTCCGGTTGATGGTAAGGACGCTTAAGCCGTCAATTTTGCTGTTATAGGAAACTAAACTAGCGAGACCAACAGTTAGTTTAGTCAGAGAAGTCTGGGGTTTTGGGCTGGGTGATATGTTGGAGTTGACTCAATAGGAGCATCGGGTTGGTTGTGGTCTCTGTGGGACTCAACTTGCTTTAAGTTGATAGATACCCTTTGCCTAATAGATTTTATGGGGTAGTTTCGGAAGGGGTTGATGATTTAAAAGAGGACTTTTTAATTACTTTATCTAATATAATTGAAGCTGCTAATTTGCCTTTCTGCTTAGAGGGATTTCCATATGATTAGATGCCCTGCAGAAATATCATCTCATAATGCTTTGAATCAGTCAATGAGGTTATTTAATGATTTTATATTAAGATACCAATTAATCGACGTGGCAATTAATGAGGTACAATTCACTTGGTCAAATAATAGTATCGATTATTTGATACATAGTAAGATAGATCGATTCTTGGTGTCTAATGAGTGGGAGTAACAATTTCCATTGGTTGGGGTTGTGTCATTTACAAAGTTACCATCCGATCATGTGCTATTATGCTTATGTACTAATAATTGTCAATCTGAACCAAAACCATTTCGTTTAGATCTCGCATGGTTAAAAGAGACAGTTGTGGTTGAATTAATTACACAACCTTGACAAAATTTGATTATCATTGGGTGGTATGGATTTCAAGTGCATAAGAAGTTGATCAGTATTAAATATAAGTTAATCCAACGGAAAAAAGACAAAAATTCCATATCAAGCACAAACTTGAGGAAATTATGCTCAATCTAGATGTATCGAAAATCAGATTCAGGATGAAGGAGTAGTGTCAATTGAAGCTCGTGAGGACAAGGCTGCTCTATTATGTTCATTGAATGAAATTTGAGATCATAAGAGATTTATTTATTGAAAGCAGCGTTTAGGAGTGAAGTGACTGAAAGAAGGTGATTTGAATACTAAGTTTTTTCACGCCATTACTAACTCTAGAAGGAGGCAAAATGACATATCAGGACTTTGTTTTGAGGGAGTGGTAGAGGGAGCAAGAGTGGCATGGGAGATGAAGTTTGTTAGTTGTTTTCATAAACTGTTTACGAAATATTTGGCTTTGACTTCGGATTTGCATGTTCTAAACTTTTCAAGGCTGAATCTAGAGTAGGCACAGTCTTTGGAGGGGTGGGCAACAGTGGAAGAGTGGAAGAGGTTAAGAGCGCAGCCTTTTCTTTGGCTAGGGATAAGGCACCGGGCCTAAATGGTTATCCTTTGGTGTTCTTTCAGAAATTTTGGGGACTTGTGAATGTGTATTTAATGATGATAGTTAATGAATTTATTTCTAGAGGAGTCCTAAGTAAAGCGATAAATTCAACATATGTTGCTTTAATCCCAAAGAAAGGTGCAATCTCGGATATGACTGATATTCGCCCAATTAGTTTGCTTATGAGTTTGTATAAAATAACTGCAAAATTATTAACAGAAAGACTAAAGAGAGTTTTACATACAGTGGTAATGGGATCTCAATAGGCTTGAACAAAGGTAGAATAATTACTGATGGGGTTCTGATTGCTCAGGAGTGCATCCATTCTAGATGTTTGATGGGAGATCCTGGAGCATTGATTAAAATTGATTTGGAGAAAGCCTACGATCGTGTGCATTGGGATGTGCTTCTGAAAATTGTACGGTGTAGGGGATTTGGGGATAGATGGTGTCAGTGGATGTTTATCGACCACTACACTTCTCTATTTTAGTGGATGAGAGTTCGAAAGGATTTTTTAAGGCTACAAGAGGGCTGAGGCAAGGAGATCCCTTATCTCCCTTTCTTTTTACATTGATGGGCGAGGCTTTTAGCTGATGCATTGGCAACGTGGCAAGTAGGGGCAGATTTAATAGATTCAAAGTAACACAGGATTGGCAGCAAATCATTCATCTGCATTATGCAGATGACACTCTTCTATTTTGTGATGCATCTGTGGAGCAAGTGCGTAATGTTAGAAGAATATTGTTAAGCTATGGATTGAAGGTTAATTTTGGTAAAACTTCAATTATAGGTGTAGCATATGGGGGGGGGGGGAGATGATAGAGCCGCTAGAATATATATTGGGGTGTGGTGTTGACATGTTCCTAATTAAATATTTGGGATTACCCATATCTGATTGGAGGTTGCCACAAGAGGTTCAGGATCTAGTTTTACAAAGAATAACTTAAAATTAGATTTGTGGAAATCAAAACCCTTATCTATCGGTGGTAGGTCAACACTCATTAACGCATCATTATCTAATATGCCAATTTTCTAGATGTCGATGATTATGATGCCTACATCAATCATTAAGAAAATTGAGAAATTGATGAGGACCTTCCATTGGGGATCAGGTGATTTTGGGAAACAATATCATCTAGTGGGGTGGGAAAGAGTTTTTACACCTGTCTCTGAAGGAGGTCTTAGTGTACGGAAATCAAAGGATATGAACCAGGCTTTGTTGTCCAAATGGTGGTGGATATATTTAGATTGTGAGCATGCTTTGTAGAACGAGATTCTGAAGGCGAAATATGGGGAGGATAGGTTTAACCTGTGGTTGGGGGTAGTTGTAATCAGAGAAACGTATCAATAAATTGGAAAAGGATTCTTTCAAAATAAAAGATTAATGTTAAATTGTTCTTGATGGGAGGTAGGAGATGGAATGTAGATACCATTTTGGTATGGGAAGTGGATAGGTGAGGAACCATTGAGCTATTCTTTCCTTCTAGTCTTTAACGCATCTACTAATCAGATGGCTAAAATGAACGAGAAGTTATAGGGAGAGTCGTAGTTGAACTCTTAATTGCATTTATAATAGAGTTTCTGATGAGTTCATACGCAGATGGCAAGCTTGTTAAGTATGTTGAAGGAGAAGAAAATATTCCAATATTATAAAGATGAGCTGGTTTGGGAGGCGGAAAGAGATTGAACGTTTTCGGTGAAATCTACATATCATATGTTGTTTCATGAAAGGTTAAGGTGGAATAGATGCTCGTTGAGGAATGTTTGGGGGTGGAAGATTCCACAAAAGGTTATGGTTTTCCTTTAGGTGTTATTTCAAGGAAAAACATTGACCGTTGATAAGAGGTAGAGTTCTCACCAATATTTGTATAATGTGCAAGGAGAGTGATGAGAACGGGGATTATTTATTTTTGCAATGTCCTTTTTCTTATGATATTTGGAACTGATTTTTTGACAAGGTGGGAATAATTGGGATGATGCCTCAAAACCATACTCAAATCATCGATTATATTTCTATAGATGGTCTGCCTAAGGTTGAAAAAATGATCTTTTAGATTGGGAAGGCAACTGTTCTATGGGAAATCTGATTAGAGAGAAATAGACGTACTTTTGAGGGGGTAGCTTTGGAAAGAGAATGGACAAAAAGGAGAATACAACATACCTTATGGAGCTTCTTTTCAATTATTAATGAAGGATTTGGTGCTTTTAAGGTGGACTTGGAAGTAAAGGTTTGAAATCTAATGAGGCAAAGGGTGGTGAAAGTAAGGAATAAAGGAAGATAGATAGCTCCTGGTGTTATATGTCATTTTTGACGTTCTTACACCCCTAGTGCAAATAAGGAGAGATCCAGTGACGACCTGGTCCTTCTGGTATCCAAAACACCACCAAACTAATGGAACACTGCAAAATAAGCCTAACACCAGGCAATCTTCGAAAAAGTACTATCATGCAAACAGAGACCTTACAACTACAATGCTATGTTAGGGGATTCAAAGCAATACCATACCATTGCTATTGCATCCAGAATGTTGAAAAGCCCCCAGGAGCCAAATTTGGGCTCAATCGGACCTCCTAAGAACATTCTGGGCCCAAATTACCTCAAACAGGTAGGTTGTACACTATTGCGGTGTGGCCTCACCGAACCAGTCCCCATTCATGGAGGCTGCATTCTTCACATCTCAAGATCATTTACAAACTCCCACAGATCGCTCGTTTAGAATCAGAGTAAGCTCAAATTCGGACAAAAGCTAGGTCTTGACGACTTGGTCATTTTGACATATGGCACGTGTCGTGGAGTGACCTGGAACCAAAATGGTTTTAGGGAGACGATGGGCCTGAAACCATGGAAATCAGACTTTTTGAAGAAAAGACATCTCGAACATCTGTCTCATGACGATCAAAAGACATCAAACTCTTTAGGATCGAGCAAGCATCAAGACTACGATGATGGATTGTCTGAATCACCTCCACAAGCATTCGAGAAAGCTTCCAAGATCGGGCAATGGCGGAAGGCCCCTAGAAGAGGGATGGTTTCGTCATTAGCGCAAAAGGTTTAAAAGGCATTTTGGTCATAATTCTAAAATTCGAAATTTTATTGTAATTTTTTTTTATTATGATTTGGTTTAGTTTTGAGCATACACCCTTGTTAGGTGGGTCTTCTATATAAACAAGCTTAGGTCAATTGTAAAATGGCAGGATCATTTGTTAATGAAATCGAGGCATTAAACTTGTGTCCACTTGTCCTTTTGCTTTTAACCCTTGGATCCAGTGAGGAGGAGAGAGAAAAATTTCAAAGAGAGAAAATACCCCTAACCTATCTTGAGCGTGTGATCCCATTCTCTCTCTTCTTCTCTTAGGCTAGGCCACATCACAAGCCCACTCTCTCTCCTCTTTCTTCCTCTCTTTCTCAACTAATTGCTTACCTCGCACAACAATTTAGGCCCTCAACAAATGCACGGTCCCATTTCTTCTTTCTTCTCTCTCTCATTCTCGTTGCATTGTAGGACTCTGAGTCGCGAAACCCACAGTCCCGTCTCCCTTTGTGACCTTCCCTATTGCGATTCGAGCGTAAACGCAACAATCCTGTGACTTCACTCAACATCCCTCTATCCGACATATGCTCGACTCAATATTCTTCAGAGCTAACCCAAGAGTTCCAACACTTGGACCATCGCTCTAACTTCCTCTCCATACAATCGAGTTGAGCTGAGAGGAACACATACATTCTCTCTCTCACTCACTCAAGTGGAGTCTTCCTGAGTCGACGGTCAATAGGGCTCTAACTCGTTAGCTGCTCTGATCGCCTGAGAGCATAGCATTTGCGTGCGTAGGGGATTCTTGTCACCATATCTCCCGACGTTCTATTTCTTGTCAGCTAGTCCCTTATTTGAGTGAACCTTTATAGAGGAGTACCGACGAATTCGTATTACAGTTTCTAGCGAAAGAGAACGGAGCGACGTGTTAAAGCCTGAGGAGAGTTTATGTCCAAACCGCACTGGCAGACAGCTGGAGGGTTTCAGAATTGTTGTACGAGGGTGAATTGCCCAGGTGTGTCCCGAACCCCAAACGACGAGGTAAGCACCTTAACGTACCTCCGTTGTAAAATCTCTCTTTTTGTTGGTTCTTATCCGTGCATAGGAGAGTAGTTGGGTGCACACTCACAAACGTGTAGCGCACACGGACCTCCATAGTTGTTTGACAGAGGAATTTCTCCCGCCGTTCGTGCGAGAAAAAAATCAGGCCTTGACCAACTGGCGACTCCATTGGAGACACGCCACCCTATACTCGAACTGTTCTCAGGCAAACATCTCTCTTCTTTCTTTTTCTAAAACTGCAATAGAATCTCATTACTCTTCTTTCATCCAAGTTGGGGACTTCATCATCCCCATATTTGCGACCTTGCCTATGGAGAGCAGAACAACTAATCCTGCTTCTCCCCTGTCCTCCTCAAGCGGTCTGGCTAGCCCTTCCATCCTACTTCAGGCTAGGAAAACGAGGGGAAAGGGTGCTCAAACCCTTCTCCCTCCTTCTCCAACATCAAAGGGAAATCCATTGATGTCAGCTGCATGGGTGGCTTTGTGACCACCTACTCTCATACACACCCTGTTACCGGCAGGCATCCTGCCAGTCATATGTCTAAAAGTGGTCCTAACACCACTTCTCTTCTTTGTGCAGTGAGTTCTGATAAGGCCACCGTCTCAGCGAGTTACCGAAAAGTAACTTCGTCTGCGCTTCACAAAGGTGTCGCTAGCATTAGCGCCTTGCCGCACACACCACATTCTGACGCTTCCTACGCCAGCTTGGTCGGTCCCAAAGCCTCCTCGCCCACATTCACACATGTCACGGCTGATGGTTTAACCATCATCATGATGAGACGAGAAAGGGAACAGCTTACCTCGGCCTCCTCTCCTATTTTGGGCCTCTTGAGACCCAGACTCACTACAAGTGGCCTTCGAGCCACCAATGCATTGCATGTTAATCTCGTAGCTCGCGGCAGCCCAAAGACTGGAGCCAAATAAGCACACAATTTTCGAGGCAATCGAAAGTCTCCCAAGAAAATGCACATGCATGCTCAAGGCCTTAAGGCCATCCCAACTAAGAAGGCGGGTATTTCAAGTACTCAGCCTTCCTCTTCTTGGTCACAATTCACCCCGAACACTGTTATGGGCCATATACACACTTGCAAGTCTAGTGACTCTACCAGTGGAAAAAGGAAAGGATCGTCGAATGCACCCCTCACCACCTCGAAGCCACTTAGCACGTGTTACTCGAAGAAATTCCCTTCGAGCACCATCGTGTCTACTCGTCCTTCATTATATGCACGAGCTAGCCCTTGGGGTTGGGCTCGGGGCTGGGCTCGGGGCAAGAGGATACCCTCAAAGATGACCAATCAATATCCCCCTTCTTTAGGCAAACCTAAGCCTCCATGGTCAACTACGAGCTCCCTTCTTCCTGGATGCCATACGTTACAGGAATTGATCGACTTTTCCCTTATCTTTGTAGGTCGAGTCAGTCAAGAGGTAAGTCGAAGTCGATTCCAATTATGGGAGAAGATCTACTGTAGCTGGCGAATTAAACAAACAAAAGAGATGAGGGTGTTGTTGCCAAAATAAAAAGCAGAGCCTTCAGCCCCGAAAGACTTACCAGAACAAAACTAGTTCTACCCATTGCAAGGCATGGGAGAACCTAAGGTGAGAGACATTGTTCATTGCTATGTCCTCGAGCTACAGGAATATGTATTCACTCCATCCAATCTGCAGCCCCAGGCCGTCATGTGCAAGTAGAGCAGATATGGCCCCAAGGCCGTCTCGAGCCTATTAAGGTTGAACGATGGTCCCAAGGCCTTCAAGCATCAGGCTTAGCAGCAACCCGGCCCCAAGGCCTTAAAACCGCTGCTCGCCCGAGTTACGAGGCAATCCCGGTTTGCTCGCCTTTCCTTCTTCCCATGTTCAATTCTTATCCCTTTTGATAGCACCTATAAGAAATGGGCTAGGATACTTGTTTTTCCCCGGGGCATGCCGACTGTCTGGCTTGAATGATTCGAATGCCCTTTTGGGTTTTCATCTGAGCCTATGGGGTGTGCACCTTTTTTCAGGTTTTCACATGGACCCCGTTTTCTTATTTTCTTTTTTTTTTTTTTTTCTCTGGGCACTTGACCACTAAGGGTCCCGTGTGTGCGGATAGCGCAAGGGACATAGCTCGCTTATCTACCCAGCCCAGTGCAGTGGTGCATGAGTGTGTGATGAGGCCC
This sequence comes from Amborella trichopoda, assembly GCF_000471905.2. The sequence continues at coordinate 1,905,578 of NW_006499563.1, read as the reverse complement.
TGGTAGGCCATATGTTTTTGTGGGTCAAGAGGGAGTATTGCATACTAGAAATGAGTGGTGTTTTATTGGAAATGTGTGCATCATTAGGAGAACAGAGTTGTGTGCACAGAGTGATAGAATGGCGTGGTCTTTGCATCAAAGTGATGGAATCGTGTGGTGTTTGCTTTTCTGGAGACGGAACTGCGTGATGCTTTGCTTGCGTGCTATTCGTGTTTCTTTGTGATGGAGCCGCACGACGTTCTATTTGCTTGTGCCACACATCATTCCCTTGTTAGTATAAAAAGGTGAGTAGAAGTACATTTTCCTCATATTTACCCTAAGTTTTTACCCAAGGTAAAAGGCCCTAATTCTTTTCTTCATGTGCTCCTTTTCACCACTATCCTCGAGCGGAATCTCTCACCATCGAGTGTTATTGACAGCAATGGCAAGTACCAGCTCTGCCCCTCCTCAAGGTATGGTCCTTTCTCTTCGATTTGGTCTTACTTTTCTTTTTGCTGCATTTTCTTCCATTTTTTCCCAATCCTCCTACTGAGTTCCACGTGTTTGGTTGACTATGTCATTGCTTCTTTTGGAGCCATTCTCATTGTCTATTGAGCTCTACGAGCCTGAGTCACTTCACCCAAAGCCCTTCACTACTTCTTGTTGTGGTCGTGCATGTTCGCATTGATAGTACTTGTGCGCGGTCATGCTTGTATCTATGTGCTGTGGGTTTTTTCAGCCAAGACAATATTAGTCGTTAGAAAGACTTGTTTCTGGCCAGGAATGCATACACGAGACATCTTGTGTGTTCCTGAGCCTTTGGCAAACCCTGACGTATATGCATTGAGTCAGGCTTGGTCTTTGTGTGTGCTCTGTCGCGAGCTTGCTCTTGCGTGTGTGTATTGAGTCTTGTGGGTTTGCCCCTAGACATGCCTGCCTCTTATGTGAACGCACGTCTACTCTTGATGAGGCATTGCTTGAACTTGTGTTTTAGACTCGCATGCGTGCGTACAACGGATACAATGACTACACGTGCACGCTTCTATTTTTGTGTATGCCCAGATGAGGCATCACTTGAACTTGTGTTTTAGATTTACGCGCCCATGCATGGCAGAGGCACTGTTTGTGTGTGTCTGCATCCTGAGTGCTGCTAGAGCTCTTGTGCCTGTATGCCTGCGCCAGGGTACAACATTCAAACCCATCTGTTTCTCACTCTTTCTTTTGTTCTTTGCTGTTGAATTTCCTTGATGTAAACCAGCTGCCTTGTGAAGGGGAACTGGGAACCAATTCCTATACAGATGTTTCTTTTATTAGACAGACCTCACTTGGTTTCATTAAACCTACACAAGAGATAGAGTGGCATTTGAGCATCACCTTTGTAGGAAAATATGCTCAGCTTTGTAGGTATGAGGATGCTAGCGGGGAGCCTCTTATTCAAAGGGATGGCGTGCCCCTTTACCATGCTCTCCATAGGTCTTTTTATTCTAGCAGGGATTTACCTACGCTAAGGAAGAGAATGCTGATGAGGATGAACTTTCACTGGGCCACCGGTGCACTTCGCTTTGAAGGAGAGCACCAATAATGCCTGGTTACAGCATTTGGACACTTGATGTCTTAAACTCTCACGTCGAAACTTTGAAGGAATGTGTGCTAGCCGCGGCGTGCCAGTGCTCATTTGGTTATTACAACCGTTGCACCAACCCCATCAAAGCTCCATTGGAGACATGGTGTCATAAGACCAATAGCTGGCATTTTGATGGAGGTGAGGCGGGAATTATTTCCTAGACATGTACTTCATAGGTGGCTTGCCCATATTGGGGGAGATGTATGAAGAGTTCGTACCCAGCAGCAGGGCTATTTTTGGGGACCAGCTCATTAATGGCAAGCCAGCCCTCTTGGTCTCCGCGAGTTGTTTGAGATTTACCAGCTTTTGCACTCAGATACCAAACTCAAGTCTAGAGGAGTGCATTTTGAGTCATGGAGGGACTATTTTCACAGGGACCGTCAAGATGGCGAGGACGCTAGTTCAAGTGCCCTGTGGTCGGATGAGGCATTGAAAGCGGAGGCAATCAAGGCCTCAAAGAGACCAGTTACTTCCCCCAGAAGAGGGGAGAAGGACCATGTGTACCTGGTCTCTTACTTGGTCATTTTCTTGTGCAAATTTTCCCTACCAGGGGCAAGGGGCTACATCATCTGGCCGGGTTGCTTCTTTGTAGCTTGTATTGTGGCTCAAGGGAAAGATTTTGCACTCGCTCAATATGTTTTGTGTAGCATCTAGCATGGGATGGGGACTATTGCGTTAGGAAAAGCTCCTTCGAAAGACAATAGCAGTGAGGTCCTAGCAGGCAAAGTCTTTCTCAGGCATTTCACAACGAGCTTCCTAGTCGACTGTCTTTGGGTGGCTCTCGGCATACTTTCCTAAGAGGAATACCGTCCCATGTACCGTTGGGACGCATGAGATAAAGGAGAGTCTTACAAGGGCCACCTGCCCTCACATGCTGAAAATTGTGGGGATGAAGGCTATGTTTAGGGGGCTAGGAGAGGCTCGTAAGCTTCTGGCTGATATCTCCTTCTTTGCCAATGGGAGCCCCTTTCTGGTAGGTGGCCCCACTGATAATGTATATAGAGATGCTTTTGGTGAGGTCTTTAACGGGTTGATTAAGGAGACAAAGAAGACCATGTACTTCGTGAGCGTGAGGGGCTGCATCCTTCCATTCAGGGGTATGGGAGATAGAAAGATGGATTGCTATTTCCCTAATCGTTTCGCACGTCAGCATGGCCTGGACCAAGGATGTTGTTTTACCATACTCTTCAAGAATAAGTATGGGAAAAAGGGAGTGTTGCAGGATCATGAGGCCCCTGGAGTGAGTCGTGAGGCCTGGATCGACCTCAACATGAGAATGGCATGGGAGACTTGTCTTAACCTCACAGAGTTGTGCAAGTTTGTGATCCCTCATTACGGTCTTGTGAGTCACGCAACAGAGACTTATTGGAGGTGGTGGAATGTCACCAACCACTTGTATTGGCGCTCCGAGCACCCATGGAAGGCTATCAATAGTGACAAATGTGACGACAAGGCTGGGAAGCGTTTTGCTCCTCCTTCTTTCTCTAAATTTTTGAGTTAAACTACCATCCTGTCAATTGGAGAGAGCTTGTTGAACCCCGTTTTTTGAACAAAGACGATGTTGGCATGGAATATCTGTCTATTGAGGGCGAGAAAAAATCTTTGTTCGATGATCTCCGTTCCATCTTCGGGTGGACCAAGGGAGGTGCTATTCCGCGTCATGAAGGAAGGCCTGTCCAGGACCTGGATGCCTTGATGGGAAGTGGGCCACATTCTGACCCATCTATCAGGTTTAGATGCGGAAGGAAGGGTCCAGGCACTGAAGAGTTGAGGAGTGAGCCTTCGAAAGGGGGAAGAAAGAGAAAGGGGACAGGAGGTCCCAGTCGCATCCGTGCGACTCCGATAAGAGGTGCTCGTGTGAGTGGGAAAGGTCTATCAACCCCGGGCCCATTTCCATCACCTCCACCTACTAAACATGTGAGGGGGAAGGCGTCTACAACTTCGACTCTGCCTCCTGTAACATCATCCTCAGCTCTGAGAGTAGAGCCAAAGACAACCGCGGCTCGGCTTGAAGTGTCAGGCCCGACAAACATTGGTTCGAGCAATGAGCTAGCAAGGGCATATGTGATGGTGGAAGCAGCGACACCTCCCATAGCATCATCTCCGGCTTCGAGAGTAGAGCTAGAGACTGTCGTGGCTCAACCTGAGGTGCCAAGCCTCACCTCCTTTTGTTTGGTTTATGGGCCAATGAGGGCTCCTTCTTCAGTAGTGGAGGCAGCGATGCCTCCTGCCGCAAGCCCTATTGGATCTTTTGCTTGTCCATCCCTGAGCACAGGAGACTTCCTGTGCACTTTTGCTGAAGAGGGGGTTGTTGAGCCTACGGATGAGGTCTCGAGTGTGGAAATAGCAGCCCTAGAAGCGCCTACCCCGACTGTCTCAAAAGTGGAGTGAGAAGTGGAACCTCGTTTGGAAGTCCCTTCTTCAAGGTCGGTGATGGCACCAACTTCAAAGTTGCCAACCCCAGAGGTGCATGCTGAAGAACCTTCTTCTGAGCCTCTTGCTGGCCCCAGCGAATCTTGAGCTATTATTATTAGGGATAATGTCCTTGAAGTTTCTGCTCTTGATGCAATTAACTCCTCAGTTCCTCCTCTATTAACCTCGAATGTTAAGGCACTCCTAATGAGGCGTATGTTGCGTTCAAGCCTCCAGGGGATAACGGAGTGTGCCTCCAGGCGATAAAGGAGTGTGCCTTTCCCTGCCTCAGCTAAAGGTAGAAGCTGTCAAAGCTTGTGCAGCTAATCTAAAGGTTGTATACTATGATGAGGAGGCCTTTGACCATCTTGAAGGGTGGTTGCAAAATATTGAGGATTGGGAAGCTGAAGTTCTTCAGTGCGAGACTGAAGTGCAAGCATCTTATGAGGAACGCTTGACTGCTTTAGAGGGGAATTTGGCTAGCCAGTAAGCTCTTATGAAAAGTCATGAGAAGACAAAGGCTCTGCTTACTTCTCGTCAAGCTCGTCTCGTAGAGGAAGACATGGGTCTCTCAAACGAGATCCAGGTCGTGGAAGACGAAATAGTTATGTTGCAAATTCGTGCCGCCCAGTTGAAGATCTGGCAGAGCCAGCGGCTGGCGGAGATACACCAGAAATCTCTACAATTGAAGCGGCTGAGTTCTAAGATGGCAGCGGTCTGTGATTTGTCGAATGAATTTGCTCAAGCAATTTCTCATCTTAAAGAGCAGAAGCAGGTTGCGCCATGGCGTGTAGAGGAGCTAAAGACAAAGATTCATGAAGCTCTCGACCGTTTTTAGGGGTTCATGAGCTCCTCACTTTTTGTTCATTTTCTCTTTAGCCGTTCAATTTTTTTTAACTTTTCGACACATGTATGGAATGATTCTTCTTCTTTGCTTCTTATGTCTTCTTTGCTTGCCCGCTCACTTCCCTTGTTTATGCTTTGTGCCTATCTTTTATCCCCTCGAGAGGAGGGTACGGGATGAGCTGGAGGTCTACTAAAAGTGAATTTGAACCCTTCCATGCTTAACTTGAACATCCGTTAGGGTTTTCATCTAAGTCCTTGGGGCATGCGTCATTCCTGGATTTCATTTGAACACTGTATCTTTTATTTTCTTTTCTTTTTCCTTTTTTTTTTTTTTTCCCGTTGACGCCTGTGTTGGTTTCATCATGTCTATCTTTTGAGGAGTGGAGGAGGTTTTAGGGTCATACCGTCGTGACTATGGGGATGCGTGTTTAAGGTCATTCCTTCGAGACCACTAGATTAGTGTGCTTTTAAGGTCTTGCATTGAGACCGAACGGAAGCAGATTTTAAGGTTGTGCCTTCGAGACCATGTGTGATGCAATTTAACGTTGTGCCACTAGGACATTGGTGCATAGTTTAAAGTCATATGACCTGGACTATTGTGCGAAGCAGCTAACATCGTGTGGCTAAGACATGTACTAACAGTTTTAGAGGTCGCGTAGCTTGGACCGTAGTCAGGAATAATACCTTTTCAAATATCTTCCTATTGATTAAGGGAACGGCTTCTTTTCAGGCTTTGGGTTTAGAAGCCGATTGAATGTCTCTTTGGGAGAGGGGTAAGATGTCCCCTCTTTGGTAGCAAAGGGTATAGCATCTCCAACACTTAAGAATTCGGCCTTTTGGGTGATTATCTTCCTTATCTACTTACTATTACGTTTACTAGTATTATAGAGCTTGAGCTCCTTATTAAGAGACTCAAAATCCGGGCACTCTTTGGTGAATTTCAAGAAAGACTTTAACTGGAAAGAAGGGTTGAAGGGATGGAGCTTTTAGGGTCATCACTTAAATTTGAACGAACCAAGTTTTTAATGTCTTCATCCTTGTTGGACGGCTACAGGGGATCTCTAAGGTCTTCACCTTTATCAGACTGCTGTGGGGGGGGTTTTTGTCCTCTCCCATATAGAACGTATTCTAGATTATTTTCACAGTCATGTATTGACCACCCTCAGCAAAAAGAATATTCCTTGGGATGAAGTCGTACAGAGTAGGAAGACTGGGAAGGAATACTGCTTTGATCGGGTGCTGAGGGAGTTTAAACTTGTGGCATTGTGCTCGTGAGACCTTTTTATTTTCCTCTCTTTTCTCGGGCAACCGGGGCTCTTGAGTTCAGGGTGCGGGTAGTGCATTTGCTTGGCGAAAACCCTCCCTCTTTACGCTTTTCATCTTGCCACGATCATGATATACTTCCCATGTCTGGGCATTCCTGCAGGGTCATGAAGAGCAGGTGCTTCGGAGGCACTAGGGGTGGGGTTTTGAGCCTGCTTGAACTTTTGCTGTTGTGGGGCCTTGACTTCATGAGTTTCCTTTAGAGGCGGAGATGATATGTTACTTATGACTATCTCACCATTTCGAAACAGTGACATAAGTCATGCCCCTTCATTTGATGATACTGGCACCACAAGTTTTGATCTTTTTTCGCAACCTGCTTTAATTTCTTGGGTACACAAGGCACAATCATCATCTGCTGCATCATTACATCAAAGAGGACGGGGAACATGTGAGGAGAAAATTCAGTCACAGGGGCACTGTCGATCGGCTCTTCTTGGACTGTGACTATATGTGAAGCTTTAGGAGTTTCGAAAGCCTTCTTGAGGCTATCCGAGTAGATTTGCCCCTTTTGAATTAAGGCTTTGATCTGATCTTTGAGCTGAATGTAGTCTTACACGGGGTGGCCTAACATTCGGTAATAGGCACAATAGTTGGCGTGATTGACGAGTCTTGCCTATTTTGGCTTTCTAATGACAAGAAGATCCATCATGCCATTTTCAATCAGCATCTTCAAGAGAGTCAGCAACGATACCTTGTTGAACCTATATGGCTAGTTTAGTCTCCGCTCGAACCTTTGGTCTGATAGTAACTTTGTGGCGAGGCTACCCTTTTGTTATTCTGTGTTTGAGGCGACTGCTGCTTGGGCTCCCCTTGACTCCTGGGGGTAACCCCCGAGAGGTAACTAATGTTTGGTGAGGGCAACATTAGCTAGGGGTTTAGAATGAAGAGGCATAGCCGTGATTGATGCGTTGACTAGGTTTCTTTGTTGGCTAACCCGAGGGTTAGATTTGTTGCTGACATGCTTATGAGTTTGACCTCCCCCTAAGGTCTGAGCTTGATTTCCCCCGTGATGCCTTAACAGGCATTCAATTTTGGCAGCCTTTGTGATCATGTCGAAGAAAGTGGTGGGATTAGAAGCTTCAACATGTAAGGAAATTTCTTTCTTCATGTTCCTTGCATACGTTTATACAACCTCAATCTCAGTCATAGGATTGGTCTGGCACAGAACGAGGTCCCTCCATCTCTGGATGTACTCGCCCACTGACTCATTCATCTCATGAGTCATTGTGAGAAGTTCTATTGCTTGAACATTTAGTTCTGCTTCATAGAAGGGCTTGTAAAATAATTACTCCATATCTTCCCAGGAATGAACTGAGTTTGGGAGCAAGCATGTGTACCACTTAAAGGTGGGTCCAATCAAAGTTTCCACAAACTACCGAAGAAGTAGTCTGGAGTCCAAGGCCAATTCCTAGCTTCCTGACATGAAATGAGCCACGTGCTACTGAGGCGAGCCCATTCCATCGAAGACTGGCAACCTTCTTTTTGATATCCAATGGGAAAGGGTATTTGATCAATAAAAGGCAGGTAAGGCGTTTTGTACTGGACACTTTCTTGTGTCTTTGAAGCTTGTAAGCCTTAGATGCTTTTATTGATCATTCTTTGGACATCTTCTTGTGTCAACACCAATGGCACAACTTGAGAGGCTACATTCGGTTGGTCATCAAAAAATACAGGAGGGTTTAGAGGACTTGGGGTTCAGGATATATGAGGAGGTGGAGGTCTCTCTTCTTCTTCACATTGGGGTTCGAGAGGGGAATCTGCCTCTTGATGGGAAGATACCACAGGTCGAGCATCTTCAAGTCCCTTGAGTTTGTTCATGACGTTGTTTAACATGATCTTGAAACGGGCCATTGGATTTTCAGGTCCATCCCCACCATGGCTTACTACCATTACCTCGACTTGCTCTCCCAGGCCTGGTAATTTGATAATGGGGGTGATTCTGGTTCTCTTCACACCTCGATCTGGCAATCCAAGCAATAGGGGCTGAGCTTTCCTAATTGAGCTTGAGATTGTCTCGCAGCACGGCTGAGTAGTGGCTCTGGACGGCGTTGGGGCAGAATTACTGCTGAGTCCGATGCTTGAAGGCCTTGGGGCCATCGTTCAATCCGAATGGGCTCAAGATGGTCTTGGGGCCATATCTCATCTATCAACTCACGACGACCTTAGGTCTTTGGGTAAGATGAAGTGAGTTCATCATCTTGTACTTCGGTGACACAGCAACGAACAGTGCCACCTGTCTCAGGCTCTTCCATGACTTGCAATGGATAGAACCAATTTCTTTTTAGTAGATCTTCTGAGATTGAAGATTCTACTTTTTTCTTTTGGAGCGGCACTTTCATCCCCTTTGCCTGTTTAAATTGCAAGCTCCAGTAGACTTTCTCCCATAATCGGAACCGACTTCGACTTCCTTCTCGACTGGCTCGCCCTACAGAGATGAGGGCAAAGTTCATCAACTCCTGTAACGTATGACATCCTGGAAGAAGAGAGCTCGTAGTTGACTTTGGAAGCTTAGGTTTGCCTAAAGAAGGGGGGTGCTGACTGGCTGTCTTTGAGGGTACCCTCTTGCCTCGGGCCCTGCCCTGAGGGCTAGCTCGTGTGTATAAAGGAGGAGAATTAGACAAGATGGTGCTCGAAGGGAACTTCTTTGAGTACCGTGTAGTAAGTGGCTTAAGGGTAGTGAGGGGCATGTTTGACACTCCTTTCCCTTTTCTGCTGATAGCATCACCAGACCTGCAAGTGTGTGCATGGCCCATAATAGTGTTTGGGGTAGTTTGTGACCCAAACCCTGGTGAAGTGAAGGGCTGAGTATTTGAAATACTCGCCTTTTTAATTGGAGTAGCCTTAGGGTTTCAGCATACATGTGTATTTTCTTGGAAGATTTTCGATTGCCTCAAAAGTCATGTGCTCGTTTAATTCCATAATTTGGGCTACAAAGACCACTTTTGGTGAGTCCGGGTCCCAAGAGACCTGAAGCAGGTAAGGAGCTTGGGGTAAGTTGTTGCCTGTCCCGTTTCATCACAGTGACGGTTAAACCATCAGCCGTGACATGTGTGAATGTGTGTAGGTGGCTTTGGAGCCGCCCGAACTGGCGTAGGAATTACCAAACTGCGGTGTGTGCGGTGACGGCAATGCGCTAGTGCTAGCAACGCCTTTGTGAAGCGAGGGTAGAGATACTTTTCAATCCACTGAGACGGTGGTCTTATCATGACTCACTAAGCGAAGAAGAGAAGTGGCATCATGACCACTTTTAGGCTTGCAACTGGTAGGATGCCCTCCAGTAATAAGGTGCGTATGAGAGTAGGTGGTTTCAGAGCCACCCATGCAACTGACATCAATGGATTTCCCTTTGATACCAAAGGAGGGGGGACAAGGGGTTTGAGCTCCTTTTCCCCTAGTTTTCTTAGGCTGAACTAGGATGGTAGGGCCAGCCAGGCCGCTTTAGGAGGATAGGGGAGAAGCAGGATTAACTACTTTGCTCTCCATAGGTGAGGTCACAAATATGGGGATAATGAAGTCCCCAACTTGGATGAAAGAGGAGTAATGGGACCCATTGCATTTTTAGAAAGAGAAAGAAGTGAGATGTTTACTTGAGGACAGTTCAAGTCAACTATAGGGTAGCAGTTCCCCGATGTAGTCACCAATTGGTCGGGGCATGATATTTCCTCACGTTGACAGTAGGAGAAAATCCTCTCTCAAATAACCGCGGAGGTCTACACGAGATGCACGTTTGTTGATGTGTGCATGCGTGCTCTCCTTTGTGTGGATAGGAACCAACAGTGAGAAAGATTTTACGACAAGGGTGCGTTTAGGCGCCTACCTCGTCGTTTGGGGGTTCGGGGACACACCCATGTAGTTCGCCCTCTTAAAACAGTTACGAAGCCCTCTGGTTGTTTGCCAACGCGGTTTGAACACAAACTCTTCTCAAGCTTTAACATGTCGTCTCGTTCTCTTATATTGAAAACTGCAATGTGAATTCGACGCTATTCCTCTATAATAGTTCACTCAAACGGGGGGCTGGCAGACAAAAGAAAGAACAAGGGGAGAAATAGTGACAAGAATCCCCCTGTCAGTACAAATGCTACGCGCTCAAACAATCAAAGAAACTAAAGAATTAGAACCCTCTCGATTATCAACTCAGGAAGACGCCACTTGAGTGAGTGAGGGAGAAAATGTATGTATTTTTCGCGGCTCAACTCGACTGTACAGAGAGGAAGTTAGAGCGATTGTCCGAGGGTTGGAACACTTGGGATGACTCTAAAGGGTATTGAATTAAGCGTATGACAAATAGCGGGATGCTATCCGGAGCCGCAGGTTTGCTGCGGTTGCACTCGAAACATAAAGGGGAAGTTCACAAAGAGAGACGAGATTGCGGGTTCCAAGACTCCGAGACCCACAGCGCGACGAGAATGAGATAAAGAAGGGGAAAGAGATGGGGTCGTGCGTTTGTCGCGGCTCTAGGTTACTGCGCAAGCAAGCAATGAGGGGAGAGAGAAAGGAAGAAAGAGGAGAGAGAGTGGGCTTGAGGCATGACCTAACCTTAGAGAAGGAGAGAGAGAAAGGGGCTACATGATCAAGATGGGCATGGGGAGTTTCTCTCTCTGAAATTTTTCTCTCTCTCACCACTGGATCCAAGGGTTAGAAGAAAAAGACAAGTGGACACAAGCTTAATGCCTCGATTTCGTTAAAGAATGATCCAACCCCTTTACAATTGACCTAAGCTTGTTTATATAGATGACCCACTAAACAGGGGTGGATGCTCAAAACTATGCCAAATTATTATTAAAAGAAATTACAATAAAATCTTGAATTTAGGAATAATGATCAAAATACCCCTTAAACCTTTTGTGCTAATGACAAAACCATTCCTTTCTGAGGGGACTTTAGTCATTGCCAGATCTTGGGAGCTTTTTTAGATGCTTGTGGTGGTGGTTCAGATGATCCATCATCGTAGTCTTGATACTTGCTTGATTCTGAAGAGTTTGATGTCTTTGGATCATCTTGAGACAGACTTTTCCGAGGGGTAAAAATCCAACTACGTTGTGAACTTTGGCCATTAATGCAATGTGATCCACGGCGGTCCGAGTCTTTATCTTTATTGCAAATTAAAGAGGAGACTATCACAATTGCTTTGCACCAAATTTTGTCTGATTTGGTTCTTGCTTGAAGTATTTCTTAATTCGAGAGATCATCGGAAAAAAGGATTCCGATAAACGGGAAACTTCAACCTTGGAATTTTCGCTATCCGGCCTTAGATTGAGTGCAAACGTTATACCAGCTTATAGCCCTTCATGATATGGTTGCATCGGACCCGACTTTGCGATGATCTGATGTACGGATCTCAAGTTATCACTTAACGAAGTTCTAGATAACTTTATTTCAAAACTCTAATTTCTACGGTTTAGGGCTCATCTTCTCTCTAGAAAAGCTTTGGTTCTGGGTTACATCATGACGCGTGCTATATGTCAAAATGACCAGGTCGTCGAGACCTAACTTGTATCTGAATTTGAGCTTATTCCAATTTCAAACGAACGACTTGTACGTGCATGTAGATCATCTCGAGATGTGAAAATAGCCTCTATGATTGAAAACTGGTTTGGTGAGGCCGCACCCAAATTTTGAGCCCAAATTTTGTCTTTGGGGGTTTTTCAACCTTTCGGATGCAATGGAAGTGGTTTGGTATTGTTTTGAGGCCCTTAGCATAGGGCTATAGTTATAAGGTCTCTGTTTGGCATGATAGGAACTGATTTTTGAGAACCGAATTTCGTCCTGATTGGGTCAAAATTTATCTGAACGTGACGAAATTTTGCGAGCGCCTTTCAGGTATCCCAAACTACCCTTTGGCTTTTCAGTAGTGTACATTCGCTTTTCTCTGGGTCACTCTTCTCTCATTATATTTTGTACTTAGTATAACTATATGCTTCGTTGCATTAATATGATTTGTTTGTCTTTCATATCGTATGCATGTAGTATGGTTTTGATAATGGCAAGCACACAACTTCTTAATCATATGGTATTGACAATTACAAAGTTGTTTGTTATGGTATTACTTATTTTCATTTAATACATAAGAAGTATCATTCTAATGGGGGATGGTACAACATTGTTGTCAATTGTTTATCGTTTATAAGCAGATTAGGTTACGAGTGGTTAATTGTCCAAAAAAAAAAAATACAGTTAGTTGAAATAGAGTTACCGCCTTTCAACATATTGATGGATTCTGAGGTGACTTAGAAGGCACATAGATATATATGGGAAAGTCGTGATTGCTTATTCTATTCTTACGTGTAGCGCACGTAATCGAACTAGTATAATCTAAAATATTAGGAGTTTGGGCTATCGTGTAGGGACATGGGTAATTTTAAAAAAAATGTCCCAGCTTTCTAAACTTTAAGGAGAAAGAGGCACGTAGAAATTGAGCAAACATAAATTTTTAGCACATAGAGGCATGCACAAATTCTGTACCCTACATGGTCCAATAAAATCTTACATTTATACTAATTGGAATTAGCAAATGTCCGTACTTTCTAATTCGATCCAAATCTTTGTCTTATATATGGGTTAATGTCAATTAGAGTATATCCACATTTTCAACTGAATCGAAAGATATTTACAAATTAAGATATATAGAGATATGATTGAGGGTTTAAAGGATATTGAAGCAAGCGATCTTTGTCAATAAATAAAGAGATTGAAGCAAGGAATGTGCATTAATTTGGGAGCAATAACAATTGGGACCTCACTTTCCTTATGTTTATCTCAAAAGTTTAAATATGCAGATATTATCGTTATCATTATTGTACAAAATGACAAAGTTGTACACACATTACTACATTCTTCACATACCCCTCCACTCTTTCCTCTTCCATATCACATCCCTCTTTCTCGAATCTTTTGCCTCTTTCACTACATTTATTCGTTATTTTTATTATTATTTTGTGCAATACTATAATTTATGTTTACATTTTTAAAAACTTTTATTGATTTGTTTATGTACATAGTTATTTGTATTCATTTCTCTAAATAAAAAGATCATAACAACATTATGTTTATGCAGGTTTACTTCCCATTTTGTGAAGCTTGACATAAGATCAAAGAGAACCTGTACGTTCCTTTCGGCTTTATGCTAAAGAAAATGTATAAAAGATTAATTATGCCTTATATTGCTTATGACGGTTTTGATAAATATTTCTCTTGCCTTTAATTATAAAGTTGGATGCTTATATTATTTGAACTCAATTACCTGATTATTTTTTGAAGTAATTGCTTTATTTGTTTATTTATTTTAATATTTATATAATTATTGAAAAATCCAGTGCATGTGCATTCAACTACTATGAATTATTTTCTAGAAATAAGTGCTTCTAGACTAAAAAATTGAGAAAATCTTTTTACATCTTAGACCATAAGTATCTAAAACCTGGATGAGCCAGTTTACTTGTTTATCTCTAGCACATATGCCTAACACACATTGCATTTTAGGCTAGAATTTTAAGACCCTGGTCAATGTGAATTTCAATCACACTCAAATATGAATTAGACCCTTCGCACTTGCATATTTTTGACAAGTTAGATAAAATTTCTTTTGAAGTTTGAGCTTGGTCAATAGAATAAATATGACCATCTAATTTTACATTTAAGGGTCAATATTAGTTGTGACCACCTTGTATCAAAAAATAAATGGTCTTATTGTATATTTTTTATAATATTGTCAAATAACTAATATAATAATCAATTTGTCACAAACACACCTATCTCGATTTTTAATATTTTATCATATTTTTTAATTATTTTTGCTCTTCTTGTATGACCAAATTGGCCAGATGGCCCATCACGATCGTTGATTCGCCAATTCGATCGGCAAAGAAATCGACTGGTTCACTAGGCCGACCTGGATTATAGAACACTAGTTTCAATTAAGAGATATCATGCTATGATCCATCTGATCCCATCAGACACATGTGTCAAAATAGTGAGTTGCCATCATTCAATCGACGGCTTGAACAATGAGGCATCATCATCCAATTGATGGTTTGGGGAGTGATAAAGGGGACAATGGGTCATTAGCGTCCAATTGATGGTTTGGGGATCGTCCAATTGATGGTTTGGGGAGTGACAAAGGGGACAATGATTTATCACCGTCCAATTGATGGCTTAGGGATTGACAAAGGGGTGTGGAACCTGCCAAAATTGTCCATAATGTGAGTTTACAATCAGCCGAATGTCCAATCAAAATGGCTAATTCACAGTCCAATCGCCTTGGACCACCTGGACAACCCAGATTTTAAAATATTGGCTTCAATTAAGAAAGAATGAGGTTTTTATAAGGTTACCTCCTTATACTGTAGAAGTAAGTCGCACCTATAAAATTTATTTAGAGATATCGTTTCAGCATTGAAAAACTTATGATCACTTCAAAATCTCGTTTTATTCTCAATTATAAAAGTTAAACTTTCGAAAATAGTGTAGATCAAGCAGATCAAGAAATATATGAAAATATTTAAAACAGGCAGTCCATATAACTTGTTACAAGATGCACCATTTTTGGACTTGGAATTCAGTTTTTTCTTTATGTCCATTCATCTTAAAGTCGAGATGATCAATTGGAGGGTTCTCCTATGCCAGAACACTGATTACAAATAGAATTTTTGAAGTGCGCCTTACTTCAATAGTATAAGGTTGCAATCTTATATAAACTTTTTCCATTAAGAAAAATAATGGTATCATCCATGTGAACCCTTCAAAATATGTATCAAAATATGTATTAAAGTGGTGGGTCATCATCTCCCAACCCTTGGCTAGGACAATATGTCATTATTATCCACTTGATGGGTTGGAGAGTGAGTAGTATTGAAAAAAGAGATGGGTTCGAGAGTGAGGAAGAGATGTGGAACCTGCCAAAACTATACATAATGTGAGTGTGGTTAGTTTTTTTTTTTGACAAATAATCCGTAACTTTTTTAATCAAAGGGGATTACAATGTGCTTAAACAAAAATGTCCTTCGAAATAGATAGAGAATGCAAAGACACCGTTCTTTGCTAAGGATTGTACCACTTCATTACCCTCTCTGTAGACATGAGTAAATGAGACATTCAAGTTCCGAATCATCACCATTGTCTCCATCCACTCTGATCTCAACTTCCAAAGTATCCTTGATTTCTGAGTGCACCAATCGAACACATTCATAAAGTGACATTCTATTACATTGTTGGGAATGCTTTTATCACGAACAAGACCAGATACATTTATCGAGTTGCTAATGATTCATACTTTGCCTTTGGAAAGTATGACAACTTAGTCCCAATGAAAGACTAAAAAACAACCACTTGGAGATATGCAGCGAACCTATGGAGGATGAGTATGGTTCTCGTCATTCAAGAGCGTCCCGTTTTGATTATAATCGGAGTATGGCTTAGTCTATGGATTTTGAGATTAGACTAAGGATTCTTTCAATGGCAGTCTAAAGCTGGCCAGAGATGGCTTAACCCATCTCAGTTTCAACAGCAGTCTAAAGCTGCTCAGAGATGGCTTGACCCGTCTCAGTTTCAACAGCTGTCTAAAGTTGCCCAGAGATGACTTAATCCATCTCAGTCTCAACGGCAATCTAAAGCTGCCCAGAGATGACTTAACCCATCACAGTAGTCTAAAGCTTCCTAGAGATGACTTAATTGATCTCAGATTCAACTGGTGGCCTAAAAGCTGCTAAGAGATGGCTTAACCCATCTCAGTTTTAACGACAGTCTAAAGCTACCCAGAGATGGCTTAACCCATATCAATTTCAAAAACAATCATGAACTCTTCGATGATGACTTAATCTACCGTCAGTATCATCGTCCGACAGTTAAAGCCATAAAAGCTTTATGAATTGTACGGCCGATAGGTTTCCACAAAAGAGGAATTGTTTCTTCAATAACATGGAGTCTCTCGTTTAATCTGCACCGTTGAACTCTAGGCTCCTTGCTTTATCACCCTTAAAAGGTCAACATGGATTGAGTTGAACAACGAAAGTGGCTACAGCCTTTAACGATATTGACGAATCTCTAATTCTGCTTCTACAAGATCATGGGGTTTGAAGGTTCGAGAAGAGTCATTGATTGCATCTGTGAGGATAACTTAGCAGAGAGATCAACATCGTGTGAAGATAAATACAAAAGGTAAATCCTGTTATGAAGATAAAGATCACACCCTACAAGATTGGTGATTCAATGGAGTAGATAAACTCAAGATAAAGATGGAGGGTGAAGATTTGAAGATAATAAGTGTGTGGTTGTTGCTCGAATAACCATAATTTAGTACTATAAAAAGAGGTACTTCTCAATTGAAGAGGAGGTCGTACTTCTGAGAGACAGAGTTTAGTAGAGAGATAAAGAGTTCTTCAGAAGTTGTGCCTCAGTAGGAACCAAGAGTAGAGAAGAGAGTAGTATTCAAGATGTGAGGAGAGAGATAATCGTCTCCTACAATTCACTTGAGACCCATTCCCTTTCGAAGACCAGACTCGAAGGATAACAAGTCCCTACTTATATGTATATGGGCCAATATGTCCCCAAAGTTATCTTTTCCCTTTAACATGTCTGTATTTTATTCTTTAGAAACAAATGTATAGGTTTCAAAGTCAGAATCAAAGGTGTTTTAATTCTTCAAAGTTGATGTAAATGTAACAGAGGATCAAACCTCTGGAATTGCTCAATACCAAAAAAAGAGCCACAAAAAAGAGCTTGCATGCATACCTAATGAGGGATCATCTCTAAAAGACCTAATACGGGATCATCTCTAAAAGATTTTCATTCATATCTAATAGCGTTTTAAATATGGAGAGAGAGAGAGAGGCCGGGTAATGATTCCATGCAACGGTTGTATAGTAATATAATGTAACAATCTATGGAGGGAGAGAAGTCGAGCAGTGATTTCATGCAACGGTTGTATAGCAATATAATGCAACAATCTTTAAAAAAACATGTTAGGGCCATTTGTTTGATCCAACTTTTAAAATATAATCTCTTTTAATTCTAATGAACGTTATAGAGAGAGAGAGAGAGACAGGCTGGGCAATGATTTCATGTAACGGTTGTATAGCAATATAATGCAACAATCTTCAAAAACCATATTAGGGCCATTTGTTTGATCCAAATTTTAAAGGGTGCGGTTTGTATAGAGCCTAAGCTCTAAACAATCAAATTAGAGCCTACTTTCAAATAGTATCAAGAAATGTGGTTTCAATACTGAAAATATTTTTGATAGCCTTTAAAATATATTTTCACCGCTATTTATAAAGTTTAAAGCTTTAAAATTAATGTAGATTGACATATCTATGAAAATTTAAAAATCTTGAAACTTGACAGTCCAAAAATGCATTACAAAATACATTATTTCTAAAACTTGAAATCCATTTTTTTTCTCATGTCCATGCCTCTT
>NW_006499563.1:1867142-1885263 GCF_000471905.2 Amborella trichopoda | reverse complement strand
ACCCTAATGTTTGAAATGCTCCTCTATCAGTTCCCTATGTTATTCTCTCATCTTTCTCTCTAGATTATCGTGCACTTCTCTCTCTCAACTCCTTTTCTTAGGATCTCTTTCTCTCTACCGTGGCCTTTCTAGGATTAGCTCTATTAATGGGTCCTTTTATGCTCTATGAATGGGATTTTTGGTGCTCTATGAATGGAGCTTTATTCAGATCGTTGGATGAGGTTTTTCTTCTTTGAAGAGTCTTGGAAGACCTGCTGCTCAAACCATCTTGCATAGAAGACTTCGTAGATCAGGATAGCCCTGAAAATTGGAAGGAAATCAATTCCGTCAGGTATTAAACTTTTTGGGATTTTGAATCACTTTTTTTGGGGGATTGTGAAGCTTAGGTGGTTCAATGATGCTTGAACAAGATTTTGGGTTTTTTTTTCTTTTTTTTTTCTATTTCAAACTTTTCTGTCATTTGCAAGTAAATTAGGGTTTTTTAATGAAGAAAATTTGAGTTCTCTTTTACTATTTTCCCTACATCTAAAACACACAAGCATTATTCACAAAGTCATTACTCATTATGTCATAAGTCCATCAGCAGCAAGTATCCACACTAGAATAACCAGCTCCAATAAGGGAAAACTAGTGAGAGGATAAAAGAAATCAAACTTTCCATAGCATATGTATATTAAATACAAGCTATAACATGGTTCTAAATCTGCAAAAAAAATCTCACCACACACTCCAAGGTTCACCCTTAAATATATACACAAAAACAAATAAGTTAAATAGACATTAATTTAGTCTTCATCAGTGTAACTTGTTCATTCTAAAGATTGGTCTCTTTGACCACCCCGAATATATGCACAATGAATTTCTTCTTGCATTTAACAAGCTTGAATACAAAGCTTGCATTTAACATGCTTGAATACAAAGGCCCCCCAACATGCTTGAATACAAAGGCCCCCCATCTTAAAGATTGCTTTCAAAAGAGAAGTGCCTACATCAATATCACATAACCTTACATGTAAAAGTGGCCGTTACCAAATACAAAAAAATTAGATAATTTTTTGTGAGTAATGAGGTAGAGACTGATGTTCTCAAGATTGATCAAGCAAGCAATTGAAAGCCTTCAACCAGGAAGTTAAAAACCTTTATTAGTTGAAACACAATTGAACCAGGTTGCAATGAAAAAAACAGTAGTGTGATTTATTAAATCAACAAAATTTCAACAAGTTCACCCTAAAATCAAATTTGAGCTCACTGATTTACTGAAATCAGAGAATTTTTCATAGATTGAGTTTCGTGGCTTTGAATTTTTGGACCTTTTTACTACTACAAATAAGAACCTTTACAGTTGTAAAACCAAAAAATAGTAAAGGAGAACTCCAATTTTCTTCATTCAAAAACCTTAATTTACGAAAATAGAAGAAAAGTATGAAAAGGAAAAAGAAAAAAACCCAAAATCATTTTCAAGCATCATTGAACCACCCAAACCTCAAAATCCCCAAAGAAATTTTATTCAAGAACCCAAAATGTTTAGTACATCACTTGACTCAAAATTGATTTCCTTCCGATTTTCAGAGCCATTCTGATCTACAAAGTCTTCTATGTGGAAGAGCTATTGGGATCTTAAGGGCTTCAGCTTCAATAGAGATTGAGATGGAGAGATATTTTGAGCTGTAGGTCTTCCAAGGTTCTTCAAAGAATAAGATGGCAATTGAGATTTTAAACATCACAATAATATATTTTTTTCTTTGACAATAAACATCACATTCATATCTTTATTGAGATATTGACATGCATAATTATGGGTTGTTAACGGAGCTTGTACACAAAGCTTAAAAAAACCCCATCCAACGATTTAAAGAAAACCCTCCTAGAAAGGACTCGGTAGAGTGAAAGAGATCTTGAGAAAGGGAGTAGAGAGAGGGAAGAGCAAGATAACCAAGAGAGAAGGATAAGAGAACACCATAGGTAGCTTGATAGAGAATAATTTAAAAACTTAGGGTCAAAGAAAGTACTGTGAGAGATAGATATATAGAGACAGAGAGGGCTGAATCACGATCTAAGGAAAGCAAAAAAACCTCCCTAAAAAAAAGTAAAAGGCACACCTTGAATCTTCATGTCATTATCTCCTTGATGAATATCCATGGTCTTCTCAAATGGGTAGCTCTATTCCTTTGGGGAGGTTTGGGGAGGAATAGGGGGCGGGATGTCTAGATTAGGGACACAAGGTGGAGAGAAGGAGAGGAAGAGAGAGAAGAGGGTGGGAGAAGGAGAATATGGGGGAAGGGAGAAACAGAGGGAAATACGATTTTGAATTCAAAATTAGAACGGCTACTTTTAAATTTAAAAAAGAAGAAAATTTTGACTTCAACCTCAGCCATTGGATTGTAATTTATCTAATGGTTTAAATTATGCCAACAGTCCTCAGCTATTCAATTATAATTGATCTAATGGCTTAAATTATGCCATTACATTGTTGCACGGTTGCATGAAATCACTTACCAATACGTAATCTTTCCCTACAACTGTTGCGTTCTACAACTACCTTGAAACCCATTGCCATGAATCTAATTATATCTCCTTCTATCATAGGAGCTCCTAAAAACGTTATATGCTACCATTCAAAAATTATATCTTTTGGTAAAATTACATCTTTTTCTATTAAAAGCGTGGAGTTTAGATCCTCATGTTTACTCCATTAGTTTAAGATGGTTATTATAATTCCAATCTTTTTCTAAAACTGTTGTAATTCCTATATTTTTCTAAAATTGAGGCGTACTACTCAAAATATCAATTACATTGAATCTAGTTTAGGATGGTTTTTGTAATTCCTATCTTTTTCTAAAATGGTTGTAATTCCTATCTTTTTTGTAATTCCTATCTTTTTCTAAAATTGTTGTAATTCTGATCTTTTCCTAAAATTGAGGCGTACTACTCTAAAATTGGTATGAATCTAGCTTATCTCCTTCTACCATAGACCTCCTAAAAAAATTTTACTTGGTACCATTCAAAATAAAAATAAAATTTTCCTATTATTATGGGAACTAATATCAAATTTTGAAAATTAAAATAGATTAGAACCCTAAAAAAAATTGATTTATTGAATTAGAAATATGCCTTATCTTAAAAACCTTTAGTTTAGGGCATGTACCCAATCTATCTCTATGTATACGTTACTCTTTTATTGTTAATAATGTATTATAGATATAGAGATGTCTTATATTCTCTTTAGGAATAAAAACACTTTTTATTTTCACGACACGCGTCCACTCTTTTAACCCTGGCTTAATCATATAGTATATAGATACGTCTTACCTTCTCTATAGGAATAGGACCACCCACACATGTCCGCTCCTTACCTTTAGGTTAAAAAAATGTAGTGTATAGATATAGATATGGTTAACTCTCCATACCAAAAATCCCAAATAAATCTAGCATAATATATACAAAACATAAAATTGTTTTAAAAAAAAGAAGGGCCATTTTAAGAAAAATTTCAGAAAAAAAAGAAAGAATATGCAAAGAAGTCTTTCAAATAGTCCACGAAAAAATGCCTAACACTCTCTCGCAAAAATCTCAAATAGATCTGATATAACATACAGAAAATATAAAATTGTGATAATGCATTAAAAAAATCATAGGGATTTTTACAAAATTAAAGTCAAGCAAAAAAAACTTAAAATTATGCAAGTATTTAAAATAGTGTGTATTCTTCTCTCTCTCAAAAATAACGCGTCTCTCCACGCTCTCTCCCTTTCTCTCTATAACTCATAAACTCTTTCTCCGCATAAAGCATCAAATCCCGTATTTTTAGGATAGAAAGAGAGTAAGATATCTTATATGAACGTGGAAGAGAATAAAGAAAACAAACAAGAAAAAGCATAGGAGGTTATTGAATAGAGAAAGATGAATAAATTTCTTGAATGGAGAAAGATGAATAAATTTCTTGCATAGAAAAAGATAATAAATTTCCTAGATTTTTAGAAAATATCATTTTAAAGGATCAAAATATCTGATAACTAATTGCGTTAAATTTGATAAGCACATTCCTATTTACGTGGGATTTCTCTCGTCGATTCTGTTTCATATATTGAATATTCTTTGATATTTTGAGAAAAACATAGGCATTGGATAACGGTAAAGCGAATATATTAGATATTTTTTTGATATTGTGAGAAAAGCGTGGGCATTGGATAAGGGTAGAGAGAAGTCTGGGTATTGGATTATCTTTTGATATAGATATTTTAATTTTAGAGAAAATTATAAAAAGCCTCAAGGCCGTGCATTCTATGCAATTTACACCAACTCAACTTTTTCTCTCACTTTTTTTCCCAAAAGTATACAAATATCCTCGAGGGAAAAACTTCATTTTTTAGATAGAAATGTACTTCTCGTACACAAAATTCATTTTGGCCAGATTTGGCGTTAGACTTTTGGATCCGCAGTACATTGCCGAAGCGCACCATCAAAGCGCAGTACATTGCCGAAACGCACCATCAAAGCGCAGTACATTGCCGAAGCACACCATCAAAGCGCAATACATAGCGCAGTACATTGCCGAAGCACACCATCACATAGTGGGGGCATCCAAGTTCCGGATGGGCATTATGGAGTGCCCAAGTTATGGAGTGTCCAAGTTCCGAATTGCCCTAAGTAGTACATTGCCGAAGTAGTACATTCCTGATCGTCATTGTGCAGTGCCCAAGTTTCGGATCGGCCTAAGACAAAGGACCGCCATTGCCGAAGCCCACATCACATTGTGGGAGCGCCCAATTTCCGGATCGTCCTAAAACAACTACTGGATCGAAACTGAGTATTGCAGGATCACCATTGCCAAAGCCGAAGCGCACCATCACATTGTAGGAGCGCCCAAGTTCCGGAAGTACCGGATCGAAACTAAGTACACTGCAGGATCACCATTTATATAGTCGGGGCCCTGGAATCCAGTAACATCTACTGACTGAGTAGACTGCAGGATCACCATTTACATAGTCGGGCCTCCATTTACATAGTCGGGCCGCCATTTACATAGTCAGGCCGCAATTTACATAGTCAGTCTGGCCCCTGCAATTTACATAGTCGGATCGGGCCCCTGCCATTTACATAGTCGGGTCGGGCCCCTGCCATTTACATAGTCGAGCCCCTGCCATTTACATAGTCGGACCCCTGCCATTTACATAGTCGGACCCCCGCCATTTACATACATAGTCGGTCGGACCCCTGCAATTTACATAGTCGGTAGGACCCCTGGCATTTACATAGTCGGTCGGACCCCTGGCATTTACATAGTCGGTCGGACCCCTGGCATTTACATAGTCGGTCGGACCCCTGGCATTTACATAGTCGGACCCCTGGCATTTACATAATCGGACCCCTGGCGTTTACATAATCGGACCCCTGGCATTTACATAATCGGACCACTGCCATTTACATAATCGGACCCCTGCCATTTACATAGTCGGACCCTTGCCATTTACATAGTCGGACCCTTGCCATTTACATAGTCGAACCCCTCCCATTTACATAGTCGGACCCCTCCCATTTACATAATCGGACCCTTCCCATTTACATAATCGGACGCCATTTACATAGTCAAACCCCTGCCATTTACATAGTCGGATTGCTGCCATTTACATAATCGGACCCCTGGCACTTACATAGTCGGACCCCTGGCATTTACATAGTCGGACTCCATCGCCATTTGCCCTGGAATCCAATAACATCTATTGGTTGAGTCCATCGCCATTTGCCCTGAAATCCAGTAACATCTACTGACTGAGTAATGCTGCAGTACTGGAATCCAATAACATCTACTGACAGAGTACTGTAGCACTGGAATCCAGTAACATCTACTGACTGAATACTGTAGCACTGAGTACTGCAGAACCTCCATTTACATAGTTTGAGCCCTGAGTACTACAGAGTCGGAGCCTACATAGTCGGAGCCTTGGAAGTAACATCTGTCGGACCACCATACATCTACTATTGATCGGACCACCCTTTACAACTGCCAAACCACACTTTACACAATACCGGGTCTCTACTACGACCATACTACATACTACATACTTTATCTCTACTGCCATACCATACTACATACTACATACTTTATCTCTATTGGCAGACCATACTACATACTTTATACAGTGGCAGACCATACTACATACTTTACTACCTACTTTATACAGTGGCAGACCATACTAAATACTTTATACAATGAGCTCTACTGCCAGACCATACTACATACTTTATACGGTGGCAGACCATACTACATACTTTATACTAGTAGAGAGTTAGGATTGCGTTACCATACTTTACAAAGTACGAGTGAGTTATTGCCGGACCCACTTTACAAAGTGCAAAGTACTTTATACAGCGGCAAAGGGTTAGGATTGCCGTACCATACTTTATAAAGTGCGAGAGAGTTATTGTCGGACCCAAGCTTTTTATTATTATTATTATTATTTTATTATTATTATTATTATTTTTTATTTTATATAAGATAATAGATATTTATATATTATTCCACTCTTCTGCCCTAAATGAAATTTGAAAAACAAAATCTTCATATTTTCTTTATTCAACTCATTTCTCCACATCTCTCCCTGTTTCAATCATCCCACGTGTCCCTCTTTATCACAAGAGAAACAACTCAAAGGTCCAAGCAAGGCTATTCAACGTTCCATAAGGAATAAATAGAAAATAAATAAATAATATATATATATATATATCCCCTTTAGCTTTCTCATTTATCTGTTTCTAACTTTTTTTATTTGTTTATTGCTATAGTTTTTTGCATTTATGGCTTGTTTTCTTTTTTAGTTGATAAGTAGTGTTTAATTTAATAAGTAATGTTTTCTTTTTTTAGTTGATAAGTAGTGTTTAATTTAATGTAGATATTCAAAAATAATATTACTAATAATTAATATTCATAAATATAGCATTATTGTCATGCTAATTTGTTATTTATATCTTACGATGATGGGTTTATATTATTTTTAACATATTTTTACTATTGGATATTAAAAATTTTAAATAAATAACATTGTCTTTGATATAAGGCTCATCACTATAAACTAAAATTCTTTAAAAAAATAGATTATGAATTTTCATGCTCATTTATTTCATTAATGGCTAATTTTTAAAATATATTTTAAAGCTATAAAAAATAAATTTATTTTCCATGGAAGTATTTTTATTAGAACTTTTAAATGATTGCTTTATTTTATAATTTAATAATTTTAATTTTCTTAAAAGTATATATTTTTATTACATATTTCCAAATGTTTTAAATTTAATATTTTTTATTTATTTATTTTTAGTTTTATAGTTTCGAGTCTTATATGGAAGACAATATTATTTATTTAAAATTTTTAAAACCCACTGTAAAATCCTTGTTCTTTTTTTTTTAAAGTACAATCAATCATATTATAGAAAGTAAATTAGAATTTAGTAAGGTAATAATACTACAATCATACTTACAAATATTATCATTACTAATATTATTAAGACCTCCAAATTAGAAAAAAAATTGCATTTTTATTTTTCTAATTTTCTAGAATAATATTTACTTATAAGTGAATAATAAATTTATTAATATTATTAATAATAATTTTAGAGTGGGTTAGAGAATAGTATAATTAAAATAAAAAAATTACTATCTAATAGAAGCGGATATATGAATGTGGATTGAACAAATTCTCTCTGTTACTATCTCTATAAATGAATATGTCTATTTAATATTAAAATTTTATTTTAGTGATTAATATTTAGTACACGTGCATATAAAAGATGCCTAAAATACAAAGATTTCGGAACAAGAATCACAAAAAATGGTGAAGAAACAAGAGAGAAATGGTGATCCTTTTTTGTTTTTTGTTTTTAGGTTACGTGATCGCTTATTCGGATCATACGACCGAATAATCCAACTTCACTAGTTCTATGACAAAATCAGTCGAATTAAAATCGGATAGATTTAGGCAAATTCTTGAACACAGATTTCTATTGATTTCCGATCTGGATCTTCAACTCCCCCATATTTTAGAAACATAATTTAAAGCACTCTGCATTTTATTTAAAATGATCTCAAAAGACCACTTAAATAAAATGATCTCAAAAGACCACTTACTTTGAGTTTATGGCATTTTATTTAAAACCATCTCAAAAGACCACTATAGTTCTTTTTGTGGTACCCTTCTTTCCGTCGTACATTTATTTTCCATCAATCCTAATGAAATTATTATCTGCTATTTATTTCTTTTCACATCGCCATAATACCTAGGATTGAATAATCATCTAAGATGTTTTCTTTTCAAATAAATACGATGAGACAATATTATTGACATTAGCGTTTGTTGACATGAAGCATCAAAATGGTTTATCATTGGGCTTAAATACTGACATAGAACAAGTTGATTTGTCAAGGTATGAATGTGGGCTTTGTGAAAAGGGAAAAGTTTATATAAGGTTGAGGCCTTGATTAGTCAAATTAGAGCCACCTCAAAATTTCACTAGAAGAGGTTGCTTCAATGTTTAAAAACTCTCAAATCGATCATCTCAACCTCAAGATGTTTCGACATGTAAAAATGGATATTACGTCTGGGAAGTGGTGTATTTTGAAATGCATTATCTGAGTTGTCACTTTGACATTTCCATTTCTAAACATTTCTAAGTATTCATAGATTTGCTAGATTTTTTTTTAAACTTTATATTTTATAATTAGACAAAATAAATTCAGGCCAGCACAAAGATTTTTGCCACTGAAACATTGTCACCTTATACAAACCGCACCCGAAAAGGAAATCGAGCTCCAAGAGGCATCATGGACTTTGCAAGTTGAAAAGTTTTCACTCCACTAGGGGCCTAATGGGCTTAATTTTGGGGGTTGCATGTATTGATTAGGGAAATGTAACAGTGATTGTTATGGGAATCGATTTAAAATGCAATCACAATATGCTCTTTTTGTTACAGGGAGAGGTTAGCGTAAAGAAGTGGCTTTGTATTTTTTCTCTGCACCTCAAAGCCTAACCCTACTGAAAATGTAATTAAACTATTAATGGCCTAAAAACTTATGTCACATGCAACTGTGATACCTGAGGCTTCAAAAAATAGTTCAAGCTTCAAAAAATAGTGCAGATACATAAAGGATTGTATACAATGAGACTATTTATCTTTAGTACAAGGTCACAATTAATTATAACCATCCGATGTAAAATCTAACAGCTTGAGTGTATTCAAGAAAACTTCTTTTAAACTTTGAGCTTGAGCAATAGAATAAATGCAACCACCCAATTTCACTTCTAATGGCTAAGATTAATTGTGACCACCTTGTAGGTAAATGGTCTCCTCGTATACTTGATATGTAAATACTTAATACTACCAGACTGCGTTACAAAATACTATTTTTTGTGGAGCTTGAAATTTTCTTTTATATCCTTTATCGCAACCCCCACAATGCGATACTATAAATGACCATTTATAATGAGATCTTTTCAAGCATGCTTTACCAAGCACTTTCTATAGCAAGCCCCACAATGCGATACTATACATGAGCATTTATAATGAGATCTTTTCAAGCTTTGCTTTACCAAGCACTTTCTATAGCAAGCCCCACATTGCGATGCTATAAATGTCCGTTTATAATGAGCTATTCTCATGCATGCTATACCAATGTGCAAGTCATATTCCTAGTCCCCTGGTTCTATTTCTTTTCCAATAAACATGTATAACAAACAGGAGAGCATTAGAGGTGAACCCAAACCAGAAAGAAAATGAATCAACTGTTTGTATGGTTGAGTATGGTTGACGACAACCCACCAAAGAAATTAGAATGTCATAAACAAGAGTGTAAGATAAGATCAGAAAAACAGAGAATAAGCATCCAAAACCGAAAAAATAAATAATTTTATTGATTATCAATAACTACCTGAAAAAAATTAGAATGTTGCAGTCATCAGTTAATATGAAAAGCGCAAATAAATTATTGCCACGAGCCACTCCAAAAATTGCCAATGTATATAATATATATATATATATATATATATATTATATCTCCATCTCTAGTACTTAACTCCTATCAAGACCAAAGAGGAAGTCTGAGAACACTCCAAAAATTTGGTCAATCTCCACTGGTGCATGGATGAGATGCATGTGTACTATGTACAGTTGAGGCTTCTCATATAGCGGCTTCTCATATAGCACCAAGTGCATGTTGCATCCAATACGATCAACTGGACTAATTCGGCATAGCTACTCTAAATCTGTAAGGGGGACGTTCAAGTCAAGAAATGGAACGCGATCTGAAGTCTCAATCTGAAAGAAAACATGGTTAAAATTAAATGAGTCGCACGACGATTGTGCTATATCACCTATTTCCTTCAAGAAAGTGTGAAACAATAAGAGAAAGAAACTACGGAAATACAATCTCAATTCTCAAGAACAACGCCCAATTTCATTCACCTTAATGATTCAGAAAAGGAATCTTGAGAAAGTGATTCCATATATAGTAGATTTCCCATAAACCATGCATGCCTTTATCCCATATAGATATGAAAACACACATAAGTAGATACATTGTTGGCAAGATATAATTAGATAAGCATAGTCATGCCCAACATTAAAAGCAAAATCCACATGACGAATGAGAAACACTCACCAAAACAAGCTGCATTTACTCAGCCACAATCAGTAGTACATTAGCTTCCAATTTACAGATTCAAATGGTCTAAGGTGGTAGTGTAGCACAGCGATCAAATAGTCTAAGCTGCGCAACTCAACAGATGAAAGTCATTTTTCCTTTCAACAAGTAGTGCGACGATACGTTAGATGATGTTGTTAGATGATGTTGTAATTGATACGTTAGATGATGTTGTTAGATGATGTTGTAAATTGATGTTGTTAGATGATGTTGTAATTGATGTTGTTAGATGATGTTGTAATTAAGACCAACACGTAGCAGGTAGGATGGTCTGTCTGTTATCAAGCATGAGAGAGAGAGGCAACCGATGTTGTTAGATGATGTTGTAATTAAGACCGACACGTAGCAGGTAGGATGGTCTGTCTGTTATCAAGCATGAGAGAGAGAGGCAACCAATATATACAGCAAAAGGAATATCAGATGTAACAGAGTGGCATAGATCCACAATTAGATCTAAATTTGAAAGAACCTATAGACAGGAATGAGCAAAGGGTATTATGACCTCAAGAGATGTAAATAGTACATACACATTGAGAAACTTAGTGCATTTGGCTTACAAAACAAGAGCATTTTCAGATAGATCCGACAAAGGAGTATGTGAAAGAGGGGGCACCAAGCTCTACTAAAGTGCAGGAGACATTTAGTGACAAAGTTACCTAAAAACTTCTAAAAACTAAGCTTTGTGTCCTGGTGATATCCTAAATTTAGCTATTAAAATATCAAAAGAAAAGCATGGGGAAATATCATCCTAAATTTAGCTATTAAAATATCAAAAGAAAAATTTAGCTACGTATGGTGAGCGATCGCATCCATAACAGGAGTCTTTAGTCATAATACAGAGAACCCTGGGAAACTGTGATCAGATGCAGTTACCCACAGAAGTATAGCATCAAATATGTGATTGTACGAGCAATTCCAGAGTAAAGAATAAAGATGAAAAGCATTGTACAACCCACTTCAAAGGTAGGGAGCGATACTCAGATGAGCCATTCTTCTGCTCAAATCTGCCATTATCCTCTTGAACAAAAGAGTAGCAGATCTCCATCGTCTATTGTTGAGTATGGATGTTGGAGATAACTGCAGTATATGATGATATGCAGCTATGCTTCGTGCATCTTAATACACTTTTCCATGCTGAATTAGTGGTTGGTTTTCATCTTGGAATTCTAAGGTAAAAATCTTTGTGAAAAGCATTGAAGGGAGAGGGATGCTATCACTGTTATTACAGTCAACTAAAACATTTATGATCATGCTCAAAAGGCATGTTCTGCAAACAACTAAAACATTTATGATCATGCTCAAAAGGCATGTTCTGCAAACATAGAAGAAAAAATGAAAACTAATAAATGCATATCGAAAATACATAGCGGAAATCTTGATGACATTCTAACACTACATTCCCACGTTGTTGACACGTACGTTGAATGAAATGACCGTGAAACCAAAAATAAAGTATCATACCAAAGAAAACATAGAAAGGACAATTGCGGATGATAAAATAACAAGACAAAAAAGATAATGCAAAAGACATATGAGTTAAAATTCTACAATATCTAACCAAAATAATAGAGTATGCAAGATAAAAAACCAAAAGCACGTGAATTAAAATAATATAGTATCTTACAACTCATCTATTCATTATTTTCATGCTTTATTTTTAGTAATGGAAAGTATAACATGGTGCATGTTGTATCAGATCAATAAGCTATAGATTAGTTTAACCCCATGTTGCCAACAATGGATGGTTGATTTAAATTATTCCTTCTTTTCCAGTCCCGCAATATCTGCTCTGTAGAGGAATGTTCCATCTCAAATGTTATATGTTGACAATGTACATTTGACATGGCATGTTGCTTACTTCTCATAAGCTACACGTATTACAGTATACAATCCTTTAAAGAAATGCTAAATGTAATTACATTAAGGGAAAATGGACATAACAGCCATATCAAAGCTCAAGCAATGTGGTCGACAGAAATGGAATTTGGTGATTAACTGCCAGATTTTATTCCAAAAACTGCCTAGGTTTCTTCCAATGTGCCAGCCTTTGACCCATATTACATGCTTCATGCTTCCCATGCAGCACAGCAGCGAAACACAAAGCACATTTAATAAACAGATTCTTAACCATAATGTCATAATTCTTGGCAAATTTGTAAAAGACCTATTGAAGAGCATAAAGACAATCAATTTGCACGAATAGTAGTATCATAAATTCATAATTCCTTCACATGTTTCTAAAATAAAATTTAACTGGAAGCAGAACAGCAGTTCATTTTCCTAAATAGAACAATAATTTCATTAGTCCTTTACGAAGTTCGACCAAGAAAAATGCGAGAAAGCATAGAGAGAGGTCAATCACCTTGAGCTTCTTCTTCAAGCTTATGTTTTCCTCGCTTAGACATTTGCGCTGATTCCGCAAGTCCT
Organism: Amborella trichopoda; assembly: GCF_000471905.2. Next base: position 1,872,146 of record NW_006499563.1, on the reverse strand, counting down.
CCACACTCTGTTCAATCAGAAATTCGAACTCCTTGAATAACCTCAAAAGAAAATAAAATAGAATTGGGATAAAAATGTCACACTCAAAAAGAAAACAAACCTTCTCCAACTCCATCTTCTTCCGCAACAGCGCACTAACCTCTTCATTGAGTTCATCAGATGTCTATCGAGTTTAATACATTGCTCATCAAGAGATAAGACCCACTCAAATAGTTCTAGAGACAAAAATGAATTAAGAAAACAAAAAAGAGCTAACATTGCATACCTTCTTCTTGGAGGGTCGCTTAATGGGTGGTTTACCATTACTAGGGCCCGCATCTACAGGAACCTGAAAAACCCCAAAAATATATATATATTTAAAAATCAAAAAATAATTCCTCAGCAATTCAAGAAAAATAAGGGGAAAATATTGTTGAGAAAGACAAAATCTCAAGGAAAAGGAAATTTGAAATAAATCTTACAAAAAAAAAAAAGGGACAAGTAAGAAATAAGTAACGGCTTAAAAATTTTAAACCATAGTGGAAAACAACATGTTTTACATCATGAGGCCTTTATTCCTTTTCTTTTTTCTTTTAAGAACTATAGGGAAAGGGTGCAGTTTATATAGAGCTGAGGCTCTAAACAATCAAAGTACTTCAAATAGTGACAAGAAATGTGGTTTGAATATGGGAAATCTTTGTGAAAGCCTTAAAATATATTTTTATCTCTAATTATAAAATTGAAAGCTTAAAAAAAACAGTGTAGTTTGAGCGGATCTATAAAGAGCTTGAAAATTTTGAAAATTGACGGTCCAAATATGCATTACAAGATGCACTATTTCCAATATTTGAATTCTATTTTTTTTTCATGTATATGAATTTTAATGTTGAGAGGATCAATTTGAGTAAATTTGAGCATATCAAAATAACCTCTTCTAGTGAAATTTTTGAGGTGGGCTCGAATTTGATTGTTTAGAGCCTGGGCTCTATATAAACGTTTTCCATCGGGAAATGTCTCACAAAAAAATAAAAGAAAAACAAATGATTTCCAACTCCCACAGGAGTGTACTATCCATTTACTCCCTCGGTGAAAACTTACTCATAAGGATTCATTTTTATCTCATATTTTGGGGATATTGGGATATTATGAATCCTTTATGCCTTTTCTTTTTTCTTTTAAGAACTACAGCGAAATGTCCAATATTTCGACATAAAACATTAATAACTCTAAAAAAAAAAAGGGCAAACGATTTCCTACTCGAGCGCTACGATCCATTTACTCCCTCAATCAAAACTTACTCAAAAGGATTCTTTTTTGGGTGCAGTTTGTATAGAGCCTAGGCTGTAAACAATCAAATTAGAGCCTACCTTCAAATAGTATCGAGAAATATGGTTTTAATATCGAAAATATTTGTGATAACCTTAAAATATATTTTCATATTTAATTATAAGTCCAAAGCTTCAAAATTAGTGTAAATCGATATATCTATGTAAACTTGAAAATCTTGAAAATTAACGGTCCAAAAATGTGTTACAAAATACACTATTTTCAAAACTTGTAATCAATTTTTTTGTTATGTCCATGCATCTTGATGTCAAGATGATCAATTTGAAGATATTTTGAACATCAAAATAACCTCTTTCAGTGAAATTTTTGAGGTAGGCTCAAATTTGATTGTTTAGAGCTTCGGCTCCATATAAACTTTTCCCTTTTTTTTCATCTCAAATTTTGGAGATAAAATATCCTGCAAAGGACGTCAAGATTCCAGAACCGTCCAATTTTATGAGGGAATGATCTCGATGATTGTGAACTCAAAATCTAAATGTTTTTCATTTGAAAATAATCATCTAGTTCTGATTGGATTGATACCGAAATTTAAAATCCAAAAAAAAGTCCCCCAATGGTTTACCCGAGGGAGTATATGTACAAAATGCTCCCGAGGGAGCATCCAACAATAAAAAAAAAGAAGTAGATAACAACAAAATTTAAGGAAGAGAACACCGTCCTTATTTGGTGGCGAGAGCTTTAGGCACGCCGACAAGAAAGGGTATTAACATCGGCATAAAAAGATAAAAAATTATTAATTAATTAATATAATTGACAGTTGGGTATAACAAACCACGTCCGCGTTCAAGAACACCCGTTTCCGTCAAAGACCAAACCTCAACCCAACCCTACATCTCTCTCTCTTTCGCTCTCTACAAATCTCTCTCCTTCCCTCTCTACAAATCTCTCTATCTCTCTCTCCCATCGCTCTCTTTCTGTCTACAACTCTCTCTCTCTCTACAACTCTCTCCATCTCCCATCTCTCTTTCTTCTCTCTACAAATCTCTCCTTCTCCCTCTACAGCTCTCTCCATCTCCGCAAAGCGAATCTATCTCTATCTCTATCTCTCTACCCAAACCACCTCTCTCTCTCTACCCCACCCACGTCTCTGTGAGACCTCAGCCCACCAACCAACAAAGTAAACGGTCTCTCCAGTTTCCACCTTTACCCACTCCACGAAATTCTCCCCTCTCTCACTCTTCTATGAGGAGAGTGACTCCGGAACTTTCTCTCTCTAACCCTCCTTTCTCTCTGTCTAACCGTCTTCCTGATTTCGAACTCTCATACTTCACCCATTGATACTCTCTCTCTCTCTCTCTGCTCTCTGTGTGGGTTGGGGCCACCACATGAAACGACATAAACGAACCACCAGAGAGAGAAGCGACTGTCATCCGATAAAGAGGCGATGACCCAGAGGGGATGACCCAGAACCAGATATCGACTGTCATCCGATAAAAAGGCGATGAACAATGCCACGCCACAAGGAGAACATGAAAAGAAAAGAACCCCACAATCTAAACCCGTAAACCCGCAAAAGAACAGGAAAAGAAAAGAACCCCACAATCTAAACAAAAGAACAGGAAAAGAAAAGAACCCCACAATCTAAACCCGCAAAAGATCAGGAAAAGAAAAGAACCCCACAATCTAAACCCGCAAAAGATCAGGAAAAGAAAAGAACCCCACAATCTAAACCCGCAAAAGAAGAAAAAAAAAAACAAAGAGTGAAATTCAGAACCAGGAACTGAGCTGTTTTCTCCTCCACCTCACCTCCACCTCCACTAGTAATTATTATTAGGTCAAACTAGAAGTTCCAATTAGATTATAATCACTCAGGTACACAGGATCAGAAACAAAGAATCAAGAGGGAAAACAGTAAATTGCACAGAACCACCAAGGGAGAGAAAATAGAAAAAGAAAAGAAAAAAAAAAACCCAAGAAAGGCAGATGAGACTAAAAAAAAAGAATCAGTTAAAGCTATTTAAAGAGGAGTCGAGGAGGAATACAGTAAACCAGTGGTGGATAAAAACCCAAACCTTAACAGACAGCACAGCACTGCGATGGGTTGATGAATCTGACCAATTTCCATTGCCACAATCAGCAGCAGCACAATCCGCAGCAGCACCCCAAAAGAGCGGGGACAAAGGGCTCGATGGCTTTTTCACAACACCCCCATCCTTTGCGTTGGTCAGATTCCCAGCCACATGGCCTGACCGCCCGACCCCATGGGTAATATTTCCAGTCTCCTCTAGCTTTTGCACGACGCCCCCATCCTTTATGTTGGTCAGATTCCCAGCCCCATGGCCTGACCGCCCCACCCCATGGGTAAGATTTCCAGTCTCCTCTATGCCTGACCGCCCCATCCCATGGGTAAGATTTCCAGTCTCCTCTATGCCTGACCGCCGCCTCTTAACCCCCCAACTTCGACAGGAATCTGTAAGTGGAAGCTCAAAATACGGCCGTGGTGGCAACCGTGGTCGTGGAGGCGGAGGCGGAGGCGGAGGAACGCCTTGATTGGGGCTAAGTGGCTCCTGCGCGTCACCCTGTGACATTCGAACCAAGAAATCAGCAACCAAATCGTCTCTTTCAAGGTGAAGGGCGACCCAAGGGTCGGTGGCCATTGCTTTCTCTTCTTCAGGAAATTAATTTGTGTTTTTGAAAGATTTGAGGAGACAGGGTAGGAGAAAAACTCAGCTGTTTCCTGTTTTCAATCCTGTTTCCAATTAGCAGGAGTTGTGAAGAAGGAACACAAGAAAGAAGAAAGGGGGCTGTGGGTTGAAAAGGAAGGGACTTGTAACTTGTGGTGTGACTGCTGCCCTTTTACCCTTTCCATATATTTATATTGATGAATATTTATCTTCATGAGTAATGAGGACGTGAGACCTTCTCAAATGATAACCGTAAGATTCAAATCACATCTCAAAAAAAAATAAAAAATAAAATAAAATAAATAATATATATATATATATAAAATGACCCAAATGATAACCCTAGGATACAAATCACATCTCCAAACAATATGAGATGGTGAACCTGTCACTGGACGGTCTTTTTTGGTTTTATTTGGGGTAATGCAACCCATCTTCTCTATTCTTAAACCTTTTCCTTTCAAAAAAAAAAAAAAGTTTAATAGAGCCCACAACAAATATTTTACTTGAAAGGGTTTTTTTGATGTTTAAATATCATCAAATTGATCGTCTCACATTAAGATGTATCGATATGAGAAATAAATAGATTTTAATGTTTGAAAATAATGTATTTTATAACATATTTTTTGACCATTAATTTTCAAGATTTTTAAATTTTCATAAATCTATCAATTTATATTATTTTTGAAACTTTACACTTTATAAATAAAGATAAAATCATATTTTAAAGCTATCACAAAGATTTTCATTATTGAAACCATATGTCTCAACACTAATTGAAGGTCGGCTCTAATTTGATTGTTTAGAGCATAGGCCCTGTACAAACCGCAGCCCTCACTAAATCCCCTCGCCAAAAAAAGACCCGTTAGTTTAGGGAGAAAAATACATGAAACCAGCGTTTTAAAAAACGCCGAGTCGAATTGGACTCGCCCGGTTCGACTCGAAATTCGTAAAAAGGAACCGGATCGATTGAAAAATCGGAAATCGTCCGGTTCTAGAGAGAACCGGACGATTCCGCACAGTGACTCGCCGATTCACTGTAGGGAATCGGCGA
>NW_006499563.1:1804249-1855887 GCF_000471905.2 Amborella trichopoda | reverse complement strand
TGGACTCATCCGATTTGCCGTGAGGTATAAGTGGACCTATCTGGGACGCCGGTAGGGATTAAGTGGACTCATCCGGTACGCCGGTGAGGTATAAGTGGACCTGCAGGGATTAAGTGGACCTATCTTGGACGCCGATAGGGATTAAGTGGACCCATTAGGACGTTGATGGGGTATATAGGTGACCTACTTGGGACGTCAGTAGGGTATTTTGTGAAATCCTTTGAATTATGCACTGCCGTTAAAAGTGTTATAAGCATTTCAGTTACTCGGATTATACTTAATTATGCATTTATTGAAAGTGAAACTGTTGATGCATTTCTGTTAATAGATCTCATTTTGGAAAATATTGATATCTTTCAATCATGATTATTTTTAGGATTATGATGATCACTTACTGAGTAGCCAAACTCATCAAACTATGGTAAACATTTTTCAGGATAACTGCGGATTCATTTTGAGTGTTAGTCAAGATCAACCTTGTAAGATATTGTTGTTGTGCTAGCTTTCTTTTGTTACTTTGTAAGACCTCGCCACTGTAAATTTGTCCTATCAATAGATGTATATATGTTTTGTCTGTCACATCTTAGGAAAAATAGTATTGTAAATTCTTGGGGTGTGACACGTCACTCCCAAACCCGCCAGGAAACCTAGGCATCTTGCACAGGGCATAGAAAATCTCTGGTGCCCATATCACCAGGTGTGGGGCCATGAGCTGAGGGAATGCTCCATGTTCGAAGCTGTAGTAGTGGAGAAGGTATAGAAAGGGCACATTATTTGCGCCGTCCTCCCAGAACGCTTCCAACCTATCACTCCCATCCAGGAGGAAATCCCACTACAAGCCCCCTACGAGGATATCCTAGACCCTTTAGAGCACTCAACTTCTCAGGCATGGGAAGTCTGCCATGGACGAAGTAGGCTCAAGTCCCTAAAACGTGAGGCAGTCCGCCAAGCCAGGGCTACTCATCAGCCCATCATGACGGACCCTAAACCTCCCAAGGTATCCAAAAGGAGACGAGCACCTAGGTCAGCTCGTCGAAAGAATCACATTCCTCAGCCACCAGTCGAGGAAGAATTTCTCAAGCCCTTTCCTCCACTGCTGACCTAATAGGACTTCATCCCAGGCACAACTCGCCTTATCCCTTCGTCCAATCAGGTAGACATCCCTGAGTCATCACCCACTCGAGACTCGTCCAATACGGGTGACGACGCTAAAGCATCTCCTAACGGTCAGAGCCGGGGCAAGACCTAGAATACCCCTAGCACACATCCAATTCTGGCGATGATGTAAAAAGCTGCCTAGAACCCTCTAACTCCGTCTCTTCTTCTTCTTCTCCTCCCTCTTCTTCTATCTCTTTCACAAGTGCAGCTCGGCAGTGCACAGACTTCGACGCTCTAAACAGAGAGCTCAAAGGCACCGATATCAACATGGCACATCGGAAGCGCCTAAGAAAGATGCTGGCCCAGGCGACTGGATTCTTAACTGTTGTAGATGCTCTGGCAGCCCAAGCCAAGACCAAGCCATGCTCAGGCTTCAGTTCCAAGGAGGCCTCCCATATGGTGCAGATCTCAGAAGTATCACCCAGCGTGGGGCAAATGAGACTAAGATCAGGGAAGAAGCTACAGCCCACACCTCAGAAGTTCAAGGTCCTCAAGTTTCCCGATCCTTCACTTTTCCCCAAGCCACGACCTCAAACCTCTACATCCCTAATACAAATCCCTATTACTTCCCTATCATCCCAGACGCACCAGCCGAACAACAAAGTCAACTAGTGTTACAAACCAAAACCTGCTCCCAAACCTACCCTAGCACCTAAACCAGTGACAGGATCAGGAGCGCAGAAGGCTGATAAAGATAAGATGAAATATGACGTAGTTATGAATTTGAGAAAGCTTCCCGCCCTTCTAAGTATCTATGACACCCTCATGCTGTCCAGATATTACCGTATGGCCCTAGTTCAAGCCCTTTCAAACCGGGAGGTGTATGAGACTGAAGTGGAGCCTATTGAGGTGGACCCAACCATCCTGAGTGGGTGCTTGGCAATCTCCTTCTCCGAAGATGACCGTCAGTTGGGAGGCAAATTTCACAATCACCCCCTCTTCGTGACTGGTGAATTACATGCCTGCTCTATCATCAGGATTATGTTGGATGGAGGGTTAGCAATCAACCTAATCCCAATTCCATGTAATCGACATCGATACCTCTTATAACGTCCTGCTTGGCTGCCCTTGGCTTCACAATTAGGGGGTGGTTCCTTTCACACTCCACCAATGCTTCAAGTACAGTGGAGATGGGAGACAACACATGGTCTATGCTGATAAGATACTGTTCCCTGTAGTCGAGACTCGCTATGCTGACGCTAAGTACTATTTCACGGACCTTCCAACACTAGAAAAGACAAATGATGATGATTGGAAGCTTGAGAGAGAGACAGAATCGTCATCTCATGATAATGTTGAGGGGGCTAATGATTATGGACATGTTCAAAGAGGAGGAAAGACAAGGCAAGATTCTCCCCTTGACTCCCATTTACCCAAGTATACCTTGCCACATCTTTGAGGTCATGGTGTCATCCCCTGAAGATGAAGCTTCCCCCTCTACTTCTAATTCATTAGAGCAAAGTGATGAGTTAAAAGCAACTCCTGAGGTTGGGGAAGCCCTAGAAGTAGGCCTTCCAGCACCGAGGGTCACCTACACACCAAATCAACAACAAGTTCTGCATGTCCCCATTGCTCTCCTAGAAGCAGAACTGACATACCAACCACCAAGGAAGGTACTCCAAATCCCATCCTCCTTGAACAAGGAGATCACAACCATCCAAAAGAAGGTCTTACACTTCTCAGATGCCCTCAGAGAAGTACAAGGAAACAAGGCTCTAACCTTTGGCTCTCAGGAACAAGACCCCATGGCAGAGCTGAGAAGTAAGGTTCGCACCCTCCAGAATCAGCTGGAGGTTATGCGCATTGCTTCAAAGAACTTAAAGGAGTTTTTCCCTGAGATTAAGACTTATGACGAGCTCAAAAGCAATGCACCTTGAATCGAAGCCAAGGCTCCGCCAGATTGGAGTATTTATAGCGAACATGCTCACAAAATCATGAGAACCATGGATTATGAGCCCTTGTAAAATCAAACACTAAGGGGTGAGGAAGCAACTACGCCTCCATTCGAGGTTATTAAAGTCACAACAAGCTGTCATAAGACAAAGCAAAAAGTGGGCTATTCTTATTCGTCTCACACTCTGAAAGGGCAGAAGCAATAAAGCAGAAAGAGAAGGAAGAATAAAAGAATCACGCATCACATTGTAGCAAAAGAGAGAATTTTATTCATAAAGTAAGGGATATTACAAGTGTCAAAAAAATATGGGAAAAGGAAAGGAAAAAAAGATGAAACTATCAAAATCGATCAATCAATTCATTGATCTTCCCCCTATATATTGCAGCTGATGCCCTAGCCTACTCGATGCATCCCTTCAACTCTTCCACCATCTCAGCCTCATGCTCCATCAAGGCAGTCCCTTCTTTCAAGGAGTATTCAAGAGTCAAAATATTTACGGTAAGCACTTTATTGTTCTGTGCTAGGAGTGCCTCGAGTGACTCATCAAGAGCGGTCACGTATAGAATGAGAGGCCTTCCTAACACTGACATAGAGAGTATTGGAGGATTCAACAAGTACTGCTTGATGTCGTCGAGTGCGACTTGGCATGCCTTATCCCATATTAAGGGATTGTCCTTCTTCAGGAGGTGTGAGAAGATTCTGCATCATTCTGAAAGGTTCGAGTTGAACCTTCGAATTTAGGCCAGTTGCCCTTGAAGAGACCGCAATTCATGCAGGGTTGTAGGCGGTGGCATGTCCTGACATGACTTGATTTTGACTGGATCGATCTCTAGCCCACGGTACCTCACGATGAACCCTAATAATTTTCTTGAGCGTACGCCGAAGGCGCATTTCAAGGGGTTCATTTTGAGTTGGTGATGTCGCAGCCGTTCAAATACCTTTTTAAGGTCTTGTATGTGAGCGTCTTTTGTTTCAGATTTCACCACCAAGTCATTATGTCCTCGAAGATGGTCATCATGGCTCGCTGGTATTTGGCACCGGCATTCTTTAACCCGAAAGGCATCATAGTGTAGCGAATGACAGCTTTCGGGGTTAAGAACGTAGGGGCCTCCTCATATTCTGGCTCCATTCTGATTTGGTTATAACCCGAGTACCCATCCATAAAGGATAAGATCTGACATTGAGTCGTGGAGTCGACAAGCATCTCAGTGAACGGTAGGGGGAAGTCGTCTTTGGGGTAGGCGGTGTTCAAGTTGCGGAAGTCGATACAGTTTAGCCATTCTTCTTTTTTACTAGGACGACATTTGCCAGCCATCTTGGATACTTGACTTTACATATGAATCCATCTAGCATGTGCTTGTTTACCACAGCATCGATCTGCATCTCGAGGTCGGGTCTAAACCTTCTTGATTTCTGCTTCATAAGTTTGATGGTCGGATCAATACCGAGATGATGGATAACAATCTGAGGGTCTAGACCAGACATCTTATGATAATGCTAGGCGAAGATATCCCGATTTGCTCAGAGGAGGGAAATATAACTTTCTTTATCTTCTAGGGACAATTTTGTCGAGATGAAAGTTGGCCTCAGGTCGGCCTCATCCCTTAAGTATATTTCTTCAAGCTCGTCAGTTGTGGCCCAACCACTTTCTTCCCACTCTTTTGGAGTTTCTTGCAATTATTCATCAGGGGACTCACAAGGCTTTTCATTAACCTCGAGTGTAGAGACCCAAGATCCCGACATTTCAGCTTCTAGGAGGGGCCTAGTGTGAGAGACGATTTTTGGTCCCTGGCCAGAACACGTAATGAAAGGGTTAGCTTTGAATGGAGAGCCCATGACCTCGTGACTGGGGTCACTCGGTACTTGCCTCGAGTTGGGTGACGCTTCACGTACTTGAGTCATGTGACAGGCCTCATGGGAATAGAAGCTCGGAGATGACTCGGTCTTGGCTGGGGCTACCAAGGCAATGTTGACTATCAAGAACCCAGTCGCCTGGGCTAGCATCTTTCTTAGGTGCTTCCACTGTGACCTGCTAAATCCGGTGCCTCCGAGCTCTCTATTTAAAGCATCGAAGTCAGGGCACTATCGATCTGCACTTGTGAAAGAAATAGAAGAGAGGGAGGAGAAGAAGAGTTAGAATGTTCTAGGAAGCTTTTTACATTGTCGCCAGAATTGGACGTGTGCAGAGGGTATTTTAGGTCTTGCCTCGGCTTTGACCATTGTGGGGTGTTTTTAGCGTCGTCACCCATATTGGACGACTACAGGGGATATTTTAGGTCTTGCCCCAGCTTTGACCATTGTAGCGTGCTTTTAGCGTCGTCACCCATATTGAAGGACTCCTGAGCTATTGATGACTCAAGGACGTCTGTCTGATTGGATGACTATAGGGGATATTTTAGGTCTTGCCTCGGCTTTGACCATTGTAGGGTGCTTTTAGCATCGTCACCCACATTGAAGGACTCCGGAGCTGTTGATGACTCAAGGATGTCCGTCTGATTGGATGATAAGATAAGGTAAGCTACATCTGAAATGAAGTCTTGCAAGGTCGGTAGTGGGGGAAGAGGCCTGAGAAATTCTTCCTCAACTAGTGGTTGAGGAAGTCGATTCCTTCAATGAGCTGATCTGGGCGCTCATCTCCTTTTGAATCTCTGAGGAGGGGTTTGGACTGCCCTATCAAGCTGGTGAGTAGCCCTAGCTTGGTGGACTGCCTCACGCTTTAGGGATTTGAGCCTACTTTGCCCATGGTAGACTTCCTAGGGCTGAGAAGTTGAGGGCTCTGAGGGATCCAATGTATGCTCATAGGGGGTCTGTAGTGGAGCTTCCTTTCGAATGGGAGCGATGGCTTGGAAGCGTTCTGGGGGGACCACACAAACAATGTGGCCTTCCTGGACTTTCTCAGCGACTATGGCTTCGAACCCGGAGCATTCCTCCAGCTCGTGACCACATACTTGGTGATATGGGCACCAGAGATTTTCTGTACCCTGGGCAAGGTTCTTAGGCTACCTGACGAGCTTGGGAGTGACGAGACCCTGTTGGACTATCACCTCGAAGAGGGCCTACAGAGGGTCTAGCTCAGAGCTTCTCGGGGCTTGTGTCGGGAGTTCTTCTGGCACTTGTGGAAGAGGGATTTGAGAGTGTCCTTCTGGGTCTCCATGGAATTTCTGGCATTGCTGCATCTTCTTTGCCAAGATCCCATGGAAGCTAGTGCATTAGCTCAGGTCATGGCCTCGTGTCTGGTGATACACGCACTAGAGGTTCTTAGTTCATGTAGGCAGGAACTTGAGTTGCCTTGTTGGCTTGGGAGTGACGAGTCCTTCTTCGAGCATTATGGAGAATAGTGAACGGAGGATAGCGGGTGCGTCGTCACTCGCTTGGATTGTCACTATGTGAGAAACCTCAGTTGTCCCTAACGCTTTATTTAACTCTTCGAGCTTTATGTGACCCTTGTTAATAAGGGTTTCGATAGTGTCATTTAGCATATAGCAGTCTCGAGTGGGGTGGCCGACTTTCCTGTGATAGGTGCAGTACCTCTCATTTGTCTCCTGCCCAGCCAGCTCTACAGTGTTGACCTCCGGCAGTTGGATCATGTTCTGCTCTAGTAGTAGTCGGAGCAGTGCAGGAACCCACTCCTTGTCGAAGGGGTACACCCTATTCTGGTGCTGGATCTAGAAGTCACTTCGATTTACATTTTTAGGGGGCAAGACCTTATTGTAGGACTGCTGCTTGCCCTCCGCCTAAGGAATTTGTGCCTTGGAGAGGTCCAGGGTTTGAGGGGCCACTTTATTCGTGTATGCCATGGTGACGGCCGCACTGATCATCACTTTTTTCCGTTGGAGCGAGAATTTGAGCCGGAGAGTTATTGACAAGATCTGCCATGGTGCTTGGACAGACCCTCGATACGAACTGCTTTAAAGATGAGTTTTGACATAGAGGGTGGATTGGAGGCCTCGACATGCAAGGCTATCTCAGGAAGCATGTTTCTTATGCAGGTTTGGACAACTTCTTTTTTAGTCATGAGAGTGGAATGAAAGGTTGCCAGCTCTCTCCATCGGGCGATGAACTTGTCAACTGGTTCATCAAGGTCCTGAGTCAAAGTGAGGAGCTCGATAGTTTCCACGTTCTTTTGGACTTCATAGAAGCATTGGTAAAACAACTGCTCCATTTCTTGCCACGTGTTCACTGAGTTTGAAGGCAGCCGAGCATACCACTGGAAGGCTGGCCCTACAAGAGTCTCGACGAACTAATAGAGGAGGAGTCGTCCTTCAGTTGCCGTCTGTCAACAAGCCGCTTAGAAGTAATAAGTATGCTGGTGTGACCTTTGAACAAGGAAAGCTTACCTTTTTGATAGTTTGGGGGAAACAACACCTGGTCAATGTACGAAGGGTACGGCTTCAGGTTAAGCGGTGCCTCTTGCATGCTTGGGACCTTGTTCTTGAGGCTATGGGCCACCATGGCATCTTTGTCGGTTTGGGAAACCCCGCGGGAATTGGAGCTGTCTTGGGAAGTTGGTGGAGGAGTTTGCTTGGGAACTGTGTCTTCACCGGTTGGGAATCGGTCTCATGGTGAGAAGAAGGGGACCTGGAGGCTTCTAGGCGTTTCATCTTTTCAAAGATGGATTGCATCATTACCTCGAACCTGTTCATTCATTCTTCTTGGGTGTCGTCCGTCTCATTAATCCCCATGACACTGACTGTTTCTTCTGGAGGGTCAGAGCCAGGTGGCGAGTTGGACTGTTGAGGTTGGCGAGTTGTGCGAGGCAAGTCAGTCTGCAGGGGCTCAGCTTGCCCCGACTGGATTCGAGCCTTGTATGTTGATCTTGTGAGGATTGATTCTCGATAGTCTTGGGACTGTGGCTTCTAGGCAGTGATCACCGAGCGATATTCTTGGACCTGCTCGGGCTCTGGAGTTTGGAGAGGAAAATAGGGGTTATGATGCAGGAGGTCGTCAAGGGTGGTGACCACAACTGCCTTGAAGGCTTCTTTGGTCAGGATCTGCAGGTCTCTCTTCTGCTTAATCTTGAGGCTGCTATGGACTCCACTCCAGAACCAAGCTGGAGATCTAGACTGCCCCGCCTTCTTTGAGTATGAGAGGGCCGTGTCTATGAGCAGGAGTAGGGAGTGGGGTCTCAGGATAGAAGGCAACCTGGGTTTCTACCTTGGAGGTTGGAGGCCTCTGTCTGACATCAGACCTTTGCCTCAAATTCCCTTGTGGGGCCCGGGTGCATGCCTTACTTGAGGCAGCTGACTCAAGATGGTACTCTTAGGGAAAACCTTTGAGTACTAGGTCTCGAGGTGCTTGCCTGGTGAAGGAAGAGCAACAACAAAAGGAGCTAGTTCATGACTCCGCCTGAGTCAAGATTGGGGAGGAACCTGCAAAGGTGGAGCGTGTGCACCTTTAGGGTTAACCGTCCGGGTGACTTGGGGGTCAGCCCAGGCTCAGTCAACGGGTTTGACCTTGAGAGGTCGAGACCCACGAGCTTGTGTCTGTGAGGGACCGGGCAGGAGCCTTTCTCTCACAAGATGAAGCTGTGTGTGCTGAGAGGGAGGAAAAGGCGGTCGACCCTCGTGTGCTCAAGTCGGCGTAGAATTAGCACTACCCCGAGTCGTGGGATGCAAAGGTATGGCGCATGCAGGGTTCGGCCCGAGAAGACTTAGCCCGAGTTGCGAGCTCAAGCCAGCATGAAAGTTACCCCGAGGATTGGCTCGAGTGGTTGGATCATGAGCCTTTAGGTGTGTGCGAGAGGTGGAGGCCGTAGGGTCCTTGCCTCGGTGTGCTGAGCCTCTAGGTATAGAGGTTCGGAGTATGGGGGGTTGCCTTACGGCAAACCTCTGGAGCGACGACAACCTGCTTGCCTTTCGTGAAAGAGGTTAGGGCAGCCTTTCGGAGTGCCCCAGCAATATGACTGGCAAGAGGCTTGCCAGTAATAGGGTGTGTGTTGTGTACGGTAGCAGATGTGCTACCAATGCACGGGACCTTAGTGGAGGGTGCACCAGGGCGAGGAAGCAGGGAGTCAGGGACCTTTAAGTCCTCTCTCGCACCAATCCAGGAAAGAACATGGGAGCCAAACTATGAGTCTTGACTCAAAAGGAGAGTAGGGAAGGAAGCTTGAGAAGTTTGCTTCCCTGAGAGAGTCACGAGTACCGGGATAAGAAAGTCCCTGACTCAGATGAACGAGTTGAATAACCCAGATGCCATAGAAAGTAATGTAGAAAGTAAAAGAGGATATTGATCAAACAAGAGCGAACCGACAAAGGGGTAATAAGTCCCCAGTGGAGTCGCCAAGCTGGTTAGGTTCCTCGATCTCACATCCCCGGATCTAGGTGATCTGTTAACACCTGTCTCGGGTTTGGAAGACCCGAGAGTTGAAAGCGCTCTCTTGGGAACCTTGTTCAAGAATAAGGGTAGGTATCCAACTAGTGAGAGAGAAATTTCTGATGTGAGATGGGATCAATCTCACCTGGGTCCGTGACTTACTCGGACTGACTCGTGTGGAAACTATTCTGCGATAGGCGCACAATAGGGAGATGACCCTTGTGGGCACCAAAAGTTTTCCATATGTGTTCGTCATAGAGACGTCAAGGATACCTCTATGGACGACGATGTACAACGCTGTCTGCGAGCCTCGCTGAGAGATAGAGATTAACAAACATAATGGGGAAAGGAGCTCGTGCATGGCGTTGCCATCACCATTCGTGACCTGTGAAACCACAAGAAGGAGAAAAGGAAAACTAAGAGGCATGCACGTCACTGCCACTATTGTGCATGGCCTCTGAGGGAGGCTCAGACGAAGAAGAAGAACAAGAAAGAAAAGAAGAGAGAGAAGATTTACCTTACGCTTAGGGGTACCAATCCAAAATTTTCTCTCTCCTTAATCTCTCTCTCCAAACGCATTCCAACAATGAGAAGGAAAGGGAATTCTATTAAGTAAAAATTCTCTTTTGTGAAGGGTTCTAGCCTCTTCACGTACAATGATGGTACGTGGTATATATAGAGTTGTGCTCACACATGGGTGGATTGATCAAAATTAAACCTAATTACTGGAAATTAAGATTTAATTGAATTAAAAGAAATTAGAAAATATTATGCAAAAAAGACAATCCCTGTGTTGCCCAAGAACATGCATGATTTTTCATGGATGATTCAAGTTGTTCTGATGCCCGGTTAATCGAAAGATTAATTTTGTCTTGTAGGACTCAGTATGGCGATCGATTTGAAACCAACTTCGGGTCATGGATCGTTTTTAGGGCACGATCATGAGACTTGAATTTTAGATAAATCTTGAAACTTCGGATCGATAGTGTGTTCGTTCCTTGCTGTCTTTATGTGATTTCTTTGCTGGATCACACTGATCATGCCGTTATGATTGCGGGGCAACAAACACAGCTTAATTTCATGCCCGAACGAAGATTTAGCAACTTAAGAGTTTTGACCAGAATCTTAAATGTCGACGATGGAATTTGCTGTCACTTCATCAGCTGCGTGTGCAGAATCTGACCGTTCATCAAGTACACGGTTCGGACTAGTGATAGCCCTAGACCTTATGCACGAAATGGAATTAGTTTCACATTGATCGAGGTCGCGAGTGGCGTGATTTGGCCGCTTGAGAGAGGCACGACACTACTGATTTTTCTATACTTTCTTCACAGATCAGCAACTTCTCTCCAGCTTTTCTTCGTGCACAGGCATTATCACGGAGTGTGCCACATATCGAAACGCTCGTCATGACGAGACGAACATGTTTACCAAATTTGAGCACAATTCGACTTAAGACGAGTGCGATATGAGCATTGAAGTCACTATTCGTGATTGTCCCTTTAATTGAGTTGAGTTGCAGGGTGGCTACAAGGGAATAGTGTGCGGCTCCTCCTGTTTCTCTCTTTTGTCTATAACATCTTCTCGGGATGTTTGTTTAAGCTAAAATTTGACCTATGAGGGTTTTCAAATGTGTCGGGTACAATGGCAGTGGTCCCACACCAAATTGAGAAACCAAAAATATAGTTTTAGTTATAAGGGTCTGTTTCAGGGTGCTAGAGGATGATTTTGACAAAACTCTTTCTCAGTCTACACTGCCTTAGACATGTTGGAATGTGATGAAACTTCGCAATAGGCTTTTGAAAGTCCTTATGAAGATCTTGACTAGTTTTGGAGCTAATATGAGACTATCAGAATTTCCACTGTTTGTTAGGCTTTTATTGATCGGGGACCCAGGATAATGAAAAATGTCTTCCAACATTAATTACGCTGGGGAAGAGGATCCTGACCAAGACGAGAACACCAATATATGTCAAGGTATAACAATTTGACATTTGATATCCTCAATTCTCATGTTAGTACTCTGAGAGGATGTGGGCTAGCCGAAGCATGCCAGTGCTCGACTAGTTATTATGACCGCTGCTTCAACACCGTCAAAGCTTTGCTAGAGACATGGTGTTATAGGACCAATAGTGGGCTTTTAGATGAAGGTGAGGTGGGAATCACCCTCCTGGACTTGTATTTCGTGGAGATATACAAAGACTTTATACCCTGCAACGGGGCTATATTTTGGAATGAGCTCATCAATGGCAAGCTAACCCCTTCTGATCTCCATGAGTTTTTTGAGATTTAGCAGCTCTTGAACTCGGAGACCAAACTCAAGTCCAGAGGGGTAGATTTTGAAGCATGAAGAGACTATTTTCATGGTGCCACCAAGATGGTGAAGGCACTAGTTCAAGCGCCTTGTGGACTGACAAGGTACTAAGAGCAAAGGAAATTAAGGCCTCAAAAAGAATAATTAACAATCCTAGGCGAGGGGAGAAGGACCGTGTGTACCTGGCCGCTTACTTGGTCATTTTCTTGTGCGAGTTTGCTCTATCAGGGGTGAGGGGCTGCATCATTCGGTCGGGTTGCTTCTATGTGACTTGCATGATGGCCTAGGGGAGGCTTTTGCATTGGCACAGTCTGTTCCGTGCAGCATCTACCACGAGATGGGGTCCATTGTGTACGGCAAGGATCCCTTGAATGAGGTCAGGAACGAGGTCCTAGCGGGCGACGGCTTTCTCGGGCACTTCACGACGAGCTTCCTAGTTCACTATATCCTTGGGTGGCTTTTGGCATACTTCCCTAGGACATACGAGATTAAAGGCAGCCAGTGGATGCCACCTATCCCTATATGCTGAAAATTGCTGGGACGAAGGCTATGTTTAGGGAGCCGGGGGAGGCCTGTGAACTTCTGATTAATGCTCGCTACGTTCCCAGTGGGAGCCCCTTTCCATTAGGCAGCCCAACAGATAACATGTTCATTGATGCTTTCGGTGGGGGACCTCAACGGGATAACCATGGAGACAAAGGAGGCCATGTACCTCGTAAGTGTGAGGGGCTGCATGCTCCCATACCGTGGCATGGAAGATAAAAAGTTGGAGGGCTACTTCCCTCATCTCTTTGTGTGTCAGCGTTGCCTGGATCAAGGGTGCTTCTTTACCTTCTCTTTTGAGAAGAAGTATGGGAAAAGGGGGTGCTGAAGGATCATGAGGCCCCTAGCTTGAGTCGTGAGGCATGGATCGAGCTCGACATGAGGACGGTATAGGAGACTTGTCTTCTCCTCACGGGGCTGAGCAAGTTCGTAATCCCTCATTATGGTCATGTGGGTTACATGACAGAGAGCTATCGGCCATAGTGGAATGCTACCATCTTCATGTACTGGAACTCCGAACACCCATGGAAGGCTGTCAATAGCACGAAGACGACAGAGCTGGGAAACACTTCTCTCTCCCTTCTTTCTCCCAGGGTTTAGAAGTGACAAATGTCTTATCAACTGGAGAGAACTTGCTAATCCTTGTTCTTTGAGCAAGGACGATGTTGGCCTAGAGTATTTGTCTCTAGAGGGTGAGACAAAATAATTTTTTGATGACCTCAGCTCCATCTTTGGATGGACCAAGGGAGATGCGGCTACGGGCCATGAAGGAAGATCGATCTAGGGCCTGGATGCCTCGACAGGAAGTGGGAAGGGCTCTGGCCTAGCTTGTCAAGACCCCTCCCCCTGACCCCTACCATCCCCAACCGAAGAGCGACATAGTGCAGTATCACGACCGGAGGTCGCGTACATCACTCTAGTGGGAGTGGCATCAACACGGGTCAAAAGAAATGCGGAAACAAAGCAACCCATAAATAAAAATAACTCATAAACAAAGGGCCACAAATGGAATAGAATAAAACTATTTATACAGATTCGGTCTCCAAAAATTTTTTTACAAAAGGTTCAAGGCGCTATCGGCCCGACAACAAAATACAATATACATCAGAAAGACATGTGGCAACACCACCGGACACCTGCAATCAACATATTCCTGGACAGAACTTGAACTTCAAAAGTCTGCTACCACCGTCCAACAGTCCACACACGAACAGTCTGTGCTCACTCTACAAAGAATGGAAAAAGAGAGGTATGAGCGAAAGCCCAATAAGTAAGCCACTATTCTTGTGTTCCTGACTCTTAGCATATACATTATAACATGGCTGATGGATTGTCAAAGATCATACTGGCATGAGAAAGTAGAGTCATGCATCAGGATATACATATTAACAATATGAAATGAGTATTGTTCAGATTTAATATTTTCTGAAAAGACAGTTACATTGATGTTTATCTCAGTCACAATCAGGTAATTATACAAAGTACTTAATTAAGATAGGCAGAAATAGAAACAGAGACAGAAATAGAAACAGAGACAGAAATAGAGACAATGACAGAAACATAAGAATAAACAGAGACAGAAACAGAAACAGAATTATTTACTCCCGAAGTAGAAGTCACATCGATCAGACTAAGCTAATCCTGCAACTTGGAAATTCTACCCTCTTCGGGAGGGACGATAATGATAAATGGAGGTCCCATTTCGTATTGCCCTCACTCATGCACATGATCCCCAGTGCCCTTTGGGGTTTTGATAGGCTAAGGCCTTGCAAGACATGACCCTTTCCTTACGCCTTCAAGGGTGAGGGCGTTACACCACCATTGGAGGACCCAATGCATAGTGCCCATAACCATTTGGGAGGTGCGACCCACCCTGTTAATTTACAGTTATCTCCCGAATCCACTCCAATCATTGGAGTCGGTGCAAAATCAGAACTTGCCTGTAACACAGTGTCCACTACCAATAGACAACCCATTACGTAGTGACCGAAAATCACATATATCAGAGTTCATATAACATAATCAAAATATCTACTACCGATGAAGGACCCATTGAGTAGTGGCCAGAAATCACTATATCAGAGTTCATATAACAGAATCATAATATCCACTACCAATAGAGGACCCATTGCGTAGTGGCCAGAAATCACATATATCAGAGTTCATATAACAGAATCAAAATATCCACTACCAATGGAGGACCCATTGCATAGTGGTCAAAAATCACATATATCAAAGCACCGCGAATAAGTATGCACAACATTCATTCATTCATACTTTACTCTTTTCACAAAGGCATGAGCGTTCAACATTTGTAGGATCATAAGCATGCCATTTCGATGTCTTATAACATAACATTCAATCACCTTGTAAAAAGGAGAAGCTATGTTCAGAAAGAAACATTGATGCATGATATGTGCATAATTCATGTACTACTTAAACATTCCTTGTTGTTCTTATTAATCATGGGCATATACAGAATGAAGCACATCACCCAAATTATGAGAGGAATTTAACTAAATTCTGATTCCAATTCACAAATTGAGCATTACTAGGTCCATCGAAGGTTTAGCTTATCGTCCTGAATCTTGCTGAATTTTGCCAATAGTGACATATGTTTGCAATTCAAATAATAGCTTGCAACCTAGCTGGAATTTTGAAATGGCTGTGGTCTCAGGGTAATTGGACTCCATTTGGTCAGCCAAAGTTCATCGCAACAGAGGCAAAAATTTTGAGTTCCAATAAGGCCTATCAACAATGATATACTAGAACATTCTTGAGTATAACCCCTCATTTACATAGAAATTTTGGTAGTGTTAAAACATTAAAATCATAGGAGACTCATGCATCTATCAAATGGTTGTACTTTTGTGTCATTTGGACATCAATAGGTCAGGAAAGGTCTTAGTATAACAGGAGCAATATTTCTGGAATATATCACAGTCTGCTACCAATGACATACATGCTTAAAATAAAACATATCTTCCAAACTAGCAAGAACCTCAATTGGACATAAACATCAAACTCAAAGTAAACTCAGAGACATTTCAAATGGGGATGATTTGAGGCCTAATGGATATCATTTTCTCATTCAAATTCTCATTACAAAAACATGTAAGTTCCTTGGAAAATCATAGTTCAGCCATGACACCCTTCCCAAAATCACTTCCTAATTCTTAATCTATGCAAGGTAACAATATAAAACCAGTTCTAGCTTAAACTAGACTTCCAATAATACCACCCCATAAAATTTCAATTCCATCAAAAGGATTTCAGTGCTCATTTTCATCATGCAAGGGAAGGCAACTTTATGGAAAATGCAGTCATCATATAACACATGCTCATACTCAAACTATGCTCAAACCATACATCATTCATTCTTCTATGCTTATGGCTTCCAAGGTAGTGATCTACTTACCTTTTTGTGTTCCCAAAGGTGATCCAAACTCCTTCCATAGTCCCCTCCACCGAGTTTCTCAAGCTCTCCAACAATGGCATGAAGGTTAAGCTTGGGCTCCCAAAAAAATGAAGTGTAGAGGGAGAAAGAGACTTATACTTTTAAGGTGCGGAGGTGGCACTCAGTGCTTGCCAAGAGACCCCTTAATGGTATGCAGGCTGACAGTTGGTGCACAAGACAGTATACAGTCAACAGGTGGCCGTCTCGCTTCATGCATGGCCTTACCTCTTCCTCTTCTCTCCCTATCGTCGTGCGCTCTTCTCTCTATGACCGCGTGCTCTCTCCCTATCGCCGCACGCTTCTTCTTCTCTTCCCTCGCAGCATGTTCTTCTCCTTATTGCCACGCGCTTCTTCTTCTTCTCTCTTTGCTGCACGCTTCTTCTTCTATCACCGCGCCCTTCTTCTTCCTCTCTCTTCGCCACACACTTCTTCTTCTATCATCACGCGCTTCTTTTTCTTCTCTCTTCCCTGCGAGCTTCTTCTTCAATCGTCATGCATTCTTCTTCTATCGCCACACACTTCTTCTTCTTTTCTCTTCGTCGCGCACTTCTTCTTCCATCGCCATGCGCTTCATCTTCTATCCCTTCGTCGTGCGGCAACAACTTCATCATGCTTAAAATTTTGGGTTTTTACATCATCCCCCCTTAAAAATATTTTGTCCCCAAAATCGTGTCTCGATTAATTAAACAACTGGGGGTACTTATTTCGAATCTCATCTTCTCGTTCTCATGTTGATTCTTCCTTTAAGTGATACTACTATAGAACAAAAACCAGGGGGATTTCTTTGTTGCACAAAACTTGCACCCTCATGTCTAAATCTCAATTGGCTGCTCGATATAAGTCAAGTCTTCCTTGATTGTCAATGGCTCATACTTCAAAACATGGGACGGGTCTAGCTGATATTTCCTCAATAAAGACACATGAAACACATCATGAATATTTGTTAACTCAGGTGGCAGAGTAAACCGATAAGCCATACTTCCTACTCTTTTCAGAATCCCAAATGGCCGAATTAAACATGGGCTCAACTTTCCTTTCTTGTCCTACTTTCCTTTCTTGTTGAACTTCATAATACCCTTGGTCGGTGATACTTTCAAGAAAACCCGATCACCTACCTCAAACTCAAGGCTTCTTCTTAGATTGTCGGCATAACTCTTTTGCCGACTCTGAGCAGTTTTGAGCCTCTCCCAAATTAAGGCCATCTTTTTTGAAGTTACTTGAATAATTTCGGGCCCCAACATTCTTCTTTCACTGATCTCATTGCAACAGATAGGTGACCGACACTTCCTTCCATACAAGGCTTCACAAGGTGCCATCTGGATACTAGCCTGAAAACTGTTGTTATAAGCAAACTCTATCAAAGGCATATGATCCTCCCAACTTCCTTTAACATCAATAACATAGGCTCTTAACATGTCTTCCAAAGTCTGAATTGTTCTTTCTGATCGCCCATTCGTCTGAGAGTGAAAAGCAGTACTAAAAGTGAGTCTTGCCCCCAATGCTGACTGCAAATTATCGTAAAATCTTGACGTAATCTAGTGTCCCTATCAGATACAATACCGATAGGCATTCCATGTAATCTTATAATTTCTTTAATGTAAAGATGGGCCAATTTGTTCTAGTATAAGTAGTGTGGACTGGTAAGAAATGAACTGCTTTCGTCAGTCGGTTCACAATGACCCAAATACTATCATGTCCAATACTTGTCCTGGGTAAGCTAGAGACAAAATTCATGGTAATGTGCTCCCACTTCCATTTCGGTACGTGTAAGGGTTGTAACAGCTCAGCGGGTTTTTTATGCTCAGCTTTTACTTGCTGACATGTTAAGAACCTAGAGGTGCTACTTCCTTTTTCATATCATTCCACCAGAAATTTTTTCTTCAAGTCCTGATACATCTTAGTACTCCCTGGGTGCACAGTATAACGGGAGTGGTGTGCTTCTTTTAAAATTACCCTCTTCACGCTCTCAATACTTGGGACACAAACCCGATCTTTAAATCTTAACAGACTATCCCCACTAACAGCAAAATCTTCTTTTCTTCCCATCTTTATTTCTTCAAGAATCTTCATAAGTTGCAGATCCTCTCTCTGCGCTTTACGAATCTGTTGAAAGAGTTGAGCTTCCACACTCATACTAGCAGTCATTCCTCCCCCACCACTAAGGGGCAAAGTTGGGTGCCACTCCACTACATCTTCTATTAGTTTCAGCTCTCAAGTCATCAGGTGTGCGACCGACACTAAGGGCTTCTGACTTAAAGAGTCGGCCACCACATTAATCTTGCCCGATTGGTAGTTGATGGTACAGTCATTGTCATTTAGTAGATCCATCCATCTTCTTTGTCTCATATTTAACTCTTTTTTAGAGAACATATACTTAAGGATTTTATGATGTTTAAATATCTTAAACTGGGCCCTATATAGGTAATGTGTCCAGATCATTACGACAAATACTACAGTCGCAAGTTCAAGTCTTGGGTTGGGTAATTTTGCTCGTCCGGCTTCAGCTGTCTGAAGACATAGGCTATAACCTTCCCTCATTGCATTAATGCACATCCAAGCCCTTTATGGGAAGCGTCAGCATAAACCACCAGTCTTCGTTCCCTTCGGGTAAGGTAAGTATTGGGGCAGTGGTCAGTCTCTTCTTCAGCTCTTGAAAGGTTGTCTCACAATCATCTGACCATACAAACTTTACTTCTTTCTGAGTTAGGCGAGTCAAGGGGAGCGCTATCCTTGAGAACTCCTCTACAAAGCGTCTATAATAACCTGTCAGTCTCAGGAAACTACCGACCTCAAACACATTTTTCGTCTTTCCCCACCTCAGAACACCTTCAATTTTACAAGGGTCAATTGCGACCCCATCCTTAGAAATAACATGCCCAAGGAAGGCCACACTAGAAAGCCAAAAGTTGCTTTTACCCAGCTTAGCATATAACTTCTCTGTCTTTAGGGTCTGGAGGACCATCCTCAAGTGTTGTTCATGCTCTTCCGGATTCCTTGAATATACCAGAATATCATCTATAAAAACCACCACAAAATCATCCAAAAAGGGCTTAAACACCCTATTCAACAAATCCATAGAGGCGGCTGGGGCATTAATTATCCCGAACAACATTACCAAGAACTCATAATGTCCATATCGGGTCTTGAATGCAGTCTTAGGAATATCCTCTTCTTTAACCCGTAGTTGATGGTAGCTCGGCCGAAGGTCAATTGTTTAAAACACTTGAGTCATTTGAAGCTGATCACAGAAGTCATCAATTCTAGGCAAGGGGTACTTATTCTTTACTGTGACCTGGTTCAACAGTCTATCATCTATACAAAGTTTTAAGGTCCCATCTTTCTTTTTCACAAATAAAACCGGTGCACCCCATGATGACACACTAGGCCGAACGAATCCCTTCTCTAATAACTCTTGCAATTTCTCCTTCAGTTTTTTCAATTCAGCTAGGGCCATCCTATAAGGGGCTTTAGAACTGGGAGCAGTGTCAGAAACCACCTTTATTTCAAATTCTATCTCTCTAATTGGAGGCAGAGTGGTTAACTCTTCAGGAAAAACTTTTAGATACTCCCTCACTACTGGTATCTCATCTAACTTTGACTGGCCATCCCAATTCTCCACTACGTAAGCCAGATACTCAACGCATTCTTTGGCCAACAGCCTGAAGAGCTGAGATAAAGTGCATAGGGGAAACATCCTTAATGCCAACAAAATTCAATTCAAGTTGATTAGGGCGTCTAAAAGTTGCAGTTTTGTCATAACAGTTCACTGTTGCATAATGTGCAGACAACCAGTCCATGCCCAAAATCACATCAAAATCTTCGATGTCTAATAGTATCAAGTCTATAGGTAGAACACACCCTTCAAGCAAAACCCCACAGTATTTATAAACATTATCAGTATTTATATATTCCCCAATAGGTGTGCCTACAGTCAATGTCCAGTCAAGAAGTGCGGGTCTAACATTTATGTGGCATGAAAAGTGAGGTGCAACAAAAGAGTGTGTGGATCTAGGGTCAATCAAAACTTTAGCTTCCATGTTGCAGACAGCGAGCGTACCTCAAATCACAGAGGGGGATGCCTTTGCCTCTCGTTCCATTAGTGCAAACACTCTACCTTGAGTCTTTGGTCGGTCTCCTGATCCCTTCACCAGACAATCCTTGATCATGTGGCCAGGCTTGCCACACCTGAAACATGTTCATGTCTTTCTTTGGCACTCGGCCGTCAAGTGATTGTACTTTCCGCGATATGGACATATCGGGCACTAGTTCACTCTTACGTCGCCCGAGAAGGTTTTTTGAATCTTCTTGCGTCCTTGATTATTATTTCCCCTGAAGCTTCTCTTTGGGGGTGGTCAAGTCTTTCTTCTAAAACTCCTAAACTGAGTCGATCCCATCCTTCCCTCTTTCCTAAACTGGGACCTTTCGTCTTCCCTTTCTATCTTCATGGTCAGATCCATGAGAGGGGAGAAGGTCTTTAAATTGGCTAATATCACCCCCCCTACCTCCTTATTTCTTGCCTGAGGCCTCTTTCGAACTTACTAGCCTTCCATGCCTCAGTGTTAATGATGTGCGACGCATATCTAGACAATTCAGCGAACTTGACTGCATACTATTCTACGAACAGTCCCCCTTGTTGCAGCTCAATAAACTCTACTTCCTTTCTTTTCCGTACCGTCAGGGAAGTACTTCTCATTGAAGGCTTCCAAGAAATTTTCCCAAGTCACTTCTGTCTCTGACCTTTCCCAAGATTGTTTTATTGAGCCCCACCAGTGCTCAGCATCTCCTTCTAACATGAAGGCCCCTAACCTAACCTTCTGCTCATCACTGCAAGGCAATACTTCAAATATCTTTTCCATTTGCCTTATCCATCGCTCTGCTTTTTCTACTCCCCTATGCCCTAGGAATGTCAGAGGTGCTAGTCTCCTGAATCGTTCTATTAGTCCACTGTCAGTCTGTTCCGGGGTTGGGGTAACCGGGGCTGGCATACTATCTTTCATCATCTGAGTCATGGCCCCCAATGTCTTGAGGAATTCCCCAAGGGCTTCTGCATTCTCGTTATTAGAGCTCGCATTATTAGCATGTGTCCTTGGCATCTTTGTCTCAAAATAGGGGCACCTCAATCACTGGTCTACTCAAAACTGCTATAGAGACACCTTTACAACATTCTAGGCCAAGAATCCTAGCCTGGCTGCTTTAATACCATAATTGTCATGACCCCGCCCTCTGACTCCTACAGTCCCCAAAAGGAGGGGGACAGAGTACGGGATAGCGACCGGAGGTCGCTTACGTCACTTAGGTGGGAGTCGCATCAACACGTGTTAAAAGAAATACGGAATCCAAGTAACCCATAAATCAAAATAACTCGTAAACAAAGGGCCACAAATGGAATAGCATAAAACCATTTATATAGATTCTGTCTCCAAAAATTCTTTTACAAAAGGTTCAAGGCTCTATCGACTCGATAATATTGTGGCAACGCCACCAGACACCTGCAATCAATAGATTCCTGGACATAACTTGAACTTCAAAAGTCTGCTACCACCATCTAGCAGTCCACACAAGAACAGTCTGTGCTCACTCTACAAAGAAGGGAAAAAGAGTGGTATGAGCTAAAGCCGAGTAAGTAGGTCACTATTCTTGTGTTCCCCTTGTGGGTGCCAACCTAGGTTTCTAATGTTTGGAGAAGAGTAACATTAGCTGGGGATTCAGGAAGAAGGGGCGTCATAGTGACCACCGGACTGAATGGATTCCTTTGCTGGCTAACTCAAGGGTTAGCTTTGTAATTAATGGAATTACGAGTCTGAAACCCTACACCCATCCCACCCCCTCCCCCCCCACCCTGAGGTCTGAGATTGGCTTCCTCCTTGATGCCTTAACAAGCTTTCGATTTTAGCTACCTTAGTGATCATGTCAAAAAAAGTGGTAGGATTAGAAGCTTTAACATGTAAGGAGATTTCCTTCTTCATGTTCCTTATGCACGTTTATACAGCATCAATCTCAGTCCTGGGATTGCTCTGGCATATGGCAAGGTCTCTCTATCTCTGGATATACTCACCCACAGATTCATCCATCTCTTGATTCATTATGAGGAATTCTATTGCTTGAACATCCAGTTCCGCTTCGTAAAAATGCTTGTAGAACAACTGCTTCATTTCTTACCAAGAATGAACTGATTATGCGGGCAGGTGCGTATCCCACTTAAAGGAGATTCCAACCAAAGTTTCTACAAACTGTCGAAGAAGCAATCTGGAGTCTGAAACCAATCCCTGGCATGCCGACACGAAGTGAGCCACATGTTGCTGGGGTGAACTCGTGCCATCGAAGACTGGTAATCTTCCTTTTTGATTTTCGGTGGGGAAGGGGTTTCGATCAATAAAAGGCGGGCAAGGCTTCTTATATCGGACACTTTCTTGAGCTTCGACCTCTGTAAGCCTTGGATGCTTTTATTGTGCATCCTTTGACATCTTCTTGAGTAAACATCGATGGCGTAGCTTGTGAGGATTGGGCTGGTCATCGAAGGAGAAAAAAAAGTTTAGAGGCCTTGAGGTTCGGGCCATAGGAGAGGCTAGGGTCTTTCTTCTTCTTCATGTCGAGGCTCAAGAGGGAAGTTTTCTTCTTGATGAGAAGACATTGCGGGTCGAGCATCTTCGAGTCCTTTCAGCCTATCAAGAATGTTGTTCAACACGTCCTTGAAACGGATCATCCTCGACTTTCAGGCTCATCCCCTTCATGACTTACTACCATTACCTTAACTTGTTTGCCCTGTTCGGATAATTTAGCAGCAGGGGTGATTCTGGTCCTCTTTACACTTCTATATGGAAATATGTGCAATAGGGAAGCTTGAGATTGCCTTGCAGCACGAGTAAGCACTGGCTCTGGGCGGCCTTGGGGATGGATTACTGCTGATCTTGGCGCTTGAAGGCCTTGGGGCCATCGTCCAACCTAAATGGGCTCGAGACGGCCTTGGGGCCATATCTAATTTACTTGCTCATGATGGCCTTAGGGGCATGGATATTATGAAGTGAGTTTGTCTTCTTGTACCTTGATGACGTAGCAATGAACAATGTCGCTAATTTTTTGTTCTTTCATGACTTGCAACGGGTAAAACCAATTTTGTTCTAGTGAGTCTTTTGAATCTAAAGACTCTGCTTTTCATTTTCGAAACGGCACCCTCATCTCTTTCGTCCATTGAATTCTCAAGCTCCGGTAGATCTTTTCCAAGAATCGGAATCGATCTCGATTTCCTTCCCGACTGGATTTCCCTATGGAGATGAGTGCAAAATTGATCAACTCCTATAATTTATGACATCCAGGAAGAAGGGAGCTTGTGGTCAACTTTGGAGGAATATGCTTGCTTGGAAGATGGGGGTTTGACTGATCCTCTTTGAGAATATCTTTCCCCATGCCCTACCCCGAGGTCTAGCTTGCCTGCATAGAGATGGAGGATTATACATGATGGTTCTCAAAGGGAATTTCTTTGAGTACCACGTGCTAAGCGGCTTTGGGGTAGCAAGGGGTGTGTTTGATGCTCCTTTCCTCTTTCCGCTGGCAAAGTCACTGGACGTACAAGTGTGTGCGTGGCCTACATAAGTGTTCGAGGCGGTTTGTGACCCAACCCCTGGTGAAATGGAAGGCTGAGTATTTGAATTATCCGCCTTCTTAGTTGAGAAGGCCTTAGGGCCTTGAGCATGCATGTGCATTCTTTTACAAAACTTTTTACTGCCTCGAAAGTCATGTGCTCTTTTGGTTCCATCCTTTGGGCTGCCCCGAGCTACGAGAGTATCATGTGGTGCATTGGTGGCCTGAAGACTACTCGTGATGAGTCCGGGCCTTAAGAGGCTCGAACAAGGTGAGGAGACCAGAGTAGTCGTTTCTCGTCTCATCATGATGATGGTAAAACTATCAGCCACGACGTGTGTAAATGTGCGTCTGGCGGCTTTGGTGCTGCACGGACCGGCATAGGAGTCGCCAGAGTAATGTGTGTGCGGTGATGCGCTAGTACCAGCGATGCCTTCATGAAGCACGGGTGGGGTTCCCTTTCGGGTACCTGCTAAGACAGTGGTCTAGTTAGGACCCACTGGGTGAAGAGGAGGAGTGGCGTGAGTACCACTTTTACGCTTACGACTTGATAAAAGGTGGTTTCAGAGCCACACATGCAAATGACATTAGTGGATTTCCCTTTGATGTCGAAGAAGGAGGGAAAAGGGGTTTGAGTACTCTTTCCCCTAATTTTCCTAGCCTGAACTAGGATGGTAGGGCCAGCTAGGTGGCTGAGGAGGATAGGGGAGAAGCAGGATTAGCCATCCGGCTCTCCGTAGGTGAGGTCACAAATATGGGGATGATGAAGTCTCCAACTTGGACGAAAGAGGAGTAATGAGACTCCATTCCAGTTTTAAAGAGAGAAAGAAGAGAGATGTTTGCTTAAGAACAATCTTAGCCAACTATAGGGTGGCGTATCCCTAGTGGATTCGCTAGTTGGTCGGGCCTAACTTTTCCTTCACTTGTACAGCAGGAAAAATCCTCTCTCAAACAACCGTGGAGAGCCCGGGCGTGCTGCATGTTTGTGAGTGTGAGCACACATGCTCTCATATGCATAGATAAGAACCAACAAAGATAGAGATTTTACGACGGGGGTGCGTTTTAGATACTTACCTTGTCATTTGGGGTTTGGGACATACCCGAGCGGTTCGCCCTCTTAGAACAATTACGAAGCCCACTGGCTATCTGCCAGCGCGGTTTGGACACAGACTTTCCTCAGGCTTTTTAACTCGTCGCTTTGTTCTCTCACGTTGGAAACTGCAATACGGATTCGATTGTAGGCCTCTATAGTGGCTAGCTTGAACGAGGGCTGGCTGACAAAAAGAAGGGACAAGGGAGAAAGGTGATGAGAATTCTCCTTTCCGGGCAAACGTTATCCGCTTGGGCGATCAGGACAACCGAAAGGTTAAAACTCTCTTGACTATTGGCTCAGGAAGACTCCTCCCGAGTGACTGAGGGAGAGAGCGTATGCATCTCTCAAAACTCAACTTGACTGTACGGATAGGGAGATAGAGCGTTGATCTAAGGGTTGGAACCCTTGGATTGACTCTAAAAGGTATTGGGTAGAGCGTATGTCGGATAACAGGGTGTTATGCGGTGTTGTAGGTTTGTTGTATCTACGCTAGAGATGCAAAAAGGGAAAGTGATGAGACTGCATGCTTTTTGTGGGCATGGGTTACTGTGCGGGGCAAGTAACAAGTGAAGAGAGAGAAAAAAGAAAGAATAAGGAGAGAGAGAATGGAGCCGCATGACTAGGGCTGGCTAGGGGTAGTTTCTCTTTTTGGAAAGTTTTCTCTCTCTTTGGCATTGGATCCAAGGGTTAGGAGCAAAAGACAAGTAGAAACGAGCTTAATGCCTCTATTTCATTAATGAATGATCCGACCCTTTTATAATTGACCTAAGCTTGTTTATATAGAGGACCCACCGAATAGGGGAGGATGTAAAAAACTAAGCTTAATAACAATTAAAAAGTTTTAAAATATCAAATTTCGGAATAATGGACAAAATGCCCCTTAAATCTTTTGTGCTAATGGCGAAACCGTCCCTCTCCGAGGGGCCTTTCGGCATTACCAGATTTGGAAGCTTTTACGGATGCTTGTGGCAGTGATTGGGATCATCGTAAGACCGACTTTTTCCCAAGAGGTAGAAATCCAGTTAGATCGTGAACTTTGGTCGCCGATGCAATGCGATCCATGGTGTTTTAAGCCTTTATTTTGATTGCAAATTCAAGAGGAGACTTCCACAATCGTTTTGCACTAAATTTTATCTGTTTTAGTTCTTGTCTTCTTCAACCTTGGAATTCTGCGATTTATCAACCTTGGAATTCTGCGATCATCGTAAGACATCAAACTCTTTCGACATCATCGTAAGACCGACTTTTTCCCAAGAGGTAGAAGTCCAGTTAGATCGTGAACTTTGGTCGCCGATGCAATGCGATCCATGGTGTTTTAAGCCTTTATTTTGATTGCAAATTCAAGAGGAGACTTCCACAATCGTTTTGCACTAAATTTATCTGTTTTAGTTCTTGTCTTCTTGAACCTTGGAATTCTGCGATTTATCTAACCTTAGATTGTGTGTAATAGTTGTACCAGCATGTAGCCCTTCATAATACGATCTCATCGAACCTGTCTTTACAATGATTTGATGTACAGATCTCGAGTTTATTGCTTCACGAAGTTTGAGATATCTTTTCTTCAAAAGCTCTGATTTCTATGGTTTCGGGCTCATCTTCTTTCTAGAAAAGCTTTGATTCTGGTTCATGTCACGCGCGTGCATATGTCAAAATGACCAGGTCGTCAAGACCTAGCTTGTGTCCAATTTTTTAGCTTGTTTCGACTACAAACGAGTGACATGTGAGTGTTTGCAAGTCATTCTGAGATATGAAGATCACGGTCTCCATGATTGGGGACTGGTTTGGTGAGGCCACACTGCAATAGTGTAAGACCTACCCCTTCGACGTAATTTGGGCTCAGAGTGTTCCTGTGAGGTCTGATTGAGTCCAAATTTGATCCCTAGAGGTTTTTCAACACTCTGGATACAACGTCGGTGGTCTAGTAAGTTTTGAAACCCCTGATATAGGGTTGTAGTTGTATGGTCTCATTTTTTGGCATCATAATACTTTCTTCTAAGGTTGCCTAGTGTTAGGCTTATTGTGAAGTGTTCCCTCGGTTTGGTGGTGTCTTGGGTACAGGCAGGACTAGGTCGTCACTAGCTCTCTCCATATTTTCACTAAGGATGTAGGTACATCAAAAATGGCATACAACAATAGGCTTTAGGAGCAGAAAAATCTCTTATTCCCATCCTCTCTAAAGTTGCTTGGAGGTGTTTCATGTCGGTGAATTGGACCTTTAGTATAACGGTGACCTGGCTTGGTTGCGTGGTCTGTTGAACCTGAGTTTGTGGTATATGGCTTGCATAGATTGGCTATTAGGCTCATGTAGCAGGTTGCTCCAAGAATTGAGCTTGGGGAGTGTGTTGTACATGGTATGCCAATCGTCGACCTATAGGCTCACTTATGTTTAATTGGGCCTGAGCTGATCCATCGCTCAGAGTTTGGACTATGGGGCCCCGTAAGAAGGCCTGCAAGGATCACCACTTAACTGCGATGCATGACTCGAGCTACTATGATGATTAGATATTTGATCTCGGGCAGTGAGGTCCGCTTGTCCCTGACCTTGACTTGATAATCTAACCCTAGGGTTAAGATAATCTCTTGCCCCAGCACTAGGCTAAAAGAGTGAAGGAATGTCATAACTACTACTAGATAGAATCTTCCCTTGAGGTAATCCACAACTCGAGTGATGACTAGAGTTAGACCTATGGCCCCAAGTTGGTTGAATTGTCATGCTAGCATCCCTAGGGTTACCCTGATTTGAGCCGACAGGTTGGACATGGCCTATAGCTTGAGCTTTTGACCTAGCCTGTCCGGATTGACTATCCTGGATTGTGTACCCTCGGTTCAGCAGGTCTTGAAAGAATGCATGCATCTTAGGATTGTCTTGATATCAAGTTAGGGCAAAACCCTGACCTTTATTGGTGCTAAATTACTTGGATAGACTTTTCCTAGCTATGTGTGAACCCACTTTCCCCCTAACTAGCATATTGCTAAGACTCGAATGCTGGATTGCTAATGGAACATCGGGGTTAACCCTGCTTGGATTGGCTGACTCAGAGATCTGGGTCTGGGCCTTACACTTGGTGTGCCTACTGGACTTGAGGCTAGCCCCCATGTCTTGGAGGATTTCCCTTAGCCTAACCCCTTGATTGTTCAGGGTGTCACGGACCCTATTAACCTGCTGGCTCATGGCCTCCAACTGATGGCCTTGAGGGTGGCTTGAACTGTTAGGTATGATTCCATGTGGGTTGAGACTCGGCTTACTGACATGAGTGTTATGGATTTGTGAGGGAGCACTGTGATGACACCTCTCAAACTAACTAGGTTCCCTAGATCTAGACTGAGCTAGAGTTGTAGGATGGGACCTTGCTATGCTTTGATCTTGGACCATGATTCCTAGACTTGTGCTACACTAGAAAGGTTGGACTTAGCTTGGAGATGGACATAGGCTAGACTTTGACTTGCGCCTAATTGGAGCTAGTTAGACTAAGACTCGAACCTAGCTAGACCTAAACTAAAAACAAGCTAAATTGAGGCCTAGACCAAGGGTGAGCCATGTTTGGACTTATGGATGGACATGAGTTCGAACTCAGGTGTGGACCTGAATCGAAACTCAGGCTATACTAGGCTTGAGTCCTAGTTTAGACTTAGAAAGACTTGATTTTGACTTGATGGACTTAGGTTTGAACCCTAAAATAAGATGAACCTAATCTAGGTCTAGGGACAACGCTGAATAACATAGCTCGCTTTCATGCGGTATGAAGATTTTGTCGTCTTGAGTATTTAGCCGAAATCTTGAAATCTGGTGGCTAGAATTTGAATAAACTTCGATAGTATGAAATCCAAATGTTCATTAAATGCAAGGTTTGGACTAGAGATAGCCACGGACCTTACGCACATACTGCAATTGGTTTCGTATCAACGGGGTACGTGAGCGTCATGATTTGACTACTAAAGTGAGGCGTGCTACTGCTGAATTTTCTGCAATTTTCTTCATGGATCAGCAACTTCTTTCTAGTTCTTCTCCTTGCTAGGGCATCGTCATGGGGTGTACCACATATCAAAATGCTCGTCTTGACGAGACAAACAAGCTCACCAAAATTTAGTGCAATATGACTCGAATTGAGTGAGATATGGGCCCCGAAAGTCACTACCTGTGACTGTGAAAACAACCACCTTTAATGGTGTTTTGGTGCTGGGTGGCCTCACGGGAATAGTGTGCGGCCTACCCCTTTTTGGTATTTTACCCATAACTTTGTCCTGAAGTGCCCGATTAACTCGAAACTTTACCTATAGGGGTTTTCGACCGTTCCAGATCCAATGGTAGTAGTATCACAATAATTTTATGTACCAAAATGTAGTTCTAGTTACAGAGTCCATTTCAGGGTGCTAAGGCCAATTTTTCTGAAATTGTTTCTTTGTGTTCACTGCCTTAGAAATATCTAATCGTGATAAAACTTGGCAAGTGGCCTTTTGGAGTGCTGATAAAGATCTTGACCAATTCTCGAGCCATTTTGAGACTATCGAAATTTCCACTGTTTTGTAGGCTTTATTGGCCTGCTTCCTCTTTATTCGGCATCAGGGACCAAGGTGCTGAAAAATGCATTCAAACAGCTTGCTTCGCTGAATGTTGTGCTTTAAAGGCAGTGAGAAGGATGACATTCAAAAAAATTTCAGACTTAAGCTAGGACTAGACTTGACGAATTTTGCTAGTCTCGATAGGTTTTTGGTTTGAACCCTGAGCTAAGACAAACCTAGTCTAATTCTAGAGGCAACTCTATACTTAGACCTAGGCTAGGGTCAAGACTGAGATCTAGACTTGATGGGCATGAGTCTTGGCTCAGACCAAGAGGGAGCCTAGGTTCGAACCTTGGTGCGAACCTGGTTTAGACGTGGACGAGGCTAAGCACAAGCCTACGCTTGGACCGAGAGGGTTTCGAATATCTGACCGGGTGTTGAGCCGGACTGGATCAAGGTTGGGTTTGGCATGAGCCTTGGCTTGGACCAAAAGGGGGCCTAGGTTCATACCTAAGTGTGAACCTGGTTAGGACCTGGGCTAGACTGAGTACAAGCATGTACTTTGACCCAAAAGATTTCAAATTTTGAGCGGGCGTGAACCTGGACTAAGGTCTACGTGAGATTTAGTGAAAGCCTTAGCTCGAGCCAAGAGGGAGCCTGGGTTCGGACCTACTTGTGAAACTGGTAAGGCCTTGGGCTAAGCGGGCTATGAGCCTAAACTCGAACCTCGAAGGATTCAAGTTCACACCGGGTATGGACCTGGACTGAGATCTAAAACTAATCAACCTGGATAAGCAAGCAATGCACTCAAAAAATTTGCCACAGATTTTATGGGAAGGTTAGGTCTAAGTGGGCTCCTAACTATTGAAATGCGGCTAGGACGAGTAGGTCCCCATATAGGTCTTGGCCACCTATTAGAGGAATCAACCATGTTCTACTAGGTGTTGAGTTGCTTTGAGGTTATGGATTATGGAGGGGCACTCACAATTAAAGTTACACGAATCTCAATTGCCTCAACTCTCAATGCTAGGTTCCCCGAATGACGTTAATGCCGGATTTTAGGGATTTTTGAAAAATTTTGTTGGTTTCCTGAGCTTCGCCTACCCGTTGTGTGCAAGAAGTAAAGAAGCACGTAATTGAAAAGATTATGACAAGCAAACGCACAATAAAGAAAACATGTGCACTTAGTGCAAACCGTGCCAAGTGATGTGTTCTTCGAGCCGGAGTTCAACCGACCAGGAGCATAGTTGAGGTGTAGGGCCGAGCAACCCCTAAGAAGGTATACAATTAATAAAACTAAAACAGGACACAACCTGTGCCTAGTTGAGCACGTCTCGAGTCAAGGGTGATCAGAGCACAATTAGAGAAAGAGTGCAAGTGACCCTCGAAAGTTCCGCTTCTTCTTCTTTTCTTTTTTTTTCTTTTTTTTTTTGTGGAAAATGAAGTGGTTAAAAAAAAGAAAATTTTGAAGCAAAGAAAATTTTCGTTTTTCAAAAATGAGAAAGGCCTTAATTTTATTTTATTTTTGAAGCAAGTTCACGTTAAAATATATATATATATATATATTTCTTCTTTTTTTTTTTTCTTAAAGAAAGAGGCCTAAAAAAGTGTTGATTTTTTTCTTAGAAAAGTGATATTTTTGTTTTAAAATAAAAATGGCTAAAGATACCCTTTTTTTATAGTGGATAAGAAACATGGCTTCAAAACAATAATCTTTTTTTTTTTTTTTGAAGCAAAGAGGCCTTAAAAAGTTGTTATTTTTTTTCCTAAAACAGCAAGCCTTTAAAATATTTTTTTGAAAAACAAGTGGCATGAAAAAAGATTTTTTTTTTTCTTTCTTTTTTTTCTATCAAAAAGATTTTTTTTCTTTTTTTTTAAATTCTTATGGATGTGTTAAATTACAAGAGAAGAAATGTGGGACATTTTTTTTCCTTTTCCTAAGGAAAGTGTGACATTTTTATTTGGTTTTTATTTTATTATTATTATTATTTTTTATTATTATTAATTTATTGTTTTTTTTTTTTTGGTGAAGATAAAAAAGATGACCTTGAGGGGTGTTCCTCTTCTTTCTGTTTTTTCTTTTATAGAAAAATGGGTTTTTTTTTTCTAAAAAAACCAAAATGCCAAATTAGGTTGATTTAAAACTTGGAAATTAAAAATCGTCTTGGAGAGACTAACTAATTAGGTTGATAACGATAAGTTTTACCTCAATGGATAAAGACAAACCATAGCTTAGATCCAACCTATGAGCTAGGAGTGATTACAACAAGGCTTACCCATGACAGCAATATCTTTTTCTTTTCTTTTTTAAATTTTCAAATAGTAACAGTAAAACAAGGGAAAATGAGAAAAAAAAGACAAATAAATAAGAAAAAAAATAAAAATAGAAAAAGAAATAAGCAAAAAAAAAATGGTAGCCAGGAAAAGTTCTAGAGCGATCCGGGGGGAAAAAGCTTTCAAGACGTGTGTGGAAAATTCGTTATGCAGCTACTATCTTATTGGAGGTTAAAAAATCAAATCAAGTCTTCCTTTGCTATCGTTGGATTTTTTTATTTTTTATTTTTCGAAGAGAAAATTTTTTGTCTTTGATACCTCTCATCTTTGAACAGTAGGTTAAAGCTTTTACTTGGTTAAGAAAAAAGAATAAAACCTTACACGTTTAAAACTCAACAGAAGGAAGGACTTCACATTCTCTCATTCATTATTCAGAAAGTTGTGTGTTCTTTAAAATCTTAAGAAACCATGAATCCGTGAGAAGAAAAAGAGTCAAGAAAATATTATTTGCATACCGAGGTACGAATTTTCTCTTTTTTTTTCATGCACGGATTTAGCTCCTCGAAATGCCCCATAGTGGGCATCAAACTATTTATATAATAGGGGTCAATCGAATTCTAATCTGAGGTCAGATCTACTAAAAAATAAGTAAATTTTCTTTCAAATTAGCGACAGAGTCAGTATTGATCCAAATGCACGAAATATTAAATGAAAAGTGAATAAGATCTTAGATCTAACAAAAATAACAAAAAATAAAAAAAATAAAGATAAGAAGAATACATGGTCAGCTTAGTTTGTCCAGCAAACCTGAAGCTTCGAGGCCTCGCCCATATCAGGACCGCAACTGTAATTTCTGTTGTGGATCATCCGTATCTCTCTTCAATGTTGATCAAACCATGGCTTGGTTGAATGATTTTCATTTTCTTGGATCTGATCTAAGCTTAAGATTGCATGTTTAATGTCTAGGATTTGCTAGGATTTTTCCTAGATCTAGGGTTTCTCACAAGTTTTCTCTCTGTTATCTAGAGTGGGTGTAGAATGGATAACTACTAAAAACCATAAGATTTGTTAGGTTACTGGGACCATGGACTATAGTGGTCTATACTTTAGGAGTCTACTGAAATAGTGTGGTCCTAAGGGTTTAGAAAAGCCCTAGACTTTACCAGTTTAAAAATAGGGTGTCTACAAGCCTATATGGGAATGTTAGGGATGACAGAGGTCATTAGCCTAAATCTTTGACCCTTAGAATATTCTTGTAGCATGTGTAAACAATTGCAATATATGAAAAATCGTTTTCTCAATAATTCATTGCTAAGAGGTATGCACCTATGCAAGAGAGGAACCCGGCACCATATGTATGCATGTCCTCTAGGGGATGCACTTAAAATCAACTAGTACTTGAGGATTCAGAGTCACTCATTGGTTCAACTTTGATAAGCTTTATCATGATCCCCTGATTATACATTGTGGGTCATGATTTTATTTGGTCAAATCGAGAAGTAGGTCATCTGATTTTGTTCTAGCCAAGTGGAGTGCCATGATTCCTAATTCAACCTCATAAGATCTTAATTTCTTTTGAAAGTATTTTTAAACAGTGTTAAAATATTTTTTTATGAAAAATAATTAAAATGACTTTTGTGAAATATTGAGAATTCGAATGGATTTTTGGAGCTACGAAATAAGTTTTCCAAATTATTTCAAGAAATACAGAAAGGGACAGTTCCCTGAGACTCACAAGGGACAAATAAATAGCCAATGGGTGTCCACGTGGAGCCCTATGGGGTCCCGTGTCAACCCCACATAGAGGGTGATGTGGGGTTGACATCAAACCATAGTTAGCAAGTCTCCATTTAAAACATGGTTATTTAATTTTCTGCATAGAGAAGTTTGATTAATTTTATATTTTATTTTTTATTTTTATCATTTATTCGTATATCCAGCATAGCATTTTGGATGGACCACTATTTTACATATTTGGGTCTTTGCATTTTATTTTAATTAGCTGCAATCCTACACTAAAAGGCTTTTTTGTTTTTTTTTCTTTAGAAAATAATCCTATACCTTGGTTCACAATTCTTGTTCTTTTCTTATTAGTTCTAGTGTTTAGTATTGTGGTTTCAGTTTATGCTCCCAATAAATCTGTGATATGTTATGTGATGTGACAATAAAGTAAGCATTGTTATTGGATTTATTGAAGGGAAATTTATATAGAGCCTAGGCTCTGTATAATCAAATTACCAAAAAACGTTTCATCATAAGAGGTTGTTTTGATGCCAAAATATCATCAAATTGATCATTTCAACATCAAAATGCATGGACATGAGAAAAAATGGATTTCAAGTTTTGAAAATAATACATCTTGTAACACATTTTTGGACCATCAATTTTTAAGATTTTCAAGTTTTCATAGATCTGCTCGATCTATACTATTTTTTAAGCTTTAATTTTTATAACTAAAGATGAAAAATAATTTAACGCTATTACAAAACTTTCTAGTATTGAAACCATATTTCTGGACTCTATGTGAAGGTGAGCTCTAATTTGATTGCTTAGAGCCTCGGCTCTATACAAACCGCATCCTTGAATGTTTCAACAAAAAATGGTTAAGTATTAGGGAAAATATCTCCATACCACCTATTTTTAAGTTTTATATCTTTATAGATCCAAATGTTTAAAACATATCTTATAGCATAAACATCTTTAAGTTTTATATCTTTTAACCCCTTAGACTAGCTTTAGTCACTTTAATGTTATTTTTTAAACCCAAACAACTAGTAAAAAGATAACCCCTTTTTAAACCCATGTTACCCCTCTCTCTCCGTATTACCATATCTCTCTTTTACCCCAAATCTAGATGAAGAAAGCCCAGTCTTTATCTCCTTTGAGCTCAGACCAGTACTAAATAACATTCTCTCTCTTTAGAACTCCAGCAACTCTCAACGGTGAGTTGCCCTGTTCCTTGGCTCTGAAATTTTAGAGAGAAAAAACTGACCTTCCATATCTCAATAGTAAGTTTGTTTCTCTCTCTAATACAAAAACTTGGAGGTCATGTTTCTATTCTCTGAAATCTTGGAAAGAAAGACTTTTGATAGGCCAGATCAACATTTCCAATGAAGTGACTTTTAGTCCCTCATCCAACGTCTTTTTCTTTTTTCTTTTATTTTTGGGGTGTGTGAGTTGGAAGGGAACATCCAAGGATTCCATACTTTCTTTGAAGAAACAAATTTGAGAACAAATTATACTACTTTATCCCATTCAATGTTGGCGAGTCATATAGCTTCCAACATATGGCGATGGGACTATGCCATCAATTTGGGTTAAAAGATGGCTTCTTAACATAACCTTAGGGGGCACTGTATTCACTAGGCTTTTAAAGAACTAGACCACCCAGGTTGACTCCAAGGGGCAAAGGTTGATTGGAAAAAGCGACTAAATCTAATGCCAAAGAAAGATTTTATGTTCCCATGCTGACTTTATTTTTCAATAAAGTCTTGTGCTTAGCACGAGCAAATGTTGTTTAGATAGTATTGTTCACTTGTATTTAGGAGTTTGTTGTTTAATGTTAGGAGTTGTAGTAGACGGTTTCTAATGGAGTCTCCATGATACGTGTAGGTAGTTGTTGTAATGGATCACATTCCTATTATATAGTGATTGTGGGTAGAATAATCAGGGAGGTGGTAGAGGGTTAGTAGGGGGCTATAAATATCTCATTGTAATGGGGAGAAAGGGGATAATTATCAATATCTTGTGCCCAGCACTTTCGGAGGTTTAGTTTCCCTTGAAGAAACTACTAATTGTCTCTCTCGTAAATCTCTTCTTATACTTTATCTTGGGTAAAACGTTCCTCCCAAAATAGGTAAAAGTAAGAACAAAGGGGTGTCACATGAGTTGAGATATCTAGCCCAGGATTTTGACGTAAACACTTTGAACGAACAACAATGTCAAACTTGCTCGGCAAGTCGAGCCCATGACAATTTGGTATCAGAGCCAGGCATGGCAGATCAATGCATTGAACATTTGGAGTCCGAGATAGGGAGCTTGAAG
Organism: Amborella trichopoda; assembly: GCF_000471905.2. The sequence continues at coordinate 1,820,720 of NW_006499563.1, read as the reverse complement.
GCAGATCAGGAGCAAAGCTTCAAGAACATGATGGACTCCATGTAACAGATGTTCACTGCGATCAATGCCCACCTTGACCATGCAAGGAACAACCGCGAAAATGGTGAATCTTCCCACACAGGGAAGACGCATATGGGACTGTTTCTGAATGGCAGTTAGGTGTCCGTTGGAACCTACCTTCCACGAATGGTCAAGTTGGACTTTCCCAAGTTCAATGGGGAAGAAGACCCCACTAGTTGGGTATGTAGAGCAGACCAGTTCTTCGAATTTCATCTTACACAAGAAGAGGATGGAGTTCCCCTTGGATCATTCAACTTAGAAGGTGATCCTCAGCTGTGGTACCTGCTGATGAAGGAAGAGGGTGGGATTGCCTCTTGGGATGACGTCAAAAGTAGCTTCCATGCAGGTTACGGCCCAACCAATTCCAAGATTTTTTTGGTGATCTCACAAAGCTGCTGCAAACTAGGTCTGTACAAGAATATCAGACCCAATTTGAGCATTTATTGATACGGGCAGGATGATTAACACCATTACAGCAAGTGGGGTGTTTCATAAGCGGGCTCAAAGAAAGCATTCAGACGATGTGCAGGCTTGTCAACCAGCAACTTTGACTGCGGTAATAGGACTCGCCCGCGTTTATGAGCATTGCCAACTGAACACCAAGAAGGCAGTGCCTAACAAACCAAGGAAAATCGGCACCAACCAGTCTAGCTCGACTGGGTCTTTCATACCAATTAAAAGGCTGTCTCCTGCAGAACTCAGCGAATGGCGTGCAAAGGGACTTTGCTTCAATTGCAACGAAAAGTTTGGCCCTGGCCATCATTGCAAGAAGCTATTCCTCAGCGAAGGGATCTGGCCAGACGAAGAAGAGGAGGCGAAGGCGGAGACAAACATGGAAGACGAGGTACCTGAAATCTACCTCAATGCCATTTATGGGGCAAAAGCTCCACAGACCATGCGTGTTCAAGGAAGTTTGGGCCAACAAAGGTTAAATTTTCTAATTGACTCTAGTAGTACGCATAATTTTTTGAATAATGCTATTGCACAAAAAATGAGCCTAAATCCTAATAGTAAAAGAAAGTTTGAAGTGGTTATTGCCAATGGTGAAAAGCTTTCAAGTTTTGGACACTGCAAGGCTGTATGCATGATGCTGCAAGGAATCCCTCTGGTGGTGGATCTCTATCTGTTACCATTGGAGGGTTGTGACATGGTTCTTGGAGCGCAGTGGCTGAGCATGTTAGGCCCAATCACATGGGATTTTTTCAAATTACGGAGGACATTTACTTTGAATGGGAAAGAAGTCTCATTACAAGGATTGAAATAAGCTGAAAATAAGGTGGTGCATATGGATGAGATTAGCAAGGACATCAAAAAAAAGGGAGAAGGAATCTTGTTGCAGATATATTCACTTTCTATGAAAGGTACGCCAGGTAATTCTACAGCCGAATTTTCTCCTCAATTTTCTAATAGCCAACTTAGCAAGCTATTACTTAGCAAGCTATTACTCTCGTTTGAGGACATTTTCAAAGAACCACAAGGGCTACCCCCGAAGAGAGCACACGACTAATGGATCCCCTTGAAAGATGGAAGCAATCATGTTTCTGTACGTCCCTACAGGTACCCATATTATCAGAAAGCCGAGATAGAAAAGATGGCGACCGAGCTATTGAAATCTGAGGTGATAAAACCAAGCAACAGCCCCTATTCTTCACCGGTGTTGTTGGTAAAAAAACATGACAACTCGTGGAGGATGTGCGTCGACTATAGGGCTCTAAATTAGCAAACAGTGAAGGATAAATTTCTCATGCCCAATATTGACAAACTTCTAGATGAATTGTATAGAACCCCCTTTTTCACAAAGCTTGATCTTCGGTCAGGGTACCACCATATTCGCATGCAACCAGAAGATGTTGAGAAGACCTCTTTTCGCACCCACCAAGGCCATTGCGAATTTCTAGTAATGCCTTTCGGGTTAATGAATGCGCCTTCTACTTTTCAATATTTGTTGAACAATGTTTTCAAAATTACCTATGAAAATTTATATTGGTGTTTTTTGACGACATTTTGATTTATAGCAAGAATTGGGAAGACCATTTGAAGCATATTGGTCTTGCACTATCTGTTTTACGAGCTAACCAGTTATTTGTAAAAATTGTATTTGGGGCACCTCATCAGTCAAGATGGCGTGGCCGTGGATCCAGAAAAAATTGTAGCCATGACCAACTGGCCCAAGCCCACAATGTTAAAACCTCTCCAAGGATTTATGGGATTAAAAGGATATTACCGAAAATTCATTCAAAATTACGGTAAAATTGATGCCCCATTAACCAATATGTTAAAAAAAGATAGTTTCAAGTGGGAACCGCAGTCCGAGGTATCGCTCGAGCAGTTGAAAATGGCAATGACTCTAGCCCCAGTGCTCGCCCTGCCTGATTTTTCAAAAAAAATCATCGTTGAATGTATGCTTCCCGAGCTGGGATCGGAGGGGTGTTGATGCACGAGAAGCGACCCATAGCATTCTATAGCCAAGCTTTACATGGTAGAAATTTGTTTTTATCCACTTATGAAAAAGAAATGTTAGCTTTGGTTCTTACAGTACAGAAGTGGCGGCAATATTTACTGGAGTGGAATGAGAAGGGAAATCCGTGATCATATTCGACAATGTGATACATGCCAGCATCAGAAATGGGAAAACACGTCACCGACGCGGCTCCTCCAACCACTCCCAATTCCCCAAGGTGTGGACTGATTTGTTCATGGACTTCATTGATGGCCTTCTGAACTCAAATGGTAAAACTACTATTTTCGTGGTTGTGGACCGCCTATCCAAAGTCGCCCATTTCATTCCAATCTCCCATCCCTATACAACAATATTGGTGGCTCAAATATTTTTGACTCATGTTTTTAAATTATATGGAATGCCAAAGTCCATTCTTTGTGATAGAGATTCAGTGTTTACAAGTGTTTTTTGAAAAGAACTCTTTAACTTGGAGGGCAACACTTTCAACTACTCATCAGCCTATCACCCCCAAATCGTTGATCAAACGGAGGTGGTGAATCGCACAATTGAAATGTACCTCAGGTGCTTTTCAAGTGACAGACTTAAGGAGTGGGCCCGTTGGATTGCGTGGGTTGAGTACTGCTATAATACCAGCCTGCACACCCCCACAAAGAAGACTCCCTACGAGGTGGTCTATGGGTGTGTTTCGCCCACGTTATTGTCTTACATTCCTGGTACAACTCTAATGGAGTCAGTTGATCGGGAACTCTAAGATCGGGACCAAGTTCTCAAGGAACTATGCGAACAGTTGCAACTATCCCAGAACTGAATGAAGAAAGCCTACGATATTCACCGAACTGAGAAGAACTTCAATGTGGGGGATTTAGTGTATCTACGCCTTCAGCCCTATCACCAAGTTTGGGTCTCCCTTTAGAGAAATCTCAAGCTCTCACCACGATACTATGGACCGTTTGAAGTGATCCAAAAGATAGGACAAGTGGCCTACAAACTCTTGTTGCCCAATGGTTCAAAAATCCATCCTGTATTTCATGTGTCTTGCCTAAAAGAGAAGGTTGGAACAACAACGGTGGTTCAAAAAGATTTGCCAATTGTTCAGGAAGGAGGAAACAACATGGTACCTCAGCCATAAGCCATTCTCAATCGTCGCATTCGAAAACATCAAGAGGAAGTTCTGGTACACTGGAAGAGTCTCGCACCTTCTGAAGCCACGTGGGAGAATCTGAAGACACTTAAGTTAAGGTTTCCTTAAAATACCCTTGAGGACAAGGGGGATTTTAGAGGGAGGGAATGTTACGTTCTCAGGCTGACTTTATTTTTCAATAAAGTCTCGTGCTTAGCACTAGCAGCTGTTGTTTAAGTAGTATTGTTCACTTATATTTAGGAGTTTGTTGCTTAATATTAGAGTTTTGGTAGACGGTTTCTAATGGGGTCTCCATGATACGTGTGGGTAGTTGTTGTAATGGGTCACATTCCTATTATATAGGGATTGTGAGTAGAATAATCAGCGAGGTGGTAGATGGTTAGTAGGGGGCTATAAATATCTCATTGTAATGGGGAGAAAGGGGACAATTATCAATATCTTGTGCCCAACACTTTAGGAGGTTTAGTTTCCCTAGAAGAAACTATTAATTGTCTCTCTCGTAAATCTCTTCTTATACTCTATCTTGGGTAAAACGTTCCTCCCAAAATAGGTACAAGTAATAACAAAAGGGTGTTTCACGAGTTGAGATATCTAGCCTAGGATTTTGACCTAAACATTTTGAACGAACAACAACGTCAAACTCGCTCAGCAAGTCGAGCCCATAACAAAAGAGAAAGAAGCACACTTCCACTCACTCCCTCTCCCTACCTCTCTAACAATGCATTTTTTCAAACCTCAGAGGCCTCACTCTTCTGAACCTTTTCAGGAATAATTTACATGGATCGACTCTTCTAAACCTATTCAGGAATAAATTACATGGATCGATACTTGATTTCATTCCTGACTAACTTAATTTGGAAATCCTCAAGGCTACAGATGAACAATCCTCGGTTGCCACTGGAGCTACCGACCCGATAAAAACTTTGAACGCTATTTAGTCGGGAAGAATACTGAGATAGAGTGTGTGTTGGGGGATTTAATAAGTAGAGAGAGAGAGAAGGTGATTGGGGAGAATCACAGTGGAGAAATTTGGAAGATCGAGACGTGAAGAAAGAAAAATTATTGTCTTTATGATATTTGTTTGGGTTAAAAAATATAATTAAAATGGGTAAAAGTAGCCTAGGGAGTTAGAAGATATAAAGCTTAGGATTTTTTTGTTCTAAGATATCTTTTAAAACCTTGGGTCTATAGAGATATGAAACCTAAAAATATAGGGTATAGAGATATTTTTCCTAAGTATTATTCTAATGGCACTTACATGCGCAATTTTTTCACTACGTTTTTTTGAACCAAATCCAAAATATTCTTGATTTTGTAGCTTTCCTTATTTTTTGACAATCCGTATTTTTTACCCAATTTTTTCCTTTGAATTTTTGAAATAAAACCAACTTGTTACCAATCTTTTTATTTTATCAATATTTTATTATGGAAAAACTTTCTATGCTTCCCCTATAGCATATAAGTTCTATCCTCCTCCTACCATCCAGCCATCCAATTTTAATCAAGAGAGCCACTTACCGTTTGATTTTAGAACCGACGTCTCAAAGTATTTTATTTTTAGCTTTTTTTTATAAAAAGTGTATGATATGAAATTTTGTACGTGCCAACTTCTCATTGGGGTGCACCTATAAAAAATATTTAAAATAACTTTTTGATAAATATAATGATCAAAATACCCCTTGAATCTTTCAGGGGTATTTTGATCATTTTATTTTACTTAAAATATTTTTTTATATTTTTCGCTAGTACGAGTTTAATAGAGAAATGGACGTCCAAATTTTGGTGTTAAAATAATTTATAAAAAAAATTAAAAATAAAATAATGTAAAGACGTGACATTGTGATTGGGCAATCTTAGCCCTCCATTCAAAATGGATGATTGGATAAGAAGGAGGATAGAACTTCTATGCGGTAGAGGAAACATAGAAAGCTTTCCCTTTTATTATTTCCCGACTTGCTAACTATGCATCAATCCCCATAGGGATCCCCTTGTCCTTTGTATTTACTTGATATGAGGCGTTTATGAAACTACTATTTTGTGGTATTTTGTGAAATTAGAAAATTAATTTGAGCACATGTTAAATGTGAAAATCAGGTGGTGTACACATGTATGAGCTTTCTAGAAGGGACATAGCATTTGGTATTTCAATTTAAACCCTGAAAATATGTAGTACTTGTGCACTTAACCAAGTAGTTTATGTGGCATAATTTAATTCGCCCCACATGATTTTATAAAATGGAGTGACGTTTTAAATTTAATTTTTAATAGAATTTTTGTCAAATTACCTCAAGGGTATACCCTCAAACTTGGTTTCATGTTTAATTATTTGAAAAAAACAAGGGTATTTTCATATAAGAGAAATTGGAATGGATTATATTTATTAAAAAAATGATAATAGTGTTTAAATCCATACTACACATCTTGATAGCATGATGGAGATGGTGGCCTAGGATAATTCCTCTCTTTGTAAGCATAAGATGATGGCATGAAGGGTATAGACTCATGAAACTAGAAGCATTTATTCATTTAGTGACTAAAAGCCTATAAATACCTGCTTAAGCCATTCATTCCCCACACTTGAGTTCCCTCTCTCTCTCTCTCACTCTGTCTCTCTTATCCTCTTGGGTGGCACGCCGAAGGCTATCTCCTCTCACATTCTCACTCTTCCATTAGATTAAATTGAGTTTTTAATTTTGAGTGAGAGAAAGCTCCATTGACGGTCATTTACGATGAGTTCACAATCAACCAAAGACATGGACGATATAGTTTTCAAGATCTTCATCAATTGAGTAAGATCTTATCCTTTGCCAATGATTTTGGTCTTTTTTTCTTGTTGTAAAATCCTAATTATAGCAAGGTGATTATTGATCTACTGTGATCCATATAATTGAAGGGATCATCCATGCATAAATTGATCTAATTTCCATGACCTTTTTTATGAGATTAATTGATTGATATTTTTATGAGATTTTCACATCAAGACCAGCCAATTGAGTACATATTTGGTGGAACAAATTGTTGATTTCATGAGAGCTGATTTTGCTGAAATTTTATCGCTCGCTTTGTGAACTCTTGAAACCAGTTTTGTGATTTTGTGTCGCAGCTTTTATCCCATGAGCTCCACTTGAGTTTCGATCATTTGATCTCTACAAACCCTTCTATGTTTCAAGTGTAAATCAGTGATGTGTGGTTTCCCACTTTTGATACGATGAATTTGGCCGAATTTTGAAATGTCATTGCATGTCACTCTACAACATATAGTTAAAACTTAAGGCCCTGAACTGAGCCCCAAGTGGTTTGATTCGCTTCCCATAGACATGTTGCATCATTCACTTTGCATATGTGTATTATAATGTTGGTGATCATATTTTTTTTAGTTCTTTAAAATCATGCAATGTTTCATTTTGCATTATAAAATTGGATGGACCAAAATTTCGTAGGCACCTCATACTTGTCTAGTCTGTTGATCTCCATGTGCAATTTGTTTTTGTGTTTGACAGGGGACCCTAATTGTGTTGCATCTTATTATTTTTTAGTGTATAACAAGTGTTTTGTTCACTGTAATCACAGTATTTCAAAGTTGTAAGCTCAATTGTGCAACGTTTTGAGCATGGTTAGGAAGTCGTGAATAATAATAATATATTGGCAAACCAAAACATCGGTAATAAATCATATTTATTTTAAAAAGTCGAAGGAAAAAATCGGATAAAAAATACGGATCGACCACAAATAAGGTAAGTTATAGAATGGTGAATATTTCGAATTTGGCTAAAAAAAATGGAGTGAAAGTCGGATATATAAAGATGACATAATATAGGATTATGGTTTGCGATTACTGTATAGAAACATTAAAGCCATTGAACTATAATTTTATGACCTTACCTAGTGTCATTAAAATAATGCTGGATATTTTTTTGTCGAAACTCTCAATAAATCAAATAGCAATGCTTGCTATATAAAATAAAACACAAACAATCCAAATAGGTAAAATAGTAGTCCATTCAAAACGTTATGTTATATACACCAATGAAATAAAAAATAAAAATAAAAATAAAAACATGAAATTAATCAAACTTTTCTATGCATAAAAAAAGCAACAAAATGCTTAAACAAATTCAAATCCCAAATTAAATTCTTAATTGCTTAAACCTTTAGTATCATTGAATATCTCTCTTGCTCTTTATAAGGACATTTCAGATTTTAAGTAGAATTTTTATTTCATTGAGTTACTCTTCTTCTAATTCTTTCGAGACATACGATCATTATCTTATCTATTGCTTGTACTTTTGGTACAATTTTTTTCAAGGGAACATACTGGTGAAATTTTTACAGAAGTTTTTGTTAAATTAAGATTCTCAATTTACTCCAATGTGTATCTTTACACATAAAATTTAATAATATTAAGTTAATGAAGAAATCAATTTATAGGGATAAATTTTTCTTTAAAAAAATAAAATACGTATTTATTTCAGTTCCATTAAAAACTATGATTTTTTGAAGATCTTTTGAAAAAAGATCTTAATAGATTTCAAAAAATCAATAAATTTTTTAAAAAAATCTGTTCTAAACAGAGGCTTGCTAACTATGGTTTTGAATTGTATTGTCATGCACTTGTGACATTGTTTAAGTGCAAGTCTAGATAATTTGGTTGTTATGCCCCTCAGTATTTATAGTGCAAAACTAGGTTTATGGGATCTAGAATTTTACAGTTTTACAATCACTATAAAGACTTAATCTCAAATCTTTGATATTGGAGACATGTGGGGTGAAGGATAAAAGGGTCGTAACCCAGTGCTGGTCCCGCCTAAACAGGATCTCGAGAGGGGTGGGCTGGAAACAGTCCTAACCTTTAGTTTATGCACAAAGTGGCCAGCTCTTAGGACTCGAACCCGCGCTCTTGCGCTGGCTACCCAACAAATAAAACCCACATTTCAAGACCTTCCATCTAGTTACAAACACCAATCTAATTAAAATTCCAATCAAAGATTGGAGATGCCTGAGAATTGCCAATCTGCTCAGTCGAAGTAATCAAATCAAGGAGGGGCAAAGGAATCAAATAACCAGACCTTTTGATTACAATTCGATGAGGGATGAAAGCTAAAGATGGGTCACCATGCCGTGCCTTTTCCAATGAACTCTCTAGGCACAATCTAGTATAAAAAGATAATGGATCTCACTAAAGAGGAAGACAAAGAACAACCATCCAACTGAAGGGGAAAAAACACTGTGAGTGTGCAGGACAGTATTTGCACGAGGACATAATTATGGAGAAGAGAAAGGGGAAGAAACGAGCAAAAAAAGTGCAAGGAGAAAAGAAAAGAAACAAAAATGCTGAAAGTGAATATCTCACTCTTAAGTGATAAAAAAAGTATATGTTTTCCTCCTCTAAAAAGAAAAAAACAGCATTCTAAAAAACGACAAGGTCAACTCGGACTAAAACTCAGCCAGGTCAATTTCGACTTGGCCCCAGCATGGCGACCGAGGTGAGTTCAGCTACGGAGCCTTAGACTGAATGCACTTGTATAGTACATAGACAAAACTCACATAAGTCCGAGTGAGCATGGACTCGCCCTAGTAACTTGACTCCAGCAGGAGTGCCAGCCCAAGCAAGTTTTTGCACTCTGTTAAAAGGTGATTGATTTACTCTTTTGAGGATAAGAACATACATTGCAATGAAAACATACATCAGGAACCATCCAAGCATATGGAGTAGGTTAACAATTCCTGAAAATTGCAGCATGCATATGATAAAAAAATCCATTGGTCCAAAATTTTCGATTTCTTCTGCAATAAATTTTCCAGTCATAAGCATGCAAGAACCTAATGCTTCAAAATAAATAAGAAAAAATACATTTGGAAGCTAAAATAAATGAACTAGAACAATTATCTCTCAATTTCTATAACTTTATTCTCATTAAATATTTTATTAAATAAAAATAGAAAAACTTTCATTGAATTCAATGAATTATAATATCTTTCCCTTTTGAAATAAGTTATCCCATGTCTAAGCAGTTAACATGAAAATGTCTTGTAGAAGGATTGCTAACATCCGATGATGAGAGAGAAGTTGGGGCATGTCAGATTCTGTGAGCTCCTTTTGCAACATGCAACAGTCTCCAAGCTTAAGACAACTTATCCCCTGAATTCCCCATTTGCTGAGCTACCCACCCTTCAGAGAAAACTACAGATCCAGGTATCGATGGTGGGCAAGAAAGCCTCTCCATGGTGGACTGACCTTCAACCTGAACAGGAGGAGGCTGCGTAATTTGGGGAACTTGGAATGACTTATAACTCGGGTTGCCATGAAATTCAACTCGTGCTCCAGCATTGCTCTCGTCCATGTAAGGCTTAGGGGGTATTTGGGGCGTTGATGTGAACTCCTGAGCTCCAATTTTTCCATTAACTCTTGGCAAAGGACCAGCATGCAGATTCTGCGAAGGAGGTACACCCATAGGATATCCTGAAGAAGCTGCCTGATAGGGGACACCCACACGCACCACTGGCTGTTGTGCACTGAGACAAGAACTCCGAGAAGCATGCATTGATTCAGGAGAGATGCTTTTGTCTGAATTAGTGTAGCGACTATTGCTGCCGAAGTTTTAGGCATTTGGATGAACACCCACATAACTATGCACATATGTGGGAGGTGGATGAACATCTACTAATGGGGCATGTGCTTTGATTTGTACCATCTGCTGCCCTTCTGACCTGCAATTGACCAGGGTTGAAGCAATATTGGGCCTCTCAGATGGAGCTCTTGGCAACCCATAAACAGGTAGATTTGGCATAACAGAGAGACTAAGTTTAGCATGTAAATGGTCCCCTTGTGGCCTAACTGATGGATTCACATAATGGGTTTGCCCAGGTCGAAGCATAGTAGACATGGGTATAGGTTCAGAAGGACCACTGGTATTAACAGTAGCAGCACATAAAGATGCAACATCTTCCCCAAAAATCAACTGATTAGGACGCATATAGGCCAACCTCAAAGAACCATTACCCAACCTTGGATCACCATTAGTGAAATTTGGAGCATCATTAGCCGATCTTGGAGCATCATTAAGCGATTTTGGAGTAGGATCTGCAGACTGAGCATTATGTATTGATGGTTGAACTGGATTGACATGACCCGCACTCATAACAATCCCTGGATCACTAAAGGGATCAGCCACTTGAATAGAATCCAAAGTAACCTGTGGCTGCACATTCAACCTTATTGTTGCCCTGAATCTTGATGATTCGCAAACTGAACAACACCATAGCAGTCAGGCTCTGAGGCTGAAAACAAGAAGACATGAAGCATCCGAGATCGCGCTGGTGAGGTTTTCAAAAGCGTGTCATATTCCATCATATTTTGCAAATCTTCATCACACGAAACTGAAATCAAAGTATCGAGATCCTCATTAGGGAGCTGATACTTAATGACCATACGTTGCCCATACACATCAACCATCTTCTGAAGCTCTTGAAATCGAATACCCCTCCACAAATTGATGATCCGTGTATGACCCCCTACATATCTCGGCACCCCATCACTTGGCCTAGGAACAAATTTACCCCAAAAACTAAACAAGAACTTCTCTTTTTTGGTGGAAAAATCATCAGTAGATTCAAGAGAATGAAAATTTTGAGAAGTTGAGGGCTTTGAGGTTTGTTGTTGGCGCTGATAAACGTCAAAATGGGGGTGAGAAACATTATCAGATTGGCCATCAGAATTATTACTCTCATGTGTAAAGGGCCTCCTCTGCACCACATCATAAGGGCACTTATCAGTTAATGATTCATTACCAATGCCTGAAAAAGTGTTAACACAGCCCGGCATCTCAATGGCTGAAGAAGAAACCAGGGGCCGTATCATCTTAGACTCAATATAGGTCATGGGATGGTGGCCTTTAAACCTCGTTGTTGTCTCTCGTGATACAAAGCAATCCTAGGGCTACCAATGATGTTCTAAACCAGTATAGGTTGCCAGTCTGCAATCTTTCGACCAAAATCTTCGGGCATTGAGTTTTGATCTGCTGCCATTACACGAAAGCCTGAATCCTGAAAATACCAGAAAGCAATTAAATTTTAGAGATTCTAGCAAATCATCCCAATCCCCGAATCAATATCAAATTTTAAAATCTTTGAGAACAGAGAAGTCTAAATCCTACAAATTTTAGGGATTTTAGCATATCATCCCTATCCCCATCCCCGAAGGAATATCAAATTTTAGGGTTTCCTGCAAAACACTAAAACCTCTAATTCTCAAAGAATTAAGACACACATGCAACGTCATTATTTTCAAGCAGACTCTTCGCAGTTGACATAGCAGTAAATCAATGTCTGAATCAGGAGAGCGAAAGAGAATATCGCAGTATGTCAAGTCGATCGAGACTGCATGAACAAGATTTTGTAGAAAGAGAGAGACAATGAAAAAAGGAGATGAAAGATGTTAAAGAGAGAAAGTACACAGAGATAAAGAGAGAGAGAGAGAATACCTGGTCGGAAGAGGTTGAAAGCTCCTGTACTTGCAACAGAAGGGAGGACCTACCGAAGACTCTCTCGCTATCTGAAATTCCACAGAGAGAGATAAATGGTCGTTGAGTTTTTAGACCAAATATTTAATTCTCAAGAAAGAGCGGTAGAGACCGTTGGATTGTTAGACGAAATATTTGATTTTCAATAAAGATAAGAAATAGGCGTCGGGCTTTTAGACCGAATATTTGATTTTCTAGAAAGACAATAAATGAGTGTTGGGGTTTTAGACCAAACATTTGATTTTCAAGAGAAAGAGAGAGAAAAATGGGCATTGGGTTTTTAGATCAAATATTTGATTTTAAAAAAAGACAAGAAATGGGCGTTGGGTTTTTAGACCAAATATTTGATTTTCAAAAAAAGAGAGAGAAATGGGCGTTGGGTTTTTAGAAGAAATATTTGATTTTCAAGAAAGAGAAATAGATAGAGACCAAATATTTGATTTTCAAGAATTGTTTTCAATTGGATGCAAGTACGTGGTCCATCTAAAGACAATAGAAACTAACAATCTTAAAAACTAACAGTCTAAATGCTTTCTTAATCGAATTATTATTTTTAGTTTTTAAATTTTTTTTTCTCATATTCATTTATATATCCTTAAAAATTAAGTAAAAAAATCTAGTTTAAAAATAGTTTTTTAAGAGGCGTCGGATCCTTTAGGAAAATGTATATCATGTGTACTTTGAAAATTTAGGAAATAAGTACATAAAAATATATAAAAGTGAAAATAAATCGAATACATAGTTCTTAAATTCCATTCTAATATCATTGTCTATTGTCAATATATACTTAAGTGAAAATTAATTGATTACTGTTTCAGTAATGAATATTTGAAATAATAATAATAAAAACAATATTGTATTATTGTATTATATAATAATACAAAATTGTAACATGAATACTAATATAATACTACCATCGCATCCTTTACGATTTTATCTAAGAATAGCCACCCTAGTTTGTAAGTGACGCCCTTGAAATTGGGACCCTAACAAGCAAAAGAAGCTCACCACTTGCTTTCTTCTTTTGCTCTAGCATATTTCATTGCTAGGGGTATGATATATACATTTACATTTAAATATTTAGGTATTTAACTAAGAAAAAGGTTAGGTAAAGCGTTAACCTTATAATAGAAGGGAGTAGCACCTAACAAATACATAAAAAAAGGTCATTCCGCTGCTGAAAAACCCTCATATTGATCATCTTGACATTTAGATATTAAAAAATAAAAATTTCCAAGTCTTCAAATTAATTCATCATAAAACCTAGTATATCAACTATCTATTTTCAAGATTTCAAGTGTTTATAGAACTGCTCGACTTGAAATATTTTTAGAACTTAAAATTTCATAATTAGAAATAGAAACAAATTTTACGTCATCAAAAGAGTTTTCGGCAACAAAACTGCATCTACCAGCAAGGTGCATCTTTCTTTAATTGTTTAAGGTGAGTTACTTATATAATACCCACCCATTTAACTAAAGGAGGGCTTTCTATTGACCCCACCCATATGTAAACATATGGTACATGTGACCCCAGGCCTCAGCCATTAGATCTAAGTAGATAGCTGAGATGGCTTGAATCACAATGTCACAAGTTAACACTTAACCGTCACATCTTGATCAGACGACTCATAGTATTTTATTTTATATTTTTGTTTTACAAGGCATGCGTAGACGCACATGATAAAAATATTTTTTTAAAAAAAATATTTTCGGTGATGAATAATTACCAAAATACCTTTGAAAATTGCAGGGGCATATTGATCATCTATTTTTACATAAATTTTTTTTTTTTTTTTCTAGGTTCGCCCTAATTTTCTGATGGGACGACCAATTTTATTTTTATTTTTTTTGACAGGAGTGTGTCTATTTCATTACAGTATCAAAGATGTTACACATATACATAAGTGAAAGAAAGAGACGGAAAGAGAAATTCAAAAGAGGATATCAGATATCTCTAAGTCATCCATCACCACTCCTTTGTTTGCAAGAACATCAGCCTTTTCGTTTACTTCCCTATAAACATGCTGAAAAATAATCAACATCTGATAGCTTAAATCCACGATTTCGATCGACTTGCTTCTCAATCTCCATGGTGACCTTGACTCTTTCTTATACTAATTAATGAAGGTAAAAATTTCTATGTCCCCCCTGCAACATGGAAGTTCTATCCTCCCCCTTACATCCAGCAGTCCATTTTTTATCAAGAGAGCCACTCACCGTTTGATCTTAGATCTAACGTCTCAAAGTATTTTATTTTTATTTTTTCTAATACAATTTTTCTGAATATGAAATTTGGTACGTGCTATCTTCTCATTGGGCTGCACCTATAAAAAATATTAACAATAATTTTTTGATAAAAAATAATGACCAAAATACTCCAGGGGTATTTTGATCATTTTATTTTATTGAAAATATTTTTTTTATATTTTTCGTTAGTGCGAGTTTATTAGAGGATAGACGTCCAAATTTTGTGTCAAAATAGTTTATAGAAAAAATTTGAAAATAAAATAGTGTAGAGACGTGACATTGTGATTGGGGTAATCTTAGCCCTCCATTCAAAAATAGACGGTTGGATAAGGGGGAGGATAGAACTTCTATGTTGTAGGGGGAACATAGAAAGCTTTCTCTTTAAAGAATCCCCTTCAACAATGCACAGACAATTTCTAAAGCGGTGAAACAATATACGCGTACCTTAAAGAATAACCTCTAACTCCGTAGCATTTGCCGTTACATTCCCACAAGGTCCCCCATAGCATAAAACCACATCCCCATAAGATTTTCTGATCAAACACCCATACCCAGCTGCACCAGGTTTACCATGTGACCTTCCATCAAAGTTCAGCTTGAGTAAACCATGTATAGGTGGACACCACACACTTCTCGATCGAACTTTAACAAATTTCTTTACAAACAGAATGGAGAGGTTTATTTCAATATCAATTTCAGCACGCTCCTTTGTGATGGAAAGCCAGCTACAAATAGTATGAACAATTATTTTTATCACCACCCCTATTTCTACTGTTCTTCCTTTAAAGACCCTATCATTTCTCTCTTTCCATATTTCCCACAACAACATTGCCTTTGCAATCTGCCATAGCTTTCTCCCCAAACCATAAGGACCAATACAATCCCATTGATCCAAAATATGAGCAGAAGACACCAGGGACACCAAAGAGACCCCAAGCTTATGAATTAACCAGCACCAGATATTATAAGTGAAAGAGCACCACATTCAGCATCATCTTTGGGTATCATACATACATTCACCATCACAAACCCTTTTGATCAGATTATCAACAGTTAAAACTCTGCCTTGGAAAAGAATCCACAAAAATCCACACATTTTCAAAAGAATCGACTATTTTCAGATACTATGCAAAGATGACCAATTCCACTGTATTCTATCATAGAACAATAACGTGTAAGCAGACTTATCACTAAATTAGCCATCAGTGTGGGCATCCCATATCATTTCATCCTCCATCGAGAGCATAACGTGATGGCTCTAAAAATGCCCATTCATGTTGAAAATTGCTGAATCATGACATCTAAGACATAATTACGTGTCAAAGTAATCTTCCACTGGATATTTTCCCCAAATACTTCCATCATATTTGCAACAGTTGCCTCCTTACAAGTAGAAAGCTCATCGAAATGTTTTGTAGCAAAAAAATGAAAAATAAAACAATGTTTGACATGACATTGTGGTATAAACAATCGTAGCCATTTGATTCAAATCAAACGACTAAGAAGTGGGGTTGCATATAACTTATATGTTGTCAGGGTTACATAGAAACATTTCCCCTTAAATAATTGGCAAGATGTTATTAGAATGTAGGCATATCACCACTCGAAACTGGAACCCACCACCATCTTTTCGACAAATCTTACTGCAAATATTTCTCCTAATCCATGTCAATTTCCATGTAAAGAGTTTATAGTTTCTACTCACATGGGTGCAAATATTATAATTATCAATAGCACGGACTCAATAATTCGCCTATGCATTTTGGTTCTGGCTTCTCCCCAAAAATCTTTGGGGGTGCTTCAGCCATTTAATCATAATCCTATTTTAAACCAGTTTTACTAGCATCGATGCTTCAGTCATTTGACCTCATTTCTATTGTAAACTTGATTTCCTAATTTATAGTCAAACAGTGTGAAAAATATTTTGGGTTTTTCAGCATGAATTTTGAGTCAGGAAAATATATATATATATATATATATATATATACGTACTATANAGTACGTACCTATCGTTCGCTANACTACTTCTAGTGTATATTAC
>NW_006499563.1:1753094-1768666 GCF_000471905.2 Amborella trichopoda | reverse complement strand
AATTAAGGCTCACCTCCAAATTGTACTATAACATGTAATTTTGGTGGAAACAATTGTTAAGATTATCTCAAAATCTAATTTTATATCTAATTATAAAATTTTAAACTCCAAAAATAGTTAAAATCAAGTAGATCTACAAACATATGAAATCTTAAAAATAGACGGTCTAGATAATCTATTGCAGGACACACTATTTTTGGGACTTTTTCATATATATATATGAAAAAGATCATTCTGATTTGTAGAAAAAAAATGAAAAAATGAAATACTAGCAGACAATCGTGACCGTGCGATGAACTTTGGACGGTGATGAGGGTAGGCGAAATCACTGTTGATTTTTGCCTGTAGGCGTTGGGAAGACTTATATATATATATATATATATATATATGTATATAGATATCTTAAAAATGCCTATAAGCGAATTGCTACAGTGTTTTTCCCTCGTCATGGACAAGCTACATCCGTGATGGTATGGTTTTGCCTGAAAACCACTACGGACCTACGGAAGCCGTAGCGGTTACTGTATATTTTATACGTCAAATTTGCATAAAAAAATCCCGTCATGGACATACTATATCCGTGACGGTCTTTAATCTACGTCATTCAAAAAAATCGAACGGCACCGAGCCTATGGGCGAAAATACTATTCATTTTCAACCATAAGCATTTTGAGAATAATATTTTGATTTTACGATGAGGCATTACTATACAATTCAAGCGGATGGTTCATGTTTTGTATGTATAACAATAAAGTATGTATAACAATAAATTTTGAAGTAAACTTGAGATAGTAAATAAACATTTCCTATGGAAGACATTTGGAAAACTACCAAACTTTACATAGTGGCTACAATATCATAAAAGAAATATTGTCTTTCATTTTCAAAATGAAAATTTTGTTTATAACTCTATTAGAAATTTATGATGACAAAAGCAAAAAAAAGGGAATAAAAATATGAGAAAGCAGGATAGAATCCAGCAATCATTCACCCTTAAATGGATTTTAAGGGCCAAATCCGATCTAACAACCAAAGAAGCCTTCAGCATGAATAATCATTCTTTATTGTGGATTGTATCTCTATCTTTTAAAAGGAAAGTAATCCGTGATCATGAATGTCGGTAGTTACCTTTGCTTGCAAAATGTCACATATCGTCAAATCCCAGGAGAAGTTATACACTAAGGCCGCAATAGAGTATTGCAACTTCCAATTTTTCAATCCAACGTAAATAGACATTGATTACTGCAAAGGAAAATCAAGAAATTCGTCAACCTGACTTTTCAACTTGCATATACACGTTTACTATAAACACAAAAATCACTAGTTCACGAATGAGATATACCGTGAATTTGAATATTAGAATCATTCCAATTAATGCACGGGCTTTTATTCATATGCATGATGCATAAGCATCAATGAATGTAAACCAATGGGATGACACCAGATGGATATGGAAATAGCCAAATCAGTTGTTATTGTCACCGTAGAAATGTTAATATGTTTTGATAATAAGTAAACAAGATGTGGCGTAGCATTTATTCTAATTGACAATGTTATATGCCATTTTTTACATGTTATCTTCAGGGCGAATCAGGAGAGAGACGGTAGTAACATTGTAAGGATTTAGACTTTTTTGGCATATATGAGGATGCCATCGTGTGTGCATGAGGAAGCTGCCGTGCGTGCGTGAGGAAGTCGCAGTGTGTGCAAGGGATGCCACCATGCGTACGAGAGGACGCCACCATGCGTACGAGAGGACATCACCGTGCGTGTCATGAGGAAGCTGTCGTGCTGCAAGGGATGCCGCCGTGCGTGCGAGAGGACACCACCGTGCGTGACAGGAGGAAGCTGCCATGCGTGCAAGGGATGCCGCCGAGCACGACACCACCGTGAGGGTTGTTGCCGAGTGTGTGACGCTGTCGTACGCGATGTCGATGAGAGCTTCCGTACGCGATGTGGGTGTGAACTGCCGTGCACGATGTGGGTGTGAGTCACCGAGCGCATGTGAGCCGTCATGTGTAATTGAATAGGGTAGTACAGGGGACTTCTTCTTCTTTTCCCTCTTGATTATTTGCTCTCCCTCTTGTTTACTACTTGTCACTTGCTGCCACCACTTGTCACCTGTGTGCTACCACTTGTCAATGCTGCCCCTTCCTCTTTGTTTATAAGTAACCCCCCTTCACACCCCTCTCAAGGGTTTTGCTCTCTCTCACCTACATCCTCCCTCTCTATGCTTAGAGCCTTAAGCTTGAAACCACTCTTGGAAGGTTGGCTGTGTGAAGGGAAGCTTGGAGTCTTATGGTGCATGTAAGTGGATCTAATATCCCATGGCTCATGCTTTATTTGCTGTAAAGTCAAATTGCTTGTCAAAGTATGAAATTGAGTAGAGGTATAGAGGTGATTGTGAAAACATGTTCTTGAAAATTGGGTTATGTGTGCATTCTGTTTTTTTTTCCAGAAGTACAACTCTCCTGTGAATGATTATTTGAGCATTAAAACTATTCCTGTTGATTATGAAATTCATGAGGAATTATCCCTTTGAGTCTATTTTCAAAGAGAAGAGACCTCATGTTGATATCTCTTTTGATTGGGAAGTTACAAGCTAATTGCTAGAACATACCAGAACTGTGAAAGGAAAATTTCAGAACTATATGTGCTCTGTAAGTGGAACTATTCATTGACCCATAAATGTCCAATTGAGGTCAAACTACTTTTAAATGAAAGATGAGTGAGTCTTTTCAAAGATGGTTTTGGAGTCAAGAAGAAATTCCTTATAAATTGCAAGTTAGGCCCATTTTCTTAAGAACTGTCACCATGAGATTTCTGCAAAATTCTAGAACTGTATGTGTTCTGTAAGTGGAACTGTTTATTGACCAATATATATCCAATTGAGCTCAAACCGAATTCCATCAATAATAACGCCCACTTAGCAAGGGGTCCCGACAAGCATGGGTATGTTATGAGAAATTTCACAGTATCTGCTTTTGATATAAGTTTTACTTCATGACAAGTAAGTAATGACGAAGTTTTTGGACCTCTAAGATTAGGGTCAAGCACATCTTCTCTATAGGGGGATAATTCTTCTCGGCCCCTTGCATCCTACGATTGAGATAATATAGTGCAGTCTCTTTTCCCTCGTCATTGTTTAGTGCCAACAATGCCCCGAGAGACTCGTCCAGAGCAGTCACATATAGAATGAGGGGTTTTCCCAACACTGGTGTAGAGAGCACTAGAGGGTTGAGTAAATATTGCTTGATGTCATCAAGTGCTGCCTGATATGCTTCATCCCATATGAATGGAGTATCCTTTTTCAGCAGGTGTGTGAAAGGTTTACAGCGACCTGAGAGATTAGAGATGAAGCGGTGAATGTACACCAACTGCCCTTGAAGAGACAGCAGTTCTCACAATGTAGTTGGTGACGGTATTTCTTGGATCACCTTGATCTTTACTGACTCAACTTCAAGTCCTTGATGTCTGACAATGAACCCCAAGAACATTCTCGAACGCAGGCCCAAAGCGTAATCGCTCAAATACCTTTTCAAGGTCTCTGATGTGAGCATCTTCCTCTTCAGAGTTTGCCACCAAGTCATCTACATAACACTCTACCTCTTTGTGCATTATGTCCTTGAAGATGGTCATCATTGCTCTCTGGTATGTAGCACCAGCATTCTTTAATCCGAAAGGCATTATTGTATAACAGAAGACCCCTTTTGGAGTTAAGAATGCAGTGGCTTCTTCATCTTTGGGGACCATCCGTATCTGATTATACCCGGAGTACCCGTCCATGAAGGAAAAGATCTGACAGTGAGCCGTAGAATCGATGAGCATCGCGGTGAATGGCAATGGGAAGTCATCCTTGGGACAGGCAGTATTGAGGTCACGGAAGTCAATGCAGACCCTAATTTGACCGTTCTTCTTCTTGATTAGAACAACATTTTCTAACCATTCGGGTACTTGACTTTGCGAATAAAGCCTACTTATCTGATTTTTGTCACTTCGGCATCTATCTACATTTCGAGGTCAGGACTAAACCTCCTTGATTTTTGCTTGACGGGTTTGACAGTTGGATCATTGCCGAGATGGTGAACAGCCACTTGAGGGTCTAAACTAGGCATCTCATGGTAATGCCAAGCAAAGACGTCTCGGCTTTCTCGCAAGAAGTAGTGAAATTTTGCTTTTCTTCTGGAGACATATTCGTCGAGATGAAAGTAGGCTTAGGGTCGGCTTCATCCCCTACATTTATTTCTTCAAGTTCATCTGCAGTAGCTTGATCGCCTTCTTCCCATTCTTCTGAGGATTCTTGCAACTCTTCCTCATTGTTTTCAAAGGTCTTTTCATCAACCTCAAATGCAGAGACCCATGACCCTGACATCTCTGCCTCCAATAGGGCCCCAAAGTAGGTCATGATTTAGGCGCCTTTCTCGAACCGAGGGATGGAAAGTTTAGCCTCAAACATGGAAAGCCTATCAGGCTGTAGGAGCTTGTCTTGAAAGTTACAAGGAAATTGAGGTTCAGCGATGGTGGGGCTAGAAGCATCTTCGTATGAATCACATGGTATTTGCACGAGTGCGTGTAGTGTTTGCCCCATGCTAGCTGGTGCTTCATAGACTTGTACCATGTGGCAAGCTTCCTGAGAATAAAAATTTTGCTCCCTTGATTCTTTCATACTCTGCTCAAAGTCAGGCTCAGAGGGCCATTGGGGTTTCCTTGGCTTTGACTTTTTGTTCTTCTTTGAAGAGGATGGTTGTGCTTTGGCTTGAGCTGCCAAGGCGTCAGCAACTGTTAACAACCTTGCTGTCTGGGCGAGCGTCTTTTTCAATCACCTCCATTGCGTCCTGGATATATTGGATTCTTCAAGTTCTCTACCGAGAACCTCGAAGTCCGGACTTATCAAGGTTGTACCTACATTATACATAGAAGAGGAAGGAAGAGAAGCAGAAGAAGTAAAAGAAAGAAAAGGGTCAGAAGGTGGAGGACTTTTAAAATCGTTCCCCTCACCAGACCTATCTGGGCAGCTTTTTACGTCATCACCAAGTTGGGCATGTGCAGGGGATCTTTTATGTCTTTCCCATGCTTAGACTGTTCGGGAGTGCTTTCAACGGCGCCACCCTCATTGGACGTGCTCTGAGCAGAAGATGACTCTGGGAGGTCCTCTTGATGAGACTGGGAAGGAAGAAGGATTGTGCTAGGGATAAAGTCCAGTAAAGTTGGCAGTGGGGGAAGGGGCCTGAAAAATTCCTGCTCAAGTGGCAGTTGACCGGTCCTATTTCTCTAGCAAGCGTCCCTTGGTGCCCTGTCTCCTTTTGATTTTCTGAGGTGGTGTTTGATTCGTCTCACTAGGCTTGTGAACAACCCTAGCTTGACGAATTGCTTCTCGTCTTAAGGACTTGAGTCTACTTCACCCCTGGCGGACTATCCACGGTTGGAAAGTCGAGGGTTCAGCAGATTCTGAATCATTATTAGGAAAGTCTTGGAGGTCCTCTTGCACCGGTGGAGCACTGGCCTGGGGATCATTTACTGGGACGTTGTAAAACTCCTGACATTCCTGCATTTTCTTTGTGAATATATCATGGAAACTGGTACATTCCCACAGGTAATAGCCCCATATCTGGTGATACAAGCACCAACGGTCCTCAGTCCCCTACGCAAGGCGTTGAGGCTACCTTGCAGGCTTCGGTATAATTATGCCTTCCTGGAGCATTATAACAACGAAGGAGTGAAGGATGTCAAGGGCTTCGTCTTCCTCTTGGACGGTTACTGCATGTGAGGCTTATGCTGCTCCGAAGGCCTTCTTTAAGTCTTCAAGCTTTATCTTACCCTTCTGAATCAAGGCCTCGATAATATCCTTTAGCGTGAAACAGTCATCTGTGGGGTGATTGATCCTTCTGTGGTAAGCACAATAATTTGCCTGTGTCGAGCCCAGCTTGCTTAGGGCACTTGGCTTCTAGAAGCTCAATCATATTTTGTTGCAATCATAACCGGAACAGAGCAGGGACCCATTCCTTTTCAAAGGGGTAGACCTTTCTCCTATGCCTGGTGAAAAAATCATCCCGATTAAGATTCACCGGCGGGGGTACTCGATTGTACGACTGTTGTTGCTTGTCTGCCTGGGGCGTTGTCTTTGATGTGCTCACTTTGGAGAGGTCCAAAGTTTGGGTGGGAGCCTTCTTTGGATCAGTGATAGTGACGGCTACCCTGATTACTCCTTTTTGTTGGTTGCCCCAGGTGTTGTTCCGAGGGCTACCGTTGCCTCGGTCGTTCACAGAGCTTGGAGGTTGTTGTCGTGACCCACCATGGTGGCGTGACAGAATTTCTATATGGACTGATTTAGAAATCAACTCTGACATGGAAGTTGGATTAGAGGCCTCGACGTGTAGAGCAATTCAGGTCGCATGTTCTGCACACAAGTTTGAACTACTTCCTTCTCAGGCATAGGATTGGGATGGCGAGCAGCCAAATTTCTCCATCTTGATATGAACTGGTCCACGAGCTCATCGGGGTCTTGAGTCAAGGTGAGAAGTTCAATGGTTTGAACCTCTCTCTCGACCTCATAGGAGCGTTGATGGAACAATTTCTCCATTTCCTCCCATGTATGTACTAAGTTTAGAGGGAGTCGTGCATACTGCTGAAATGCTGGGCCGTCAAGGGTTTCAAAAAACTGATGGAGAAGAAGTCTCCCATCAGCCATTGTTTCTCGACATGCTTCATGAAAGTGGGCGATATGTTGGTTCGAGGACGTGGTTCTGTTGAATAGAGGAAACTTCCCTTTCTTGTTATCTGAGGGAAACAGGACCTGGTCAATGTATGAAGGGTACAGCCTTTGATAAGGCGTTACACCCTGTATCCCTAGAATTTGTTTGTTCTCCAGGCTATGGGTCACCATAGCATCAATGTCTGCCTTAGAGATGGGGTGAGGGACAAAATTGTCTTGTGAGGTATAGGGAAGGGGCTGCCTTGAAGGTACATCATCTGAGTGATGGGAATTGACCTCATGATTAGCTGATTGTCGTGTGGCTCCTATACGATTGATCTTCTGCATCATTACACACACCATATCCTCAAACTTGTTTATACGCTCTTCTTGCGAGTCGTCAAGCTCGTTTACAACCATTACGCTGACTGTTTCTCCAAGGAGGTCAGTGTTAGTTGCAGTTGAGGGCTTGCGAACTTGACAGGTCGTGCAGAGTAGATCGGTTAATAGGGGGTCAGCATGCCCCTACTATCTCGACTCTTATATGTCGATCGCGTTAAGACCGGTTCTCGACGGTCTTGGGACTGTGGCTGTTGAGTGGCTGGGTCATCTTCTACAACACTAACCACAGTGCAGAGCTCATGTACGTCTTCTTCAGGCTTAGTCATTTGAAGAGGGTAGAAGGGATTCAGACGTAGAGGGTTGTCAGAGCTGGTTGCCCTGACCCGCCTTAGTCACTTCCTTGGTCAGAATTCACAAACCTCTATCACGCTTAGCTCTGAGGCTTTGATGGACCTCGAACCAAAATTGTAATCGGGACTACGGCTGATTATCTCTTCTTGCACAAGAGAGAGTTGTCTCCATCAGATGCGGCAAAGGATGAGTGTCAGGGATTGGAGTCATCTTGGGCCAGAGAGGATGAAGGACTCGATCTTTCATCTGGTCTTTGCCCCAAGCTCTCTTGTGGATTCTAAAGACATGACCAAAATGATGAGGCTGGTTCAGGATGGTACTCTTGGGGAAGGTCTTCAAAACCACAGCTGAAGATTCTTGCTCAATGAAGGAGGAGCAGGCAAGAGCGTGGTTGACTCTTGAAGACACATGAGTCAAGGGTGAGGAGTTGTTTGTGACAGCGACATGTGTGTGCCCCATGAAGAAGGGTCATGGGTGACCTGGGGTCAGCCCGGGCTCGAGCAAGTGGTCTGGCCTTAGGAGGTCAACAACTGCGAGAGAGTGTCTGTAAGAGAACAGGTGGCGGCCTGCCTCTTACAGGGTACGCTTGTGTGTGCTGAGTAGGAGGACGAGGAGGTCGTCTCTTGTGTACTAGGGTTGACGCATCAATGGCGTTGCCCTGAGTAGTGAGATGCATATACAAACGTGTGCAAGACCTGGCCTTGGAAGGTCAGATCTTGAACATGGACTCGAGGTAACATAAGGGTTGCCCCGAGGTGTGGCTCGAGTAGGTGACCCACGAGCCTTATGGTGTGTGCAAGAGGTGGAGGCCTCAAGGTCTCCACCTCTATGCATCGAGCCTCTAGGGATAGAGACTCATGGTGGTGCAGGAATGTGGGGGGTAGCCTTGCGGCTACCCACAGAAGCAATGGCAACTTGATTTCCTTTTGCATAAAGGGACTGGGCAGCCTTCCGGCGTACCTCGGCAACATAAAATCGACAAGTGACTCGCCGGTGGCTTGGTGCATGCGGTGTGTGGCAATAGATGTGCTACCAATGCAGGGTGCCTTGGTGGAGGTTCCACCAAAGCGAGCCTTTAAGTCCCTCCTCACACCGATCCAGGTTAAGACCTGGGAGCCAGCCAAGGGGTCTTAACTCAAAAGGATAATCGAAAAAGACGTTAGAGGAACTTGTTCCCCAGGGAAAGCCGCGAATGCAGGGATAAAAAAATCCCCGATCCAAATGAATGGGTTACAGAACCCGCACGGCATAAGTGATGTGTGAAAACAGAAAAATAGAAATGAGAAACTAGCCAAACAAGTACGATCCGACTAAGGTGTAGTAAGTCTCCAGTGGAGGTTAGGTGCCTCTTTCTCGCCCTCCGAATCAGGATGATCGGGCAGCACAAGTCTCGAGTTTCAGGGAGACCCGAAAATTTTGAGATCGCTGTCTCGAGAATTTAAGGTGGGTTCAGGACCAACCGATGAGAGAGGAATTTCAGGTGGGTTCAGGACTTACTCGGGCTCACTAGCGTGGGCGCCTTCTTAGAACACGAAGAAAGCCCCCCGGTAGTAAAACTGGTTCAGAATCTCCTCCCTTAGCCAGTATTCTCCTGTTTTCTGCAATCACACATATAGGGCAAGTGTTATAAGACAGGTGGGTCAACAGACCTCACCATGCCTCTTCAGTGAACGTACACAAGCGTGCACATCCAAAAAGAAGGAGAGAAGAATGAGAGAAGAAAGATGAGGGAGAGAAAAATTTGAGCAGGCAGGGAGATCAACACAGTGACTAAGGTTGTAAGTAATTAGTCTGACGTGGCAGTAAAACGGGCTCGGTAATTCAGACCGGTTCAATATAATTACTATTAAACGTCAATACCGATTCTGACTAGCTACACACGATGGTTAGTCTGTCGTGGCAATAAAGCGAGCACAATAATTTTGGTACAACAATATTAGGCTAATCTCAACCCCTCTTAATTAAATGAAAGAATAACAAAAAGAATGAAGATCATAAAGAAAGAATAAGAAGTAAGATAAGAGAAGAAGAAGAGAATAGAAAGAAGGAGAGGAAGAGAAAGAAAGAAGGAGAAGAGTGTAAGAGAAGAGAGAAGGAAGGGTCGAAGACAGAAACATATGGCAATAAGAGGAGGAGAAAGAAGGAAAAGGGCACATGCAGAGGTGTGCTTCCGTCGACTGTGGTGGAAGGGAGGAGAGAGGAGATATAGACGGCATTAAGCCTTTGCCGGTTGTGTTTAAAAAATAGGAGAGAGAAGGATACAGTCGGTGCTAGGCATTGCCGGATGTGTTTTGAGAAAAGATGAGAGAGAAAGACATAATCGACGCTAGGCATCACCAGCTGTGTTTAGGAAAAGAGGAGAGAGAAGGACATAGTCGGCACTAGGCATCGCTGGTTGTGTTTAAGAAAAAAAGAGAGAAAAGGACACAGTCAACACCGGGCATTGCCGTCTGTGTTTAAGAAAAGAGGAGAGAGAGGACATAGTCGGTGATAGGCATCACCAGCTGTGTTTAAGAAAAGAGCAAAGAGAAGGACACAGTCGTCGCCAGGCATCGCCGACTGTTCTTAATAAAAGAGGAGAGAGAAAGAGATGGGAAGAAGAGAGATAAAGATGAAAAAAAGAGAGAGAAAGAGAGATAGAGATGAGAAAAAGAGAGAGAAAGAGACATAGAGATGAGAAAAAGAGAGAGAGAGAGATAGAGATGAGAAGAAAAGAGATAGAGATGAGAAAAGAGGAAGAGGAGAGAGAAAGAGGGGAGGAGAGAGAAAGTTATCAAAGGGTACCAGCCCTTTTTTCTTTCTCCTCTCTTTCTCTCCAAGACGCACCCATGAACTTAAGTAAAAATTGAAACTTTATTGGTTGATAGAAGATATGAACTGAAGGTCCTTTACAATTTGGCTTTACATGTTTATATAGAATTGGGCTCATGGGTGGATGCCCAAAAAATACCTAAAATTGAAGATAATTACAATTTAATTGAATTAAAAAAATTCTAAAAGTAGGTGCAAAAGGACTGTTTTGCCCTTCCCAACAACGTGTGGAATTCCAGAGCAGTCTTGCTGCTGCTCGTGAACTTGCGTGATCTTCCATGATTGATCTGGGGTTGTTCTGATGTCCGTTTGGGCGAAAGATGAGTTTTTTCTTATAGGGATCGACATGGCGATCAATTTGATAACAACTTCGAGCCATGAATCATTTTTTTAAATCATGATCATGAAACTTGACTTTTTGATGAACCTTGAAAACTTCGGATCAGTAGTGTGCTCATTTCTTGATGTTTTTCATCTGTTTCTTCGCTGAATCACACTGCGCATGCCGTCACAATTATGTTGTAACAAACGCAGCTCGATTTCCTGTTCGGACGAAGATTTTGTCATCTTGGGTTTTTGACTGGAATCTTGAAATTTAGTGGCCGAAATTTACAGCAGCTTTGACGCCTTCATGTGTGAAATCCAACTGTTCATTGTAATCGGGGTTTGGACCAAAGATAGCCTCGGACCTTATACACATAATGCAATTGGTTTCGCATTGATCGGGAATGCCAGTGTCATGATTTGGCCGTCAGAGTGAGGCGTGCTACTGCTGAATTTTCTGCAACTTCCTTCACAGATCAACAACTTCTCTATAGTTTTTCATCCTGCTCGGGCATCGTCACAGGGCGTACCACATATAAAAATGCTTGTCTTGACGAGACGAATGTGCTCACAAAATTTGAGAGCAATCCAACTCGGAACGAGTGAGATATGGGTTCTGAACGTCACTACCAGTGACTTTAAAAAAAGCCTCCTTTAATGGTGTTTTGGTGCAAGGTGGCCACACGAGAATAGTGTGTGGCCTACCCCTTTTTGGTATTTTACCCATAACATTGTCCTGGAGTACCCGATTAAGCCGAAACTTGACCCATAGGGCTTTTTAACCATGATGGATCCAATAGCGGTAGTCCCACAGCTGTTTGAGACACCAAACATATAGTTCTAGTTACGGGGTCCATTTCTGAGTGCTAAAGGCTAATTTTTTTGAAATTGTTTCTTTATGTTCACTGCCTTAGACATGTCTTATCGTGATAAAACTTGGAAAGTGGCCTTTTGAAGTGCTGATGAAGATCTTGACCAGTTCTGGGCCTATTCTGATAATGTCGGGATTTCTATTGTTTTTTCAAGCTTTATTGACCTGCTTCCTCTTTATTCCACATCAGGCACCAAGGTGCTGAAAAATACGTTCAAACAGAAATATCTATCTAAGAGCAAACTGAACAACCTATTGGTGGCTTATCCTCAGTGGAGCAGCCAGTTAGTCGAGCCTAGATCTGCCTCACCCGGGCTCCCTCTAGAACCCGAATCCGATATATCCCCTCTCAAACAACCGCCTTGACCTCACGAGCATGTGTGCGGCTCATGTGCCATGTGCCGATAGGTATGTCCAACTTGTGACAGGATTTTAAAGCAATGAAGAAATGAACTCGAGCACCTACCTCACCACAGTTTGAGTTCGTGGGATAAGTCAGGGCTATTTCTCTCTTAGATCAATTAATGAAAGCACTCCAACTGTCCAACAACGCAATTTGAATTCGGTCGGCTCTCGAAACGCGATATCTCACCTGGACTCTTTCTTGAAAAACTACTAATGAGATCCTAATAGAATGTACTCCTCTCTGATGTACCTTTTTATGGGTGAATGGCTTTAGTTCTTGGGGGTAGAGTGTGGTTAAAGAGATAAGAAAGAGAGGGAAGAAAGGAGATAATAAGAATGGGTGAATGTGGTTTAAAATGAGAGAAAAAGAAGAAAAATAAGAAGAAGAAGATAAAAGAAGGTGAAGAGACGACCCAAAGAAAATTGGGCAGCCTCCCTACGTAACCTCTCCTAAGAGGTATTACCAGAGACAAGGAAAGCACCAGGCTCAAAGCCTTGATACCCGGTTGGAAATTGGAGTTATAGGACTAAGCCTATAACTATGTCCCTAAACCAAAGAGGCCCCTGAAAGTGATCAAGTGAGAAGAAAGTGGAAGAGAAAGAAGTTTCTCAACACCCAAACAATTAGAGTAGCGAAAAGGTAAGAACTCTAAAGAAAGTTGACTCAAGATGACCCCAACCTGAGCGACCTAGTGTAAGAGAATCAGTGTCTCTTATGACATCACTTCACTATACGAGATGGTGGTTAAAATAGCAAACCAACAGTTAAAACCCTGGGGCACAATCTCAGGACGACCCCGAGTCGATTGCTCAAGAATTGAAAGAAGCAACCAGCATAAAGAGAGAGATAGAAGAATGATGGAGTAAAAATAGAATAAAGTAAATGAGGAATTAAAGTATGATTTAGAGAGAGAAGAGAGTGAAAGAAGGGTTAATGGTGTCACACCCCAAGAATTTACAATACTGTTATTCCTGAGATGTGACAGACAAAACATATATACATCTCTTGATAGAACAAATTTACAGTGGCGAGGTCTTACAAAGTAACAAAGGAAAGCTAGCACAACAACAATATCTTCCAAGGTTGATCTTGACTAGCACTCAAAATGAATCCGTAGTTATCCTGAAAAAATGTTTACCATAGTTTGATGAGTTTGGCTACTTAGTAAGTGATCATCATAATCCTAAAAATAATCATCGATGAAAGATATAAACAAAATTTCAAAATGGAAGTCAATAAAAAATAATGCGAGCACTAGCATTTATAGATAACAATTTCACCTTCAGAAATGCACAATTAAATACAATCCAAATGATTGAAATGCATATAACACTTTAACGGCAGTGCATAATTCAAAGGATTTCACAAAATACCCTACTGGCATCCCAAGTAGGTCACCTATATACCCCATCAACGTCCTGATGGGTCCACTTAATCCCTATTGGCGTCCCAGATAGGTCCACTTAATCCCTGCAGGTCCACTTATACCTTACCGGGGTACCGGATGAGTCCACTTAATCCCTACCGACGTCCCAGATAGGTCCACTTATACCTCACCGGCGAACCGGATGAGTCCACTTGTATACTTAAAGTATTTCTAAATCTCTTTAAACATTCGAAAGCAGCAATATCATGTACTCAATATATCACTAAAATCATTGATATGAATTTCACTGAAACCATTAATAACAGTCACTTTCAATAACATTTTAAAAATAACCAATCAAATATTTGGGCTCAAATTTAGAAAGGTAGCAGTTCGTAAAGACATTCTAGCATAATTTCCAATCTAATATGTATAGAAAAACTCTTATAAAAATTCAAGAATACAGAATTATCACAATTTATGGGATGTTAATTTGCAATAAAACATTTCAAAACAATACTATAATCAAATGCAAAAATATCATTTTTCAGATAATAAGGCAGTCATTTGCACATGAAATTCAGAATGTCTAAATATTTTAAAACAGTAGAAAGAAATCTCACAATTTTACTAAAAGCAGAAATATCACATTTATTTCTAATAATTTGATAGTATCTAAAATTTTCTAACAATCGACAAGATAAATAAATAAATTTATTTTTCTAAGAATTTACAGCATTTAAAATTTCTAACATAGATAAAATATCACAATTTTTATTAAAAAGATTATTTTTCAAGATAATTAGGTCGTGTGAGCATAAAATTTATCGCACTTAAAATTCATGATAATAAGCAGAAATAATTATTTCATTTTATTTTTAAAAAGAATGGATTATTTTTCAAGACAATGAAGTCACTTACACACAAAACTTATAAAATAAAGATCCTAGACGGAAATATCGCTATTTATTAAAAACAGACTATTTTTCAGGAAGACGATATCACTTACACACAAATATTTAAGAGGGAGCTTCCGATAAAAAATTCGATTCGAGAGAGGAGTTCACTGTGTTTCGACCAGAGAGAGAGAGATCTCAAAATTTTCTAGGGAGGGAGTGCTCACCTCCCCTATTTAAATTCTTATAACGTATTATTATATTAATTTATTAGACTCTACCTCATACCTGAGGTGTCGCATTAAAAGTCCGTTTTTAACATATGAAAACCACGTCCACTAAAGGACGTGGCAAGCAGCAAGCAAGACTTTAAACCAAGTAAAAACTTTTGAAAATAGTGATGGTCCCTAAGGACCATCATGCTCAAACGGACCATCACCTATTTAAAACTATCTTTTCTTCTTTTTTTTCTTTTTTTTTTTTTTTTTTTTTGAAATGTTAGGATTGTTACAAATGGGGTCAAAGAAGGGTTAATGGGGTCAAAGTGGTGACGGACCTACGTAAGGTAGGGGTCTGAGCTCACAAAGTGTGGATAGAAGTTAGGGCGTGAGAGGGGCAGATAGAGGTTAGGGCATGAGAGGGGCGAATAGAGGTTAGGGAATGAGAGGGGGTGGATAGAGGTTAGGGCGTGAGAAGTGCGGATAGAGATTAGGGCATGAGAGAGATAAGGGTCAAAGAGATGAGGGCGAATGGAGGTTAAAGCGCGATAGATATGTATGGAGGTTAAAGAGATGAGGGTGGATAGAGGTTAGAGAGATGAGGACATAAGGGAGTGCTAAGAGAGTGAGGGCAGATGGAGGAGTGAGAGATGAGGGCAGATGGAGGTTAGAGAGATGAGGGAGGAGAGGAGTGCTAAGAGAGTGAGGGCGGATGGAGGTTATAATGATGAGGGCGGATGGGAGGGTGAAAGAGATGAGGCTGGCGGGGAGAGGGTGAAAGAGATGAGGGTGGACAGAGGTATAGGAGCGTGAGGGGGATAAGGGTTGATGGGAGAGGGTGAGAGAGATGAGGGCAGATGGGTGAGGGTGGCTGGGAGAAATGAAGGCGAGAGAGAGGGTGGCTGGGAGAGATGAGGGCAGATGGGAGAGGATGAGAGAGGTGAGGGTGAGAGAGTGGGTGGCTGGGCCCACCCTAGGTGTGGGTCCAGGGAAAGAGCGAGATAGAAGAGGAAAGAGAAAAAGAGAGAGGGGGAAGGATGGGAGCTTGGACCCATCCTGAGTTGGAGCAAGAGAGAGAGAGAGAGAGTGAGGGGAAGAGAAGAGAGAAAGAAAGAGAGAAAAGAGAGAGAGAAAGAAGAGAGAAGAGAGAAGAGAGAGAGAGAAGAAGAGAGAGAGAGAAGAGAAGAAAAGCAGAGAGAGTGGACTAGAATGTGTACTTAACGTAGGTGCTACTTTCAGTTCGGTCCTTGACATGCACATAAGAGAGAGTCATGGTCTTGTGGATCATGACGTAGG